>JASEVX010000002.1:81820924-81940529 GCA_031761405.1 Serripes groenlandicus | reverse complement strand
GTTGGAGATGAGATTTTATCTACGTTCCTGAATATATGTATTCTATATATTCGAATTTACCTTAAAGAATAGAATATATATAGCCGTTCCGCGAGAAAACTGACCTTGTGGACTCTGCGTTAAGTATCGACCGGATCAGCCTAAGCATGCCGCGCAGGCTAACCCTGGCAGATGTGAAGTTTCTGTTTTAGAAACCATTACGCTATACCTCTTTCTTTCCCCCGAGACGGACTATTTCGGCTCGGATTAGCCTGGGCGGACTAATCAGGGTCGATACATTACACAGAGTCCATAATGTTGGTTTTCTCGTGGAACGACTCATATTATGCGTATGACGATAGGGCAGGATTACATATACATTGAGACAATTGAAGGATATCTTATGATTGACTAAATGAAATTTTCTGAAAAGAAAAAGAGATGGTCGAATGTAAATTCGATAAAATATAAATATTGGAAAAAAAAAAAAAAGACAAGAGGAATAGAACAAAATGTAAGCCTAGCATGTGAATCGAACCCATGAATAGTTACCTTTCAATTCTGAACGTCATTTTTCTTAAAACCTTATTTTCAGGACAGTGATTGTTAACGTATTCATTAGGTACCGATTGAACAGCAGAATGATGACGAAGAAAGGCACATTTTGAATGAGCGACAAGTAAAACCTGTTTATTAATAAATAAAACTCATACGGGAGTCAAAAACAAGAACGGATCGTTACTATGAACATGACTATACATAGAAGTTATATTTGACGTCATTTCCAAGTCAACTATAATCGTTTTGAGAAACTCGAATCATAAGTGCGCGAATGCACTATTTTGTTTTGATACGGTCGGATTGATTAATTGATTGGGGCTTAACACATTTTTGAAACTGTTTTCAGTTATATCACGACGGCCAGTTCACCTACCAATGTGTTTCCTGTCTCACACACTGGTTCTCCATAAACAGTTCTTAACAACTGGCTGCTTTTTCACATAGACTGTAAGCTTATTTGTTGAAAACGAATGACTCTTATAGCATTGACTTTTCTCAAACGTGGGTAAGAATATACTCGTCGCCATCGACGATAGGATCGGACGAGAGTGACGTATTTAAGTAATAATTCCTACCTAGGCATATATTTACTCTTGGGTCCATTTCATATTTATTTAAGTTCATACGTATCCAATATTTTTCCGCGCTACCGTTATAAATAAACTTGCCAAGATGATAAATACTTTATGGTAGGGATATTTGTATATTTTTCCGTACAATGACACATGTCTCCTTTTGTCACAATATTTTCATTTATTTTTCAGTAATTATACCTTCAGCTATAAATATTTTCCATGTTTTTTTCCTAGATGCCGCAAATGTATTGTATGTGGGAAAAGGTTAAATAAACCAGACATGAGATAATCCACTCCCATGTTGACTATGTAAACACAGCTGACATCAACATGTGAATTAGAAGTACACTCACTGCATACGTCATAGATCAATGTTAACTTTTATTTAATTAAATTCGATTTACGGCATAAAACCCCCCACAGGAATTATGAACGCAGCGTGTCGTCACTACCATTATATTAACCAATTATTTAAACAGAGTTTTATGATAGAAATCAGTACGGCTCTGGTAAGAAAGTGAATTTCAAAGGCTCGTTAAGTCGTCACTATTTGCGTGCAACAAGGCGCCTTCTCGTCTGACCTGTTCGGTTTGCTAAGAAGTAAAAACGTATGCAAACCCAACCTTACCACAGTCATATTTAGGAAACATATCTCATTTGCAGTGATATACCGGCTCTTATATCACACGTTGGAGGATTAATCACGAAGCCCGAAGGGATACAACTTAGGGGGGGAACTAAGTTCTGTTCAGACTTGACGTTGCTTTCCATTGATAAAATCACGTTTGGGCTATACTCCCTATTGTATTAGTTTTGGAAATATTCACGGATTTTTTCAACTTACACTGCTTTCAAATGCCAATTTGTACCTTTTCTCATATATTTGCTCAAAAGGTATTGTACGCCATTCGCAACTGCGTTTTAGTTTGAAAACGGACAGCGTTTCCTGGGTAAATTACCAGTTGATTTGACGGTTAATTTCGTCTTAGGATGGGACTCCCTATTATCGGTGTACTTACGTTTTTTTTGAAAAAGTAATAATAAAGCAAACTTAACTGTAAATTATATCCAGTGTCTCTCGTTCCTTTATATGTCCTTGTTAATTTACTTACACAAAATAATAATTCACTTCTGTGCAAAGTTCCAAAAATCGAGTCCATCCGCACCCATTTTGAAATTGACATTCAAGGGAGGCAATCACTCACCGGTGTAATTACAAAAAGCATTAGTATGGTGGTCCTGTTGTATCAACTCTTTAAAAGATTGTGAGATTTAATGTGAAAATGATTATCCTATAAAACATTTGTCACTAGAACAATTATATTTAATTAAAATGTTAATTTATTAACTGTTCCAAAATATGAACTTATTTACGCGATATTTTCAGATTCAATTTGTTAAATTTGCTTATTGGCACAATTTACTCATATTTTCCAAAAATTACCCATTTCTTTGTTATTTTTTTAGTGCTTATAATAACATCCTTCATTTTTGAAACACAGCATATGATTTAGAAGTTTAAAAATAGCATATGTTAAAATTTATAGCCACCACAAACATACGTGCCAAAAAAACAAAAAACATTTTTTTAAATTTTGGTCCTTAATTTCTTCCATGTTTTCTATAGTCGAGAAAACTTTACGGAATGTAATCATGTGACTTCAAATTCCTATGATGTCATAAGCAGTTAATAGACAACATGTTCAAATGTGAAAGAAAAAAATCAACAACAGGTTTTTTATTAAAAAAATGACGTTTTTGTTGGTGAGGGATCAGGGCATGTAGGATTTTCTTTTTATTATAGGTAACAATCATGATGTGTCGTAATTTCTGAGAATATTATTTTTTTGATTTTTTTTTTTGTAGAATTTGAAAGTCAGGATGACGGAGTTTCCTGATAGAATCATACGACATCCGGTTTTGCGTGCGCAATATAGAAAACACCGGTTTTGTGTTTAGCTTGGTATTCGTGATAACACGGTATTCGTAGAACCTACTATACATCAGTACATTAGTGGAAATGTTACTTTCATAAAGCTAAGTGGCATAACAAAGAGTGAAGTCGCAACTTAACAGTATCAAAATCTTTGATATGACTCGAACGTGTGTAGTGCGAACGGTGCTCGATCACTGGCTTTCCATTCTTGATACGGACCCTGTATGACCAAACCATTCTACCCCTATGTCTTGATAATATTTGGTGGATGCACATGTTTATCTAGATCTACAATGTCAACAAAAGGCTCATATGGCTATATATTTGAAGATATTTGTCCGCATTCCTCAGTTGTTTTAATCATTATTCTTATTCAAAAACTTCTAATGGGCATAACGAAACGAGGACAACATTCGTACATTCATTATATAACACTCACTAATACTCAAGAAGAATTGTTCTAAATTTAGATTTCGAGACAAACAGTTAAATACAATGTCCAATTTAAAACAGGTCGTAAATATATATCGTAATAAGCTTTGTACGTAACACACAGAACTAACAATACAGTGGCCACGGCATCGATTCCCCGAAAAAGAATGTCTTTTAATGTTATTACATGTTTTAAACAAAACTCTTTTCTTGTTATGCAAGACTTCTTTTTCATGAACATATATGTATGCAAATTAATTATATCAGGGTCGGAGATGAGATTTTATCTACGTTTCTGAGTATATGTATTCTATATATTCGAATTTACCTTAAAGAATAGAATATATGAGCCGTTCCGCTAGAAAACCGACATTGCATTAAGTATCGGCTCGGATCAGCCTAAGCATGCCACGCAGGCTAACCCGGGCAGACTCTTTTCGCCTCCTGTGGATTTTCTGTTTCAGGAACCATTACTCTATACCTCTTTCCCGTGAGATGGAATATATCGGCTCGGATTAGCCTGGGCTCGTGGAATGACTCATATTATGCGTATGACGATAGGACAGGATTACATATACATTGAGAACATTGAAAGATATATTATGATTGACTGAATTAAATTTTCTGAAAAGAAAAAGAGATGGTCGAATATAAATTCGATACAATACCAATATTAGAAAGCAAAACAAAGACATAAGGAACAGAAAAAAATGTTAGCCTAGCATGCGAATCGAACCCATGAATAGTTACCATCAATTCTGAACGTCATTTTTCTTAAAAACTAATTTTCAGGACAGAGATGTTTGAATCACCAATGTTAACGTAGTCATTAGGTACCGATTGAACAGCAGAATGATGACGAAGAAAGGCAAATATGAAGTAAAACCAGGTCCGTGAAGTTAGGTTGACGAGTGACGAATTGACGAACTGTGACATTGTTATAGGTCCGTGAAGTTAGGTTGACGAGTGACGAACTGTGACATTTTTTCTAAAAACTTTCTTTCTTTCTTTAAGATGATGTTTCTGGACGATGAATGCAAATTGGGCCCTATTTCGTGTTTCATGGCCATCAGTCAATCAGAAGAGCTTCGACAATTCGTCAATACTGTAGATAAGGTTTTTAGAAAAATATTTTTTTCGTCAATTTCGTCAACTAAATTGACGAGTTGACGAATTGACGAACTTCACGAAGGTCTTCTGATTGACTGATCGCCATGAAACACGAAATAGGATCTAATTTGCATTCCAGATACATTATCTAAAGGAAAGAAATAAAGTTTTTAGAAAAATATTTTTTTCGTCAATTTCGTCAACTTTATTGACAAGTTGACGAATTGACGAACTTGAAGAAGCTCTTCTGATTGACTAATCGCCATGAAATTTGAAATAGGGCCTAATTTACATTCAATACATCCAGATACTTAATTAAAGGAAAGAAATAAAGTTTTTAGAAAAATATTTTTTTCGTCAATTTCGTCACTTTCCTTTAGATAATGTATCTGGACGTATTGAATGCAAATTAGGCCCTATATCAAATTTCATGGCCATCAGTCATTCAGAATGCTTTGTCAAGTTCGTCAATTCGTCAACACGTCAATTTTGTTGACGAATTGACGAAAAAAATATTTTTCTAAAAACTTTATTTCTGTCTTTAAGATAATGTATCTGGACGTATTCAATGCAAATTAAGCCCTTTTTTAACTTTCATGGCCATCAGTCAATCAGAAGGGCTACGTCAAATTCGTCAATTTGTCAACACGTCAATTTTGTTAAACGAAATATACGTTGACAAACATCAAAGCATATTCTTCTTCAGTTGAATATCTTCATACACAGGTTCTAACTAATAGCTTTCTGCATAGTGAGTCGATTATAAAGGGACTGCACAGCCAAACGTTTGTTTTTATTACTTCTTAGTTTGTTTAAGAATGAGTCTTCCGATTTCGGGTTTATTTCGGATGTTGTTTCTCTTCTACATAAATATGATATTTACAATAGCTTGGAAGACTATTTAGCATATGGCGATTTTCCTAGTAGATATTTTTGGAAACATTGTATTAATACAAAGGTTCGTAACTACTATCAGATCAGGGGCGTAGCTTTGCAATAATCAATGTGTAGGCCGTCTCGTGAGAAAATCTACATTGTGGACTCTGCGTAAAGTATCGACCCGGATCAGCCTAAGCATGCCACACAGGCCTACCCGGATAGACACTTTTCGCCTCCTGTGGATTTTCTGTTTCAGGAATAACTACTCTATACATCTATCCCCCTAAGACGGAATGTGTCAGGCTGATCTGGTCGATACATTACGCAGATGTCTATCGCCGCAGCTGCATTTTGGGGGCATTATGATAAAAAATGTGTAGGCACGTGCCTACAGTACCTAAAGGGAGCTATGCCCCTGACTATATAGAATAATTGAATGTTAGAACTTCTTCGAGACAGTTTGTCTTATACAGAAAACTACAGTATCAGTTCTCTGCTAATCCAGTGTGGGACTACGCTAAACGTAATCCGAATATGCTATGTGCTACGTGCTTGTTTTTCTATCGCCCAAATAATTGCATACACGACATGCACTGATTTCTCCCATTGCTCACGGTGTGGAAATAGAGATATTAAAACAAGTTTGACTGAGCATATTTTGATTAACTGTTTTGATGTATTCCTTTTAACAAATAACTTATGTCAAATTTGGTAGTAGTACTTTCAATATGCTAGATTCTTTTAATAGTAAGGAGTATGTTGAAGCTCTATTCGGTATGAATTCGAACTTGAACAGCGTACTGCTTAAAAACTATGACAAACATGTCATGTTTGTTTTGTGTGTGTGTGTCTCTCTCTCTGTCTCTCTCTCTCTCTCTCTCTCTCGGTGTGTGTGTGTGTCTCTCTCTATGTGTCTCTCTGTCTCTGTGTGTGTGTGTGTGTCTCTCTCTCTCTCTCTCTCTCTCTCTCTCTCTCTCTCTCTTCTCTCTCTCTCTCTCTCTCTCTCTATATATCTCTCTCTCTCTTTCAATTTCACATTGTATGTTGTACCGACCTAGCATACTAAATACCTTATCTGTACGTGTTCTACAGTGCAAATGCTGTGATTGTTTGCCACATAATTACAAAGTTTGCAACGTTCTGGATATCTAAAGAAGACATAGAATGCAATAGCTCACATCCGTACAGTGTAGACGAAATTGGTATTGTTTTCATTAGTGAACCCATTGTAATAAGGTTGACATATCAAATGCTGTTTACTGCTAGTAAAGAGAACATAAAGGCCCGTCCTTTTGCTGTTACCAAGATGTACAAACCGTCAAGTTTTGCAAAGAGAACCCCTCCATTTGAACACATATACATTTCAACTTGTTACCACTACTTAATATTAATTTGGTTGCAATACAATCAGCAATCAAAGTTACACAGGGATGTTGCGGCATGGATTAAGCTCGCTGAGGTATATAGCTACTCTGGTAACTGGTCTTATTTATATTGTGCTAACAATATAAAGAAAGGAGCATTTCAAAATATAATAAACAAGGGATTTTCTCTCCAGTTTCTACTAGGTTCTTCATCACAAGAGCTGACGAATGAAGGACTTATTGCCATGCAATTTGAAATAGGGCATAATTTGCATTCAATACGTCCAGATACATTATCTAAAAGACAGAAATGAAGATTTTTAGAAAAAATAATGTTTTCGTCAATTTGTAAACAAAGTTGACGAATTGACGAACTTGAAGAAGCACTTCTGATTGAATGATCGACATGAAACATGAAATAGGGCCTAATTTGCATTAAATACGTCTAGACACTTATCTAAAGGAGAGAAATAAAGTTTTCAGAAAAATATTTTTGACGAATTGACGAACTTGAAGACGCTCTTCTGAATGACTGATGGCAATTCATTTTAAAATAGGGCCTAATTTGCATTCAATACGTCCAAATACTTATCTAAAGGAAAGAAATAAAGTTTTTAGATTTTTTTTTTCATCAGTTTCGTCAACTATATTGACAAGTTGCCGAATTGACGAAGCCATGAAACACGAAATAGGACCTATTTTGCATTCAATACGTCCAGATACGTATCTAAAGGAAAGAAATAAAGTTTTAAGAATTTTTTTTTTTTCGTCAATTTCGTCAACTTTATTGACAAGTTTACGAATTTACGAACTTGAAGAAGTTCTTCTGATTGACTGATCGCCATGAAACATGAAAAAGGGCCTATTCTGCATTCAATACGTCCAGAAACTTATCTAAAGGAAAGAAATAAAGTTTTTAGAAAAATATTTTTTTCGTCAATTTCGTCAACAAAATTGACGAGTTGACGAATTGTCGAAGCTCTTCTGATTGACTGATGGCCATGAAAAATGAAATAGGGCCCAATTTGCATTTATTTGTCTAGAAACATTATCTTAAAGAAAGAAAGAAAGTTTTTAGAAAAAATGTCACAGTTCGTCACTCGTCAATTCGTCACTCGTCAACCTAATTTCACGGACCTATAAAAATGTCACAGTTCGTCACTCGTCAATTCGTCACTCGTCAACCTAATTTCACGGACCTATAAAAAATGTCACAGTTGGTCACTCGTCAATTCGTCACTCGTCAACCTAACTTCACAGACCTAGTAAAACCGGTTTATTAATAAATAAAAAAACAAGAACTTATCGTTACTATGAACATGACTATATATAGAAGTTATATTTGACGTCATTTCCAAGTCAATGATAATCGTTTTGAGAAACTTGAATCATAAGTGCGCGAATGCACTATTTTGTTTTGATACGGTCGGATTGATTAATTGATTGAGGTTTAACACATTTTGAAACAGTTTTCAGTTATATCACGACGGCCAGTTCACCTACCAATGTGTTTCCTGTCTCACACACTGGTTCTCCATAAACAGTTCTTAACAACTGGCTGCTTTTTCACATAGACTGTAAGCTTATTTTTGGAAAACGAATGACTCTTATAGCATTGACATACTCAAGAAATTTGTACATTTTCATTGACTTTCAATTATCAATAGACTGTTTTTCAACATTTAATGCAAAAATAGTTTCATAATATTATGTGTTTACAGGGTAGTTTTTGAACTTCGATCAACCACTTTTTATTGACCACTGAAGGAATATTGACTGTGTTGTTTTTTACTATTAAAATGAGATACGATGTTAATGAGTCCAACATATGTTATTCTCTATTACACATCTTTACATTTCTTTGTTCCATTGATGAATAATTTACTTTAATATTAGAATTGACAACATATTTTGCTCATTGTAGCTGCTGACAAAACTCAACAAAGTTCATCTGACACTTACAGAGCACTCCAAAAGATCACTCATAAAAACCTATGGACAAGAAGCTGATGAAAAAATACTTAAGTCTATATCAGCTGGGAAGAATGGAAAATTCAAAGGAGACAATTTAGATATCAGGTATTGTATATTGTCCTCATTCTTAAATTATGTTTTTTAACTTAGTGCGTAACTGTTGAAAGTATCCGTCTTATACCCTGGCCTGCTACATGTATACACCCCCCTCGTTTTTAGAATTTGTCTTCAAGGTCTCTCTGAGTATGAATGCCCGTGGGACGTTTTAAGGCTGCTATCTCTCCTCCATACACATGAGTTATTTATGTTGGGGGGCCAAATGAAGCCATTGAAAGTTTAATTTCCCCGAGCGTGATTCGAACTCGGGACTTTCTGATTAAGTACTAACTAAACTGCTAGCTCTTTGGCAAGGAAGTATAAGTTCCGTCTTATACCCTGATGCATTTGTACATCTTTTCCTTTTTCATTAAATAACGTTATTATATATTTGTTAAATTAAAGAAGGGATCTCATGTAACACACTCATGTTTTTAGATCACCTAGAGCCAAAGGCTCAAGGTGAGCTATTCTGATCACTTTTTGTCCGTCGTCCGTCGTCGTTAACTTTTAGCTTTAAACATCATCTCCTCCTGAACCACAAAACCAATTGCATTCAAACTTCACAGGAATGTTCCTTTGGTGGCCCTCTTTCAAAATTGTTCAAAGATTTAAATTCCATTGAGAACTTTGGTTGCTGCGGCATCAGAAAGGGGGCAAAATGTCCAAACTTTAAAAATCTTCTCCTCTGAATCTGCATGTCAGATTCCAATATAGTTTGGTAGAAATGTTCCTTGGGTGACCTTCTATAAAGATTGTTCAATGCATACTGTTTGGTTGAAAAACATGGCAGTCAGGAAGCATCAGAAAAGGGACAAAATCATCTCGTTAACTTTTAGCTTTAAACATCATCTCCTCCTAAACCACAGGACCAATTTCATCCAAACTTCACAGGAATGTTCCTTTGGTGGCCCTCTTTCAAAATTGTTCTAAGATTTAAATTTCATTGAGAACTTTGGTTGCTGCGGCATCAGGAAGGGGGCAAAATGTCCAAACTTTAAAAATCTTCTCCTCTGAATCTGCATGTCAGATTCCAATATAGTTTAGTAGTAAATGTTCCTTGGGTGACCCTCTACAAAGATTGTTCAATGCATACTGTTTGGTTGAAAAATATGGAAGTCAGGAGGCATCAGAAAAGGGGCAAAATGACAAAATTTGGAAATTCCATTTTGTTTTTTAAATCCTTGTCTGATATTCATAATCCATTTGTCAGATTCAAAGATAATTTGGCAGAAATGTTCTTTGAGTGACTCTCTACAAAAACTGTTCAAGCCATATTGATTTCGTTGACAAACAGGGCAGCAAAGCCGCATCAGGAAAGGTGCAAAATGACAAAACTTTATAATTCCATTCTTATTAAAGTTCTTGTTAGATTTCAAGATACAAATGGCTTTTACTGATAAACTATTTCTTTTACTGAGTGTCCACTCCTTGCAGTTTTATTTGAACTCCTGATTAAATTTTCACAGATATTTGCAGTTAAATATTTGCTTCTAATTTACTATCATTTAGGTGATAGATTTAGGGCCATCTTGCCATGGCCCTCTTGTTTTCTATTTCTCTATTTCTAAAGGTACAAACCAATGACATTAGAATGGCATCAAAGGACAAAGATTACCACTTTTTTGCCTCGGACTTCACTTTGGACAGAATAAACCTAGAAGGAATAAACGAAATAGCACCTAACATCGAAAATATAAAGGTTACAGCTCAAAACTTTATTCCAAACGAAGATGAGTATAAACATTTCAAGAAAACATTAAAACTTCTACTGGCAAGACAACTACTACAGTTTCAAGGTTTTAGCTGGATGAAAAGCATTGTACCTGAGCATATCCCCCATGATTATGAAGAAGACATGGCAAAGAAGTCTGAAGTATACATACTCCCAGTCTCCCTGAATAACGAAGCAGCCTGCCAAGATTGTATACATATCATGGATGAATATGAACAGTACATCAACAAATGGTATACAAAGACCGGTCGAGGTAATTATTGGAAATTCATCAGAATAAAATTCAAATTGAAGATACCATTATTTTCTCTCATTTTGAAATAGATAACAATATATTCAGGGATAATTATTTCTGTGAGGCTATATTGCACTTACATCTCCCATAATGTAGTTTTCAAAATTTTCCAAAGTGAACAGGTCTGGGCTTAATTCTTCCCAATTTGGGATGAAAAAGCCCTGAGAGTATAGCTTACTTTTAACCCTTTCCCACTTGCAGACGACTTTTGAAATGGAGAAATTGCTCATGATGAGCAAATTACCCTTTCGCCACATTGTTTTCAACCCCTTTTCAAAAATTATACTTTCATATATATTGCCGAGCCATAATGTAAGTTGTTAAGCACCTCGCAACATTCTTTCCATGTCAGACATGTCCAGTGCTTCTTAATGCTTAAAACGAAACTATGATCCCGTTTCGTACCCTATGTTTAACGCACTTGTAGTCAAATCTGAAGTTGTGAACAGTATGTATCGTCTTTAGTTCGTCTGCTTCTCTGATAAGTAGAACCACTGATGATATTCTCTGTTCATATATATGTTGTAATCTTGCGTCGCCTTGAGGCAGACATTATAGTGATGGTTTAGATTTTGTTATTGTTACTTCTTTATGGATATAAATGATAAAATTTCTTTATATTTAGTTAATACCAATTCTTTATTCATTTAACCGATGGATCAGCTTATTAATTATAAGTGATCAATTCGTGGGTCCATCGGTGTGAATGTGTAGAATCTAATGAACCTTGGCATGTCTGTAGAAAAGATAATTCCCTATCCAAGTTGCCCATTTGTACTGGTTTGAACCACAGGTGCCCGGCGCATAATCCACCCAATTTACATATAAAATTATATGTAAAGTGGGTGGATTATGCGCAGGGCACCTGTGATTTGAACCAATGAACAGTCATTATGACAAGTAGTAAATTTTACCTGACACTGTACGGTTACACTTTGGCTTTATGGCATTGCTACCTCTTGTACTGGTTATGTCTCTCAACTGTCTCATTGTTTGGTGTGTTTTTAAATGTTTTACGCCACTTTCAACAATTCTCTAGTTATCTGACGGCGAGTAATGGGTAAGTTACTGCTGGTCTATTTATCCTGACACCAGCCAATCAGTCGTAATGCTAACCCTGCAACCCTGAGCATCAAGAAGGGTAGTCATTACTACCATTTTTTAAGGTTTTAGCTTGACCCGACCGGGGATCAGACTTGCGACCTCCCGCACCCCAGTCCAAATAAATGTGGGACTACCCGCACCAAAGGCAGACATTCTATCAGAACACCGGCGAGGCCGTCCACTGTGTTATAGGCACACTGGTGAAAAAAGTTTCTTCTCAATCAGAATTTACTAAACTCTGTTACCACCTTCAATTACAACAAGATTTTATGAATTCATATAGGTTAAAAAGTTTAAACATATTATGTTAGTACATGTACACTACACAGTTAATGAAATCAAGGATTTTGCAAGCTGGAATGTACATGCTGGTTTCTAATAAGATGTAAACATTTTTTTTTTCTATGTGTGCAACTAAGCTAGTTCTATCAGATTGAAATTGCAGGGGTTTTGGGGCGCATCCCCTGCTGTTGATAAAAGGTTTGATGCATCTGGCAACATGAAATGAAATATTTTAACATTCATTCAAAGGGGCTGATGTTGACCAATGTGTGGCAAATTATCTTCATTCTATATAGGTTTTAACAATTAAAGAGATGTTCCTTATTTTTGAGTAGACATTTTCAAAGTCGTCTACTGCATATTTGTCATATGTGGGAAAGCTTCAAAGCGTTAAATTGATGATATCTGTAAACATTATTCTTTGATAAATTGGCAGTTTAACTAGATTAGCATGAAATTATAACCTTCAATTGTGAAAAGATTTTATTGATTCAAATAGGTGAAATGTACTGTGCATGTTCACTCAAAAGATTTGCATTCTTGAACATGGTTATTTTTACAAACAGGCATAAAAACATTGTTTATATTATTTAAATCATCTAAGCAAAACAAATGGAAAATCTCTATAAATGGTGAAATAATTGCTCAATATGTTAAACCCTTTCCTTCATATGACAATTCTGCAGCAGATGACTTTGAACATATTTTGTCAAAAAATAAAAAATAAAAATCTCTAAAATTGAATGGACAACCTATGACTAAAAGAGGAAAACATTGTGGCAAAAGGAGAAATTGCTAAGCTTGAGCAAATTCTTCTTTTGTCACTGTATTCAAAAAGCCGTCTGCTGCATAGGCGTCAGAAAACGTCCATATGAGGGAAAGGGTTAAACTTAAGTTGTTTGTTTCTTTCAAACTAGGGTCTAAAGCTTGTTCTGAACTTTCTTCCCAGGGTCTTGCAGGTTTGCATCATGTGTTGTAATGAGTGACATTCCTCATCTGTATTTTCTTTATCCCTTTCCAACAGACAACATTAAAAAAAGCTAGGCCAAAATATGGAAAATCTCTTTCAATAAATGCTAAACTATGAAATACAGTTTACACTATGAGCGTTATCTCCCTTTGCCACAAGGAATCTGCTGTGGTCGAGTGGTTAGCGTCGGGTATTTCGAAACCGGGTGTCCCGGGTTCGATCCCCAGTCGCGGCAATTCGGTTATGGTGGAGTGCCCTTGGGCAAGGCACATTTTCTAGCCTAGTACTTCTTATACTCATGTTTTACATAGCAAATACATGAGATGGCATAAGGGACATGGTTGCATAAGTCTTTCTGATCCATTGAAAAAACATGGCCGCCAGGGGGGGCGAAGCTTGTTTTCCTTATATGTGCATTGTTAAAACTTTGAAAATCTTCTTGTCCAAAAGTGTTAGCCCGATTTGAAAATTATTTTGTACAAGTGTTCCTTGGGGGACCTTCTACCAAGATTGTTCAAATTAATCTGATCCATTGAAAAACATGGCCGCCAGGGGCGGGGCTTGTTATCCTTATGTGTGCATTGTAAAATCTTTAAAAGTCTTCTTTTCCAACTGTACTGGCCCGATTTAAAGATAATTTGGCACAAATGTTCCTTGGAGGACATTCAACCAATATTGTTCAAATTAATCTGATCCATTGAAAAACATGGCCGCCAGGGGAGGGTCTTGTTTTCCTTATTATAAATTGTAAAGTCTTTAAAAATCTTCATGTCCAAAAGCACCTGCCTGATTTAAAAATTATTTGGCACAAATGTTCCTTTGGTGACCTTCTACCAATGTTATTCAAATAAATCCGATCCGTTGAAAACATGGCCACCAGAGGGGTTGCTTGTTTTCCCTATATGTATAGAGTAAAAACTTTGAAAACTATTGAAGTTCTATTAAATCAGGTGAGCGATATAGGGCCATCATGGCCCTCTTGTTTAAATTACAATTAAACTATCACAAGCTCTGATTTATTAGGAATTCCTTTTTTTGGTAAAGAACATGAGGCATTTACCAGTTGTGACTTTCTTTGAGGACAATCTTGATCGTAAATTAAATGTGTTTAGCTACATTTTGAGACCTTATAGTTTTAACTGGTAAAACACCTGGTCTAGCCAGGAGTTCTGAGTTCAAATCTCAGTGGGGAACAAATTACACTGTAGCTAAATACATACAATTTAATCAATATCAGCACAGCTTTTGTGATAATCCTTAATCCATCATGCAATATACACTAGCAACTATTTATTATGTCTCCCCTTCTCCGAAAGGGGGGACATACTGTATTTGTCATTATTCTTATACTTCTTATTATTATAATATATCCCCAAAATAAAGTTTGGGGATATATTGTGTATTTCCCCCGTTTCTTATTATATCCCGAAAACAAAGTTTGGGGATATATTGTTTTTCCCTGTTTCTTATTATTATATCCCGAAAACAAAGTGTGATAATAAATCAGATAATAAAGTATCGCCAGTGATATTTATTAAAAGCATTAAACAACCTAAATTTGAATATAAATAATGTGATAAATCGTAGACATTATGTTATGATGAAACAGACTATAATCGACTTTTCATGAATTCATTTGTAAAAAGAAATGATAGTGCTTCGTAAGCCTTTGAAGGCTGGCTATTATATAGTATTGAATTGTATTGTATTGTGTTGTATGTATAGGTTGCACTTTAAATAATTAAATATCTATCTATATTGTTTTTGCCCCGTTTCTTATTATGTCTCCCCTTCTCCGAAAGGGAGACATACTGTATTTGTCATTATTCTTATTATATCCCCAAAACAAAGTTTGGGGATATGTTGTTTTTGTTATTTTTCATTTTCTCTTTTTTCTTTCCATTAACCTTGAACCGATCTTATAAATGAAACTTTGCATAAAATGTTATCCCACGGTGGCCATTTTGGATTCTAAAGTGACACATTGTTTAGGTATTCTGGTATTTCTGTATAATTTGGCAGGAAAGTTCGTTATGTAACTCTAAAAATATTCAATTCATATTGATTGGTTGAAAAATATTATACGCATGTGGCATATGAGAAAAGAAGGAAGTTTCTGGTATAATTTCAAAGTTATAACACTGTTGCATTAATTTTCCTTATGTGACCATCCATACAATTATTCAAGTCATGTTTATTAAATAAAAAACAATGTTGCCAGGCATCATCAGAGTTTGGGGTCTTGTTTCAAGATAATTTGGCTTAAAAAATGATTATGTTGCCCTTTCCAGAGGGGTTTAGGATCAATGCTGCCAGGCAGTATCAGAAAGGGAGTAAAATAAAAAAAAATCCTCTGAAAATGCATGTCTTATGTCAAGATAGTTCGGCAAATAACGTAAAAACTTGATTTAATTAACCCTCTACATGCATTGTTCAAGGGATATTGATTAGTTCAAAGCAATGCTGAAATGTGGCATCAGAAAAATTAAAATGACAAATCTAAACATTTTTCCTCTGCGACTGCCTGTCTGATTACAAGTTCAGTTGGCAGAAATTGTTTGGTTTTTTTCAAAATGTTGATGCATTTATCCAAATACATATAAACATATTTTATATGTTAATTAATGCATTTATTATGGCTATCAGGATATTCCCTCAAACTTTATGCTCATTATACGTTCTATACTCTTTTAAACCTCTTGGGAAAATGTTCAATATTCACTGGTAAAAGTAGTCTTTGACATTCGGGAAGTAAGTTTACTCAGCTTGAACTTGAACTCTCTACCCCTAGTTGACAACTCTTAGTAGGTGATTAAATCTGTTGAGACTGAATGCACTTCCCAAAACTTTCCGAGGCTTTGCCTTAATTCATATTATTTTCCTAGTTTTGCAGTAATATGTTCAAATTCGTATGCTGTAAATGTATTGTTGTAGGAAAGGGTTTATGCAGAAGTACAATTTGGGAATCAGTATCCATTGATTTTCGTTTTACAATTATTGACATTGAATAAGTTCAGCAGTGATATTTTTCTATGGTTATGGGTTCGATTCCTGAATGGGTCATACCAAAAACTTTAAAAATGGTAGTAATTGCTGCCCTCCTTGGCACTCAGGGTTGCATGGTTAGCATTAGACTGACGGGCTGGTGTCAGGTTAAATGGACCAGTAGTACTGGTAACTTACCAAGGAAATGTTGTGATATATCAAATGTGTTTCAACTTCAGGAGGTGCCCTGCAGGACTTAAAGGTCCCAGTTGGTGGAGATCAACTTACACGTGTCAGACTTCAAGGAGCCAAATCCTTAAGAGCTGGAGCTCACACACAAAGTGAACGTTTTGATCATCTTCAACCAATAATAATCGAGATGTTTCACACATTACAGGATTTTCTTGAAGTAAGTCTACATTATATGGTCTTGGTGAGCTCAAAATTAATGACATTAACATTTATGAAATTACTATCAGAACATAATTATATAAGCATCGCTAATACTGACACATCTTTACCCTTTCTTAAAATACAGAGGTATTCTGACGTCTCATGTTTTTGCCAAGATGGATTAAAGTTGTCTGCTGCAGAATTATTGTATGTGGGAAAGGCTTAAATCACTAAAATACAGTCATTTTGTCCCACCCAAAACTCAAATGTTCATGTTTTTATATTCTGTATCTCCTGATTTCCATAATATAGTAACATTCTTCTTCTTGATATTATTTGGTATTTTTCTTTCTTTTTTTGATAATCAGAAGCTTTGCCGTAAATTTCTGGACTTAAATCAGTCAAGAGATCCAGGGACACTCTCAAACCTGAAGATACTCATTCAAAGAGTGAAAGTGAATGGAAAAGTTAAAAGCCGTTTTAAGGTATAATTTTATTTGCTGATGATGAGTTAAGAAATTAATAACGAGTTTTAGTTTTTAAATTTTAATAACACCAGTTTTATTATCATTTTATATCCTATTAAAATCAAAATGGCCTGTAGCAACATGGGCTGTCAATCCCTGAGCTGTGAGTTTGAATCCCAGCTTGGCACACATTCTTTCTGACGTTTGACAAAAGTCACAGTGTCAAGCGTCATTCGCCTTAAATACACAAATGAACTTGTGAGTTTATTTTGAAAAGCAGCCAGTTGCTTAGAAAGACTGATTGTATTACTTGTGTGAAAATTGTTAAAAGTCGTGTTATCACTAATCAATCAATCAAACCTGAACAAAATAAACAAGAGGCCCATGAGGGCCTATGCTCTACTGGCATTGATCTGGCTTGTTTCAAAAGGAACCAATATGCAAATACCATCTAAGTTTGGTGAAGATCAGATAGTGAATGGAAGCTCTATTGTGTTCACAAGCTGTATTATAGCAATTTTGACAATTTCAAGGGCCATAATCCAGCCATGCATGGGTAGATCTGGCTGTTTTTTAGAAATGAACCAAACTCTCATGGATATCTAACTACTGTATAAGTTTGATTGAGATACAATTAAAAATAAGGACTGTATCATGTTAACCTATTATAGCAATTTTGACAATTTCAAGGGCCGTAATTCAGGCTTATTTTCGAAAGGAACCGAGCTCTCATGGATATCTAACTACTGTATAAGTTTGGTTGAGATACAATCAAAAGTGAAGACTGTATTGTGTTAACAAGCTCTTTTATAGCAGTTTTGACCATTTCAAGGGCCATAATCCAGTCATGCATGGGCGGATCTGGCTGGTTGAAGACTGTATCATGTTAACAGGAACTTGTTTACAGACGCACGCACGCACGGACGAATCGCCACGACATAAGCCCTTCTGGCCTTTGGCCAGTAGAGCTAATAAAATATAATTGAGTTGCATATCAACATAAAGTCCAAAAGCACATCTATAACCAAAGAATATTGTATTTAACCCTTTACCACATACAACAAATCTGCAGCAGACAACTTTGAAAACAAAGTGACAAAAACCAGAAAAATCTCTGTAAAAGGTAGCTTAATTGTGAAAAAAATTGAAAACATTGTGGCCGAAAGTGAAATTGCTCGTCATGAACAATTTCACCTTTGGCCACAATGTTTTCAAAAGTAGTCGGCTGCTATTGCATCAAAAGGCGTCTGCATGTGGGAAAGGGTTAAAGGAAATACTGTTATGATATTGTTTTTCTTTATAAGGCTCATGAAGACTTCATCACCACATGCGGCACAAGTTACTTCTATGCCTACATCCTCTCAAAGTTTGAAATGGTTACAATGGACGACTTCCCAAAACATGTTGCCATTAAGGAGACTATAAAAACATGGACAAATGAGCCAAAGAAGAAAGTGTTTGATCTTGTAATGGATGAAGTTATAGCGGAGTTGTTCATACCATTTACAATCCAGGTATTTTATTTGTTTTTAGTTGCAAAACTATCCAATGTGGTCAGCTGCAACATGTCATAAGAATCTGCACTGAACTTCTCTGATCAAATTGCCCTATGAAATGCACATATCTGTATTAAACAACCACCTGTGTTTTGCATGATGTGGTCATAAGTTTACTCTTGAGAGCCAGCTTTGAACCTTTGATATAGCCTGTTGCCTGTTGCAACTGTTTAGCACTAGCATCCATTCCAAGTGAAACTAAATAGTCATTAAAACTTTTTAAACTCATGCATACTTCATCTGCTTTAAAATATAAATACTTATTGCTGTCATGCATTAAACAGGCTAAATTGCTTTAATACTTATCTCTTTGTTCAAATGTCTATTTAAGGATCCCTTTTTAAGCAAAATGACTTTCTCATAATGTTTAGCTCACCTATGCACGAAGTGCAAGGTGAGCTATTGTGATCACATTTTGTCTGTTGTGCGTCATCAACATTTGCGCTTGTTAACACTCTGCATGCTACATTTTGTATCCAATCTTCATGAAAGTTTATCAGAACATTCATCTCCATGAAATCTTGGATAAGTTCGAATATGGATCATATTGGGTCAAAAACTAGGTCACTAGGCCAAATTGAAGGATTTTCTTGTTAACACTATGGATGCCACATTTTTTTTTCAGCAGCTTGAAATTTTGTCAGAATGTTTGTCTGAATTATATCTAGGTCAAGTTTGAATATGGATCATATTGGGTCAGAAACAATGTCAGAAAAGGAAAATATTGTTCAAACTCTGGAAGCCGCATTTTTACTTTGAGTAAGTTGAAACTTTGTCAGAATGTTGTCTTGATGATATCTAGTCCATGTTTGTTCCAGACTCCGAATGTTTGTGCTTGGTTTTAACTACCGGGGTTTATTATATGTTTATTGCAATATATCATGTCAACTGTCCAGCGCAGAGCCAGTACAGCGCGTTCTGGTTCCCGTCAGAACTTGGGATCACTGCTGATTAACGCATCCCACTTGTAGAAATGAAAATTTAAAATTATTTGTTAGAGGGCGATTTCTGCATTTTGGTTGGTCAGAACTGTCCCTTAGAATAATAAGCATATGCAAATGCAGGATTTGCCGCCTTGCAAGGGCGCAGTTGAAGTTAAGATTTCGGAAGGTTAAGTACGAATCTTGTTAAATTTCGATCTCAACACGTTTTGGGCACAGATAGCATTGTTCAGTAAGTTTCTTTTTTGCCTTATTTGTCTTCGTTCGGAGGAATCATTTGTTTAAATATTTTTGTTCTAAAATAATTATGGTTCTTATTGTCTAGATAAAAACAAGTAAATTTATACTATTAAGGTAGAAATGCAATTACATTTATTGTTAAGGTTAATAAAACTGTTTCTCAATCAATTAGTAAATTTGTTAAACATAACTAACTGCAGGATTCCCAATACTCTTTGTAAAGATATTTTCAATTTGTTTTGTTAATTTTTATATGCATGCATGAACTTGTATACATTTTGTTTGTATTTTATGTTTTACTGAAAGTATACATGTTTAACTTTCAGATAACCGCTTTGGTACGCTTTGGTACGCTTTGATTCTACGCTTTGATTAAAAGTAATAGCGCGTAAATTGCATCTATTTTTCTTGTGGCCCAAGACACCGAAGAGTGAACCTGCCCACTACAGCCGTGTCGTAGTGCCACCCCTGAACAGTTAATGAAACACACGTTCGTGTTTGCTGCTGCTCTTTACAATGTTGGAATATGGGTCATATCAGGTAAAAAAATCACTAGGCCAAATGAAAGAAAAATCTTGTTAATACTGTGGAGGTTGCATTCAGAATGATTGTCTTGATGTGTTTTGCATTGCAGTACATTGTATAATTAAGGTGAGCGAAATAGAGGCCATGATTGGGTTTAACGCCATTTCAACATTATTTCAGTTATAGAACGACGACAGTTCATTTATTCATGATCCCTGGGTTTAACAAACCAGTACTAGGCTAAGAAATGTGCCTTATCCAAGGACACTCCACAATGAGACTTATAAAGAAGTAACTGAAAAAATAAACTTTTATGACCAGTGATTAATTTTCCTGAAAGGTAAATATCATGTTCTTGATAAAAGAAATCGTTTTTCATATAAGATTTAAAAAAGAGTACTTTGCATTAGTATCATATATTTGGACAAGTTATAAGATGACTGTTAAAGGTCAAGGTCACAGTGACCATATTTTTAACTGTTTACCTATTTACTATGTATATCCTTTCTTTTTTTGAAAAGGAGAGGGTTCTCCACGTCAATGTCAGTGTTGGACAGAACCAGTTTGTAGTCATAACAGAACAAACCAATATTGTAAAAGTGCCATTGCTTATCAACAACAACAAGTATACAGTGTCAGCAAGCAAAGAAGATATTAAGAAGGGTGTGACGGTTCGTACGCTAGGTCTGGATATTTATCTCAAAGCATCCCCAGAAGTCGAGACTACCGGTACATTAAAAACATATGCTATGAATTTTCTTCAGTGGTATTTTACTGTTATTCAGCTGAAAGATACAATCAAAGAAGGTGACATTAAAAGAACAAATATTGTATTGAAACATATGGTACCTTTCTTCTACAGCCATTCTAAATTATCCAAGTACTTTGTTGAATGCATAGACTACATCCTAAAGACAGAACACACATTATCACCATATATGGCACTTAAGGTACGTGCAGCAACATTTGTCAATATGAAGGGCAAACAAGGTAAAAATAAGGCTGCTGATCTCCAGAAGGAAAACGAAGTGAAATATCTTAAATCTTTGATACGATCTCTGGGTGCCAACAAAACAGAAAATTCAATAGTAAACATTACTAAAGCTGGTCCAGTGATGTTGGATATTGTTGACAACTTTGATGAAATGACAGGATCAAAAAAGATCAAGACTACACACAAAATGAAAAGCCGAGATAATGACATTAAATTGATAACTGAGAAGCTAAAACATGTGCAAGTATGGGACAACTGTCAGACAAAAATACTAACATCCGTTTCAAAGACTCCATTTGAATTTGACCATGAAGCCTTTAAAATGGATGTTATGTCCAAAGTTGAGCGACTGTTGATGGACGTCCCTATGGTAGAATATGATGACGAAGAGGATTAAATTACTTATATGCAGAGTTCTGGTCAAATCAATCTGAAAACAATTGACCTCATTATTGTGCATACTTCATATTGTTATGGCTTCTTTTTAGCTCACCTATGCACGAAGTGCAAGGTGAGCTATTGTGATCACGTTTTGTCCGGCATCCATCAGTCGTCAACATTAGCTCTTGTTAACATTGCTCAAAACATTCAATTTCACCTTAATTGCAATATTTTAAACTCTTTATCAAAAAAATTAATTCCAGTTTTGGAACATATCAAGTATTATAGTTATTTACATGACTAGTACTTATCAGCATAAAACGGTCATGCACGACAATTTCTAATTCCAAATTAGTTTCAGAAAGTAAGGATACTCATGTTTACACATGTAATTGTTTGGGTATATTTTTCAAGCCAAATATGGTTAATTTTGTTTCTTTATTCTGACATTCAAGATAAACATTTCATGGATCTTTAAGTTCAAATGGTTCTAACACTCTATATGACTATGATGTTTTAATAACAACTTTTATACCCCTCAGGAACCTATATATCTATATATTATGCTTCGTTAACCCTTTCCCACATACGACAACTTTAAAAACAGTAGCAAAAACGTGAAAAATCTCAATAAAAGATAGCTTAATTGTTAAATAAAGTTGGAAACATTGTGGAAAAAGGAGAAATTGCTCATCATGATCAATTTAACCTTTGGCCACTATGTTTTCAAAAGTTGTCTGCTGCTATTGCGTCGGCATGTGGGAAAGAGTTAAGGATACATATCTGTTAGTCATTGTGCAAGTATTGTTTTGAAATCGCATGAACAAAACCTGTCAAGGCATAAAGAAGTTCTATTTCATTACAAAACACAGTTTATAGTGTTATGTCACCCCAGTCTGACACAGTTTATAGTGTTATGTCACCCCAGTCTGAGACAGTTTATAGTGTTATGTCACTCAATCTGGCACAGTTTATAGTGTTATGTCACCCCAGTCTGAGACAGTTTATAATGTTATGGCACCATAGTCTGACACAGTTTATAGTGTTATGTCACCCCAGTCTGAGACAGTTTATAGTAACAGTTTATAGCGTTATGTCAACCAGTCTGACACTGTTTATAGTGTTATGTCACCCCAGTCTGAGACAGTGTATAATGTTATGTCACCCAGTCTGAGACAGTTTATAGTGTTATGTCACCCAGTCTGAGGCAGTTTAGTGTTTACAGCGTCTGACACAGTTTATAGTGTTATGTCACCCAGTCTGAGGCAGTTTAGTGTTTACAGCGTCTGACACAGTTTATAGTGTTATGTCACCGAGTCTGAGACAGTTTATAGTGTTCACCCAGTCTGACAGTTTATAGTGTTATGTCACCCCAGTCTGACACAGTTTATAGTGTTATGTCTGACCCCATCAGACAGAAATGATAGTTAAATCATTTCCCCACAAACAGCTTAAGCCTTATAGTGTTATGTCACCACAGTCTGACACAGTTTATAGTGTTATGTCACCGAGTCTGAGACAGTTTATAGTGTTATGTCACCCCCAGTCTGAGACAGTTTATAGTGTTATGTCACCGAGTCTGACAGTTTATAGTGTTCACCCAGTCTGACAGTTTATAGTGTTATGTCACCCCAGTCTGACACAGTTTATAGTGTTATGTCTGACCCCATCAGTTAGAAATGATAGTTAAATCATTTTCCCACAAACAGCTTAAGCCTTATAAATAGTGTTATGTCACCACAGTCTGACACAGTTTATAGTGTTATGTCACCCAAGTCTGAGACAATTTATAGTGTTATGTCACCGAGTCTGAGACAGTTTATAGTGTTATGTCACCCCCAGTCTGAGACGGTTTATAGTGTTATGTCACCGAGTCCGAGACAGTTTATAGTGTTCACCCAGTCTGACAGTTTATAGTGTTATGTCACCCCAGTCTGACACAGTTTATAGTGTTATGTCTGACCCCATCAGTTAGAAATGATAGTTAAATCATTTTCCCACAAACAGCTTAAGCCTTATAAATAGTGTTATGTCACCACAGTCTGACACAGTTTATAGTGTTATGTCACCCAAGTCTGAGACAATTTATAGTGTTATGTCACCCAGTCTGAGACAGTTTATAGTGTTCACCCAATCTGACAGTTTATAGTGTTATGTCACCCCAGTTTATAGTGTTATGGCACCACAGTCTGAGACAGTTTATAGTGTTATGTCTGACCCCATCAGACAGAAATGATAGTTAAATCATTTTCCAACAAACAGCTTAAGCCTTATTGTGTTATGTCACCACAGTCTGACACAGTTTATAGTGTTATGTCATCACAGTATGAGACAGTTTATAGTGTTATGTCACCCAGTCTGAGACAGTTTATATTGTTATGTCACCCAGTCTGAGACAGTTTATAGTGTTCACCCAGTCTGACAGTTTATAGTATTATGTCACCACAGTCTGACACAGTTTATAGTGTTATGTCACCCAGTCTGAGACAGTTTATAGTGTTATGTCACCCCAGTCTGACACAGTTTATAGTGTTATGTCACCCAGTCTGAGACAGTTTATAGTGTTATGTCACCCAGTCTGAGACAGTTTATAGTGTTATGTCACCACAGTTTGACACACACAGTTTATAGTGTTATGTCACCCCAGTCTGACACAGTTTATATTGTTATGGCACCCATTCTGAGACAGTTTATAGTGTTATGTCACCCAGTCTGAGACAGTTTATAGTGTTATGTCACCCAGTCTGACACAGTTTATAGTGTTATGACATATGTCACCCCAGTCTGAGACAGTTTAAAGTGTTATGTCACCCCAGTCTGAGACAGTTTATAGTGTTATGTCACCCAGTCTGAGACAGCTTAAGCCTTAGTGTTATGTCATCACAGTCTGACCCAGTTTATAGTGTTATGTCAGCCCAGTCTGACACAGTTTATAGTGTTATGTCACCCAGCCTGAGACAGCTTATAGTGTGTCACCCCAGTCCGAGACAGTTTATAGTGTTATGTCACCCAGTCTGAGACAGCTTATAGTGTTATGTCACCCCAGTCTGACACAGTTTATAGTGTTATGTCACCCCAGTCTGAGACAGCTTATAGTGTTCTGTCACCCAGTCTGACAGAGTTTATAGTGTTATGTCACCCAGTCTGAGACAGTTTATAGTGTTATGTCACCCCAGTCTGAGACAGCTTATAATGTTATGTCACCCAGTCTAACAGTTTATAGTGTTATGTCTGACCCCATCAGACAGAAATAATAGTTAAATCATTTTCCCACAAACAGCAGATCTGCAGCAGACAACTTTGAAAAAATCTAGGCAAACTATTGAACGTTTCTACAAGTATCATAAACTGACCAGAGATGAAAACATTTGTGACAAAAGGAGAAATTGCTTGTTTAAAGTAATTTCTCGTCTTGCCACAATGATTTCAAATTTCATCTGCTGCAGAGATATCAGAATGCGCCGGTATGGCGAAAACCTGAAAAAATCTCCATAAAAGATAGCTTAACTTAATTGTTGAAAGGGTTAAGGATACATATCTGTTAGTCATTGTGCTAGTATTGTTTTGAGATATCATGAACAAAACCTGTCAAGGCATAAAGAAGTTTTATTTCTTTATAAAATACTATTACAACCCCATCAGACAGAAATAATAGTTAAAATGATCTGCAGCAGACAACTTTGAAAGCTTCTACAAGTATCATAAACTGACCAAAGATGAAAACATTTGTGACAAAAGGAGAAATTGATTGTTTGAAGTCATTTCTTGTCTTGCCACAATGATTTCAAATTACAAATTTCACCTGCTGCAGAGGCAACAGGATGCGCCTATATGGCGAAAATCTGAAAAATCTCCATAAAAGATTGCTTAATTTTGAAATGAAGTTGAAAATGCTCATCTCACATACAGGATCAATTTTAGGCATCTGCTGCAAGTTACTTGAAACACAAATAAAGAAATTGCTCATAGTCTCCTTTTCCAAATTGTTCCTTACAGTCTTTGATGATTATACTATAACCTTAATACTTCAATAAGCAAATTCTCAGACACCTCTGAAACAGACAATTTGGGAACATTATGGCAAAAAGAGAAATTGCTAATGCTGAGCAATTTCTCCATTCGCCACAATGTTTCAACTTTATTCAATAATTAACCTTCCATTTATACGGATTTTCAATATTATTTGCTACATGTTTCCAAAGTTGTCTGGGTTGGTTGTTTGTTGGAAAGGGTTAACAAAAATCCGTCATTTGTGCAGATTTGTTGTATGGGGTAATGGGTTCATTACAAATAAATAATTGGAAATTTCCCACATATTATTGCATTTTGAAGCATCTTCATTAAAACATTATTGCAAAAGAACAAAAGTGCTTCTAATGAGTAAGTTCTCCTTTTGCCACAATGTTTTTAAGTTCATAGATGTATATTTTCCTATAGTTTCATCTTTATTTAAGAGATTATTAGAGATTTTTCTCATGCTGTTTTCAAAGTAGTCTGCTGCATTAGTATCAAGGGTCAATAGAACTGTATCACACTTATAGAGTTATAATGTCAGGTAATGGGAATGTTTTTAAATGGTATCTGTCTTTTAACGCATGTACATACATACAACAGATCTTCAGCAGACAGCAGACCACTTTGAAAGTGTCAAATTTTTTTTTATGAAAGGGTTAGTTAGAACAGCATTTTACACCTCTTTTAACCCTTTCCTTCATACGACAATTCTACAGAAGACTAATGTTTGTCAAAAAATGGAAAATCTCTATAATTGAATGGATAACCTTAAAAGTGGAAAACATTGTGGCAAAGGAGTAATTGCTCGTTTTGAGCAATTTCTTCTTTTGTCACTATGTATTCAAAAAGCTGTCTGCTGCAGAGGCATCATAAAGTGTCTATATGAGGGAAAGGGTTACAGTAAGCTTATCCTTACATAAATGCATCAGTTGTTGAGCTATTCTCACAAACAAGTATTTGTCCCAAATATTCTTCGTAGAAAATAAACTATTTTGGCACAAAAGTTCTTGAGTGTTGAAATGATTCCGACATGACGAAAAACAAACCTCTACCAAGATTGATCAAATCATTTCAATCAATTATTTCAATCAGTAAATAACATATATTTTAACACAATAATATGATTATATGCCAGAGTAAACCCTGAATAATATTAACCCTTTCCCCCATAAAGATGCTTTCTGATGCCTCTGCAGTAGATGGTATTTCGAAAACATTGCGACAAAAGAAGAAATTTATCAAAACGACAATTTCTCCTTTTGTCACTATTTTTGCAACTATTCAATTATTATACTTTCAATCAAAGGGATTTCACAAATTTTTTCAGAACTGACAGACTGATTTCTACAATTTTTGCAACAATCTTCTTTATTACCTTCAAACAATACATCTTCAAAACCAAAATATTGAACTAAATATAGGCGCAGACATGTATCATTGTTTCTACAGTACTTAACCATTTCTGTTGTCATTCCTTTCCGGTTTGATGCCAAGTCACTGTTATTGAAATACATGACTGCCCTTGCCTGCTGTCCAACTCGGCCTGCTCTACCTACTTCCTGCAAGTAATTTTCTAAACTCACAGGAGGGCGCATATGCAGAACCTTTTCAACTGAAGAGGCATTAAGTCCCATTCCCAATGCGACAGTAGCCAGAATAAGGCGTGTGGTTGGATTTTTTCTGGAAACATCACTAATGATGTATTTTTTCATGTCCGATGTATAGTCTGTGTGAAATTGCGCAAACACTCTATTTTCAGGAATTTTTTCCTTCCCATTGTATTGTAAGTTTTTTAAAGTCTTTGCTAAGTACTGGTAACAGTATCCATGGGCTTCTAAATTCTCCATGTACGCAATTGTTAATGGAAACTTGTCAAGTTCATTTTTTAATTGTTCGGCTAAAGGATTAATAAAGGAATTGTATTTTTCTAATTTCCTAATATTGGGAGGTCTAACCACTATATCAATATATATGTTGGGTCTGTCAGGGTTGACTGCAATCACTTTGTGATCCTGGTACATCAATGACTTTGCTAAATCCTCTATAGTGTTAGGCTTGGCTGTTGCTGTCATAGCTAAATGTGCTATATGTGGATGGAGACATGTCAATTCTCCAAGGCGTTGGAATTTTGGTCGAAATTCCTGTCCCCTACAAATTTAAAATGATAATAACAACATTTTGCAATTTCTCCTTTTGCAACAATGTTTACAGTTTACACCTTCATTTACAGAGTGTTTATACATTTCTGCCTAGATGTTTTCCAAGTCTGCTGCAGATTTGATGTATCTGGGAAAGGTTAAAACCCAAGGTTCTCTTCTTTGAAATTTAAAAGAAGTGTTTGTATGCAGATTAATTTGAACAATCTAAGATGAATCCCTACATTGTACAGTAGGATTGTTGTATTTGATCCTTTCCCACATGTATACAACATAAAGACGATTTCTGAGGCCTCTGCTGCAGTCAACTTTTGAAAATTTGTGGCAAAAGGAGATATTGCCATATGTGAAATTGCTTATAACATGCATATTCTCCTTCTGCCACAATATTTTCAACTCTATAATAAGTATTTGTTAATTATTATATTTACTTTCATTAATAGAGATATTCCATCTTCCTAAGAGATACTTTAAGGAAACATTGACATTTTTTGCTAGTTCATGACACATGCACTGTAACTTTTCATGCAAAAAAAAGGGCCATAATTTTTGTGCATTTTATCTAAATAGGTTTTTCTAAGAAAGGAAAGATATTTTCCTCATCTTACAACTTATTTAATTTGGTGAACATACAAAAATAAATAAAGGCACTAGAGTGCAAATTATCTCATCAACATCTATTTTTGCTATTTCTATTTCAAGGGTGCAACAACACTCCATTTGAATTGTTTCAATCTCTCTGTTTGAAGACAATTAATGAGATGTTTTGTAAATCTAACAACTGAACCATTTGGTGGTAAAACAAACAAATTTCAAGGCATTATAGGCCCATTTTGTGTGATAGCCTGAATACTTATAACAAATTAATTATTATGACAGATAGAAGATCCAGCAAAATATTTCTGCAGTAAGCTGTTTGTATGTCTATAATTATTATTTAGGATATATGACTGTAACTATAAGTAATCTTACCATTCTTGAATCATATGAACCTCATCAATCACGATTCCACATAGATGTTCCTGATACACCTTTGAACGTATCAACCTTGCTATGGCCTTACTCTGAAAGAGACACTCTGTGTGGGTGTAGATAATATTATAATGTCCATTCATCAATTCCTTCATGGTTACTTCTTTAGGGATCACAACCTTTTCTTCCATTCCTGAAATATTTTGAGTTAAAATGGTTGGATTTATTTATTTACACATAAGCAAGAACGCTACATGTAGATGCTACTGCTTGTCTATCTTGAAAACGTTATGTATCAAATAGCAAATATCCAATTTTCAAGAAACAATAATTACAATTATTCAATTAGGATTGAAAGTGGTCCCTTTGATGGTAGGCATGTGAGTCAAGTTTCAAGGCAGTATCTTAAACGCTCTTAAATGTTGAGCTCCTAAATATAGGTCTTAAATTTGCATTAACTTGTTAACTAGTAGTATGATGATGACAAACATTTCTGGACTTTTCTACAACCATATATAATTATATTCATCTTTCCTGAAACATGGCAAATCATATTGAGCTAAATATAAAAGGAAGAAAGAGAATTAAAGTCAGTTTACCATCAGTGCCAGTCTCTTCCATGTCATCTTCTTCCTCATAATCATATGTAGTTCCACAAGATCCAGTATAATTCACATAACATGCCATAATCCCCTTTGAGCGTAACCCACGAACCTAGGAACATAAAAGTTAAAAACAAAGGGTAAAACTTTAACTATTTAAAAAAAAATACCAATAAAACACCACTTGATCATGTTTTTTATCAGTCTTCAGTAAAACTATACGTAAATATAGCTTTATTTATTTGTAACTTTAATGTCACAGTTCAAGCAGGTCTATGTTTTAAGATGTAAAACAGTGAATATGAAATTCTACTAGTATACTCTCATAATTGTTATAGTTCAATAAAAATACTGGAATCCAATGTTTAAAACTTTAAAATAAACAGTTAACTGCATTTTCCATATAAACCTAAATACAAAGTAACTGAGCACAAGGACTTTAATTTCATAAAAACAATAATTTTTATTACAATTTCAATTATCTGGTTGGTAAATAAAGCAGCTGAGCCCTGGAAGCTCTGTTGATAGCGACACTGGCTGTCAATCCAAGGATTGTGAGTTTGAGACCCAGCTCGGCCAACATTTTGACAAAATACACTGTGACAAGCATGATTTGTATTTCACCATGGGCTAAGAGTTTATGTGGAAAAGCAGCCAGTTGCTCGGAAAGTATGTTGTGTGGAGAACTGGTGTGACAAAGCCATAAAACACATGAGAAGGTGACCTGGTTGCCATGATATGACTGAAAAATTATTGAAAACGACATTGACGTTTAACCCAAAACAATCAATGATAAATAAATCGCAATTACCTGCTCTTCCATAATGGCATTTATTGGTGCAACTACAATAACTATCATGGATTTTCCAAATTTATCCTGAAAAAATTACAATAAATATTGATAGATTTTTTATGCCTCTGCAGAAGACGACTAAAATTGAAAGGAGAATTTTTTCCCTTTGCATAGCCGTTTTTAAAGTTGTCTGCTGCAACTATAATATAAAATCTGGATTTTATTTCGGCTAAAGTATTACTTGAATCAGGGACTGTGTATTAGTTGTCCCTGTGTCAGTAGTGTGACTTGAACAGTCAAGCCCACCAGCAGGTTCGAATCCCATCAGGATGATCCATTTCACATAGATCTACTACTAACCTGTCATAATTCTAGAATAATATTTATCTGATTATATTGCTTTGCTTGATTGGGGTTTAACGTTGTTTTTAACAATTTCTGTTATATCACGGCGGCCAGTTCATGCACCTACTCATGTATTTCCTGGTTTTGTCACACCAGTACTCCACACAACAATCATCCCAAGCAACTGGCTGCTTTTCCACATAGAGTATATGAGAGAGTGACAAGATACAGAGAAGACAAAGAGAGAGATGGGAGAAGTGAAAAGGAGAGAGAGAGAGAGAGAAAGAAAGAGTGAGAGGAAAGAGTGAGAGAGAGAGAGAGAAAGAGTGAGAGAGAGAGAAAGAAAGAGTGAGAGAGAGAAAGAGTGAGAGATAAGAGAGAGAGATGAGCAAGAGTAAGAGAGATAAGAGAGTAAGAGAGAGAGAGAGAGAGATAACAGATAGTGCAAAAAGATGAAAAAGACATGGATGGAAAAAAAAAATGCAGATGAGATAAAATTTAAATAGAATAAAAATGTAAGAAGTTTATTTAACCACTTACTGCCATCATAAAAGGCAACATTTGAAAGATCAAGCTCTTTCCAAAACCTGTTGGCAGCACAGCAATCGTGTCTTTTCCATCAAACAATGCATGCAATACTTCTAGCTGTTCCGGTGTTAGCTTGAAATCTGGTGGTAACTTCATTTCTTTAACGGCAGCTTTGACGCAATTTTCAAATTCGGACATTTTGTTTGTTTTTTCACGGTCGTTTTTCTCGAGTACATTCGTAGCGTTCCGGAAGAACTATTTATTTGCGTATTCTTTTTCCGGCGAACAAAATGCTGCGAATTTGTACATATCCTTCCACCATATACATCCGAGGGATGATGAAGGATTACGGAATTACCCGAGAAGTTCCGATTGCGTTATAATTCAACTTTCCAAACGGCATCTGCAACAAAAGCACGTGACTTCATTCATAAAATGCCCAGCGTAGTAACGCATGCGCACTTAAAAACGTTGTATGAAAAATACACGGGATGGAATTTCAACGGCCACAAATAGCTCCGGAAGTTTAAAGTGATATACTGTGTGATATACCACGCTCAAATCCCTCTTTGCGTATAGGAGAGAAATTGTCAATAGTGTAAGAATGTATGATATATCACGCTCAAATCCCTCTTCGCGTATAGAAGAGAAATTGTCAATAGTGTTAGAATATAAAATTGACCACGTATGAGGAGTTCTGGTCACATGTAATATTGAAGTGTTAAGCCATTGTTTGTTTTTTATTCAAATAACGGGTAAGCGTATATGGGTCGACAACGTTCTACAAAGATCCATAATAATGTCATGGTAAAATCAGTTTTATTTATCAATTAGACATTGGAAGGCCAACAAGTGAACGGACAAAGGTCCAGATCACCCATCCATTCAAATAATCGCACTCATAATGTTATCAGAGAAGATATATGGAATGGGGATCCCCATGCGAATACAAATTCTAATCGAAATCAACTGTATTCTTTACACATCTCTCAACCTTTTACTGCCGAATTTCGCAAAATTGATTCTTTCATGTTGAAAATTGGCCCACTCCATTTTTCGTCGGAAATTTGGTAAAGTTTAAAGTCTTAGGGAAAACAATGCAGATTCGTCACGAGCTGTATAACCTGAATCTGCATTGTTTGCAAAAGCCTTTAACTGCCTGTGGCAGTGAACAAGTTAAGGTCGGTGTTGTATGCCTTGTCTCAATCATGAGACGGTAATTGATTCTATAACACTTTGTTATTAGCTTCTGAAATAGAAATAGGTTAATATATGTATCTAAAATATGAATGGAAAATAATAACAAGAGGCCCAAGAGGCCCAGTATCGCTCCACGGCCATAAGGCAAAAATAAAATCTCCAAACAGCCCTGCCCCGTGGTGGCTATTTTTTTTACCAACCACCATGGCTTAAAGGAATCTTGTAGAGTGTCACCAAAGGAATGTTTCTGCAAAATTATTTGAAAATATGCCTGACACTTTCGGAGGAGAAGATTTTTTAAGTTTTCACTATGGTCATATAAGTCAAAATAGCCCCGCCCTCTGGCGGCCATGTTTTTCGACCAATCAACATGGCTTGAAGGAATCTGATAGAGGGTCACCCAATGAACATTTCTACAAAATTATTTGAAAATCGGCTGAACACTTTCGGAGAAGAAGATGTTTTAAGTTTTCACTATAGCTATATAACGCAAAAAAGCCCCGCCCCCTGGCGGCCATGTTTTTCGCCCAATCAACATTTCTTGAAGGAATCTAATTAAGGTTCACACAAGGAACATTTCTACAAAATTATTTGAAAATCGGTCTGACACTTTTGGAGGAGAAGATTTTTTAAGTTTGCTCTTTAGCCATATAGGCAAAATAGCCCCGCCCTGTGACGGCCATGTTTTTTTACCAATCAACATGGCTTGAAGGAATCTGATAGAGGGTCACCCACGGAACATTTCTACATAATTATTTGAAAATCTGCTGAACACTTTTTGAGAAGAAGATTATTTAAGTTTTCACTATAGCTATATAATGCAAAAAAGCCCCGTCCCCTGGCGGCCATGTTTTTCGCCAATCAAAATTTCTTGAAGGAATCTAATAAAGGGTCACCCAAGGAACATTTCTACAAAATTATTTGAAAATCGGCCTGACACTTTCGGAGAAGAAGAATTTTTAAGTTCTCACTATTTTTTTCTTTCGGTTGCCATGGAAACCAGAATTTTGAATGGATCAAAAAAAATTGAAGGAATTTAGTAGAGGACATTGAGAGGATGCTTCCCATGAAGTTTCAACCAAATTGGCCAAGTGGTTAGGGAGAAGAAGTCGTTTAAAGGAAAAAGTTAACGCACGCACGCACGCATGACGGACAATTCGCCATGACATAAGCTCGACTGGCTTTCAGCCAGTGGAGCTAAAAACAAGAAATATTAGAAACGTGACAACTGCATTCACGCCTACTTTCTGAACACATGGGGTGTACTTTTCAGATATTTCGGTGTTTTTTTTAATACACAGCTATTTCTAGACGATAGTTTGTTTTATTCCCATGAAGCTTTTTTTCCGAAGTCTCTAATGTGCCCTAGCGAAAACTAAAAAGCAATAACATGTTATATCAAGGGAAGTTACTATGCTACATTTCTTGAATCGGTCTGCGTAAATAATTTTATAATTTGCGTTCTGTTTTATCATTAGCTTTGAACGATATACGTTATAATTGTATAATGGTTTTAGGACAAATAAAGTAAGAAATATATTTGAATACATTTAAATTTTATTTTCATTAAATGTTTTACACAAACCCAACTTTGGTATCTTTATTTTATATTTGCATTATATGAATATGTAACACCCCGTTTACACCAGAGGTTGAAGTTTCGTTTCCTCAAAAACAATTGTTCAAGTAGCATTAACAGTTAAAAGTATTGCATTTTAACAGTTATTCAGCCATACCACGCATACCAATGCGTTTCATAGATTGCTATCAATCGTACTCCACACAACAACCTACCTTTCTCACAAGATCATTAAAGATCATAATGCCGCTTGTCATAATAAATTATTCAAGCGGCCGCATGAATGATAATCGAGTCAGGACTCGAATCCAGGACCGCTGAACGAATGCCCCCGTCGTTATGGACATACCTATAGTGTGTCCGCATTTGTCGGGCGATCTTTATCATAACTGTTCAAATTTAATATCTTTACTTTTCTCGAAAAATATTTATTGTTCTATCTCTGTCATTTAGTTGCACTGCCGGTAACTGAATTAATTCAGAGGAAAACATTAAAAAATCTAAGTAATATGATCTTATCCTAGAAAAGGTTACGTGAAGCATTCGATGGAAAACTCCATGATCAACTAGAAGTTATTAAATAAGTTAAATAGTCTCAAAGTTAAAATCACTATTACGCAAAAACATGCTTTGTTAAGAGCTATTTAGCATTTTCATGAGTGTCAGGAAGGTTTCAAGCTGAAATGACCCACTTCACAATTTATGCAGACACCACCAAGTGCAAGCATTAGAGGAAGTATTGGTGATTTGTTTTCAAATAGGTTGGTTTATTTGAGACTTTCATATGCATCTAACGATTAAAATGCAAACAGCTTTACAGAAGTTTCGAGATACGTTTATAACTAATTTGTGAACAGAGTATAGGCAGATTCGATTGCGCGGAGGCGATGGATAAGCTTGATCTACGCTGGTGGCAAATTCCTGATACCCCGTTCTTACCGCCGAGCCGAGTACCCCGATTTCTTTGACCAGCCAAATCCCCCGACCACGTGTTTGATCGTTGGTCTAAACAACGGAAGTGAACCTCTGTCACACCTGTAGTGGACCAGCCTCGACCAAGTCAAGAACACTTGCCGACTTCTAATCGACCTCTTCCCGACACCTTGACAACTTCTACCCAATCCAGATGATCAGCCCAACAATTTCTCGACGTTCACCCGAGTTCTACGCGACATATACCCGATCATGGACGGTAGGGCACAATCGCAACACGAGTACAGCAGACTATATAATAGTTCGATATTCAGTTGATCAAAGACTATCGAAGCAGCAGCATCATAAACATTGAGTAGGGTATGGTCGGGTAGAAGTCGCGTATGTTCGAGGAGAGATCGGGTGTTGTCTGTAAATAATCGATTTGATCGAGTAAATGTATCTGATTGAGGTCGTGTTACTAGATATCTTTCCGATGAACTTAACCTTGTACACGAGTAATCACGAGTTATCCAGAGCGCTACGAGATGCGTTTCAGACCGTCTGGCACTTCGAGCGCTACATGTACACGGATGTTTTAAACCCCGACCGCTACCGACCATGGTTAACCGCTGCAGACCGAGGTAGATCATTTTACGACCACATGATCGAGGTACTCAGATCGGCGGTGAGAACGGGCGAAAACGCTTGATTCGCAGAACGCCCCTCTTTTCTTAACGATATATATCAGTCTGTGTATACCACGTGACTTTTGACGTCATATTTGCATGTCAGACAGCAAAAACTGCTCTTGATAAGAATGTAAAAACAATGGTGACTTTTTTTATTTCTTCACCCTTTTTAATGAAACATGGCGCAGTCTACGCCGCTTACAATGTCCTATCTCCGGGTTTTTACAATAATTTGATTGGAACTAAACTACTTATCAAACTCCGTTGAAAAACCGGAGATAGGTCTCTGTAAGCAGCGTAGACTGCGCCATGTTTCATTAAAAATGACGAAGAAATAAAAAAGTTGCCTTTGTTTTTACTTCTAAACCGAAGTAAAATAGTTCTGTCCGCCGTAGCATTTGTGACGTCAAAGTCACGTGGTATACACACTATATGTTACCTTCAATACGATGGCATATTTCTTACAAAATTAGTGAAAAGTTTACTTCATATTTAAACATTTGCAAATGTCTCACTTTACGAAAAATGGCTAGAGTAAAGGATTTATGTCCAATAACCTTTTTACAGATATTATAAGTTATTATTAACAAAACGTTTATCAACTATGCTATTTTTCAAATCAGATTGGAAATAGGCATCCGTAGACACACATTAACATTTTCTACCATGCGCAAGGACGTACGCACACAATGGGGTATCACAATGCCATTACGCTAGTTTATAATTGAACGCAAAGATGAATCCGTTAACGGCACTCATCATTGTCTGTCTAAGGGTCTACATGCATATCGCATATGGAGTTCAAAGAGATGTTCAACCTTTAGCAAACACACTTGTAAAATAAAGACACAACATTGTGTACGAAGACCTTGGTTAGTTATGACTACCAGAACGCGAAGTTAACTGTCGATAACACAATATTTCCTGTCTTTTGTTTCAGAATGGCGTCGAAATTGCTCCTCGTCTCAAATTTCATTCTTCAGTCCGACATCTATAGAATATTTTCTAGATAACTTTTTTAGAATTTCCTTTGCTTTGTGTATTTGAGCGGCGCTCTGCAAAAAGAAAAAAAACACCACCCGTATGCATATGCGACCAGTAAATATTCAGAATAGTCAGCGCATGCGCACTACACTGTTCGCCAACTAGTCAGAAGCCATTTCAAGAATCTTCTGTTAAACAGTATTTTATTTAGATCCTTTAGCATGGGTGCACATGCGTGAATTTTCCCACACATTGTAATAGGGATGGTTTTCCCAGTGCATCGCTCATTTATGAATGGCAATAGAATGATTGAATGCGTTTTGACTGCGATTATTCGGCTCGACAAGAGAAAAAGACATACGTTAAGTACATTACTGATCCATATATCGGAAACATCTTAACCTTTGCAACGTTGAATTTTTAGAATGAACTAGTCAAGCTTATATTTGAAAGAGTCAATAGAAATGTCTTGTAATATAAATGGTTGAGAAAGCATTCAATAGTATAACACCTTGTCGGACGCACTGTCGTATGGCTTGGTTCTATACTGATGACACGTGCTTCAGATAATAGGCTCTGAAAGTATAAGGGTTAAAGCCTTGTTGGTTCTTAGAATTATCTGAAATTTTCCAAAAAAGATATTAAAAGGTAATAAAGTCCTTTTTTGTTGTATTATAGTTCGTCTACAATGTGTGCTCTTCCTTTATTGACATTTTGGAAAATACCATAGGCAAAAACACTGTCAAATCATTCACAAGTATCACGTGTTGTCCAAAAGTCACGCACTGTATATATCAGTAATATAGCTGCAGATCTGAAATGTTCTTTGTTCTAGTAATCCATATACTGTTAATACTAGTACATATTAGTAGTCTAGAGTCAACCGAGGGGTTGATTTTAGTTTGGTAAAACTCACTTATGATTTTTATGTCGACCATTAAACTATTTCATAGATTTGTATATAACGGTAGACAGGTCAAATAAGAAGCATCACTATATTGATTATTGTACAATTGTCAAGTTATAAAGTTGACGATAGTTTGGTGTGGATAATAATGATACGGTGTTTTTCAGAGATCGTCTGCTGCAGATGTGTTAAAACTTCTCAAATATAGGTCGGACACAATGATTATGATGTGAGGTCAATGAAATATAATGTTACGTCATTCAACATGAGGTAGTGGGGCGTGGTTCACGCGCCAATCAATTTTTTAATTACTTTATGTGTAAAAATTATACAAGGTAGCTAATAAAAGGAAAATTATGTTGCAGTCTACTCAGGGCGTGGACAATTTGACATCTCTCTCAACCTTCATTCTCGCGAGATATCAATTTTCCACGCTCTTAGAAGAATAATTGCAAACCCGCTCTCGCTACTGCAACATAATGTATACTCAACCCTGAAGGGGTCCACTTGTCCTATATATGTAAACTAAACTCCATCACTTCGAAACGGTGATGTAAATTTGCATATCAAATGCAACGTATACCGAACGTTTTTGTTACACTACTTCCAACTCTGAGAAGACTCGTCCCGAGTCTTGGCCTGGGAAACCCATGGGTAAGGCAACTCCGGTATGGCAGTTGTCTTCATCCCATCGCTGCCACCAATGTAACGTGCAGGGCTAAAGACGCAGAAGATCCCTTCAGCGAAAAGTATACTCAACCCTGAAGGGGTCCACTTTTCCTATATATGTAACCCTAAACTCCATCACTTCGAAACGGTGATGTTAATTTGCATATCAAATGCAACGTATACCGAACGTTTTCGTTACAATAATATTCCCTATATATTTTACGACAGAATACGTAACTTACGTAAACGTAACATCTTTGTATTTTCATAAGTATCAATTGAAACCAGTACCAGAACAATACATAACAGGTCAGTATGCACCACCATTCATGCAGTTTAAATCGTTCGCTACCCATCTATTACTTTCAAACAAACACGACTTCTAAACATGCAAAAATCAACGATGGTGGATGAATTGACAATTTATTACAAATCAACCAAATAACCTAGCTAAGAAACATATGATATTGCTTTTACAGACTCACAGCCGTGTCGAAGGAAAACTTTGATCGAGAAGCTCGCAGATTTTTATCATTTATTACTTAACACATGTATTCTTGAACTCAAAAGGGAGAGGCATAGCAAATCTCTTTTGTCCTAAGACATTCCGGTATCCATACGAGCCGGGGCCCTTTAAACAAAGGTAAGACTGGAATCTCGTCGATGTGACACTTTACGGAAAATATTGTCTGGAATATTGATATTGTTATTCGCAAAACCTACACAATTGAGTTCGTTGTCAAATGTTCATGTGTTCTGGAATAAATAAAGTATTTACATATTTAAACATATTTTTAGCAAATAATGTTTATGTACATAATTAGATCTATTTGTCAATATGGTAGAGATTTTTATGATGCGAAAAGTTCAGAGATGTAGAACGTTATTTTATTGAATTATAATCACTTTCTACGATTTACTGGGGCAGCCGTCGTACATTGTACGTGTTCAAAGGCATGATTGATTTAAGACAAACATAATCCCTCAAATGTCAAAGTTTGTAAGGACATTCTATCAAAGCCAACAGTACGCCGGTGGTTATCTGATATCTCTCATATGATGTCTTGAATGGGTGACCAATGAACTACTTAAGAATGCTTTCTTCTGAGAAATTTTTACCACCGTTAGTCCATTAAAATTGATAAAAACCGTGATTGGTTAAACAACTCGTATTACATCTAAATTGGTCAATTGTCATTTATGGAACGCGAACTGAAACCAGTTACTTCTTAATGTATCAAATAAGGTTCCTTCATAGTGAAAGAATCATATTGGAATGGAATTTGGTTTAACACCGTATTCAGTAGTACATCTTGCACTACATGGCGTCAGCTTCACCTACTTATACAATCCACTCGCGTTACCTCCACCATGGGCTGAGTCGAATATATCGGCTTTTGTAATTAGAATAGCAGCAGTATCATTTGCACACAGGAGCATTCGTAACCGAGTGATATTGTTGAAGCAAATGCTACCGCAATAAAAATTATCAAGTGTATTAATAACAATGAATCGGCTCATAAGTTATGGACATTTGTAATGAACTATAATATGTTTGAATAATGTGTAAGAGGACCACGACAGGGACATTGCTTGGTTGATATCGTTCGATTGGTTAGGCAAAGATATCGTTTGAAGCTTAAAGTTAATTTTACCAGTTTTCTGATGTCACCTGGCAGCTATCTATTTCAACTAATCAATATGGCTTGAACACATTATGTACAGTGTCACTTAAGGAAAAGTTCTGCAGAACTACCTTGAAATATGACGAGAACTTGGATACAAATGGAATTTTAAAGTTTTGTCATTTTGCCCCTTTTCTGAATCCATCTGTCGGCCATGTTTTTCAACCAATCAATTTGGCTAGCAAAAACATTTGTAGAGGGTAGCTTAATGACCATGTCTTTTTAAAATAATATTGGATGCAGTCAAGCGGATTCAGGGAATAAGTTTTTTAAAGTTATGGCATTATTTCTCCCTTTCTGATGCCGCAGCAACCACAGTTCTGGGACACGAGGTCCAGAGTCCAACCCGTACAGGGCTCGAACTCGGGACCTATTCTCCCTTAGGCGAACACTCTACTACGTCGCTATAAAAGATAGCTATATAGCAAGGCAGTATAAGTATCCACTTATACAAACACATAGCTACATAATTATTGTATATGGGACAGACCACTATACTACATATAGAATTTATATCTTTGAACAATTTTTCTTTCAGATTTGAGAATGTATAAGGAGATGAACCAGACAAGCACTTTCATAAGAACGGATTTTTTAAAAACTAAAATGTCGTTTTGCCCCTTTTCTGAATCCACCTTGCTGCCAAATTGTTGAACAACTTTTGTAAAGGTTCACCCAAGGAATATTTCAATCAAATTATATTTGAATCCGACACGCGGATTCAGATTTTCTCCTTTTCTGATCCCACAGCAACCAACGTTCTGCATATAGTTCAAATGTTTAAACAATTTGTTAAGAGGACCACCCAAGGAACATTCCTGTTAAATAGGGCATATAATGTTGCGACATCGGGTTTTGTATTGTTCTACGAGCGGCTTGGAAATAGATATCTAGCGAGACCGAAGGGTATATATAAAAAATTACATGTAGTTTGTTGTGACATTTGTATTAATACGTGATACATGAGAGGAATAATTTTGTATTTGCTGTAATCAAATTGGAACCACTGAATCGCAAAATATGCATTAGTGCTGTCATCATCCCATTGTGAAAGTCCATTAAAATGTTTAGACATTTATTCAGCATAGGCCAACAGATCATGACGACAAGAATATAGATTAGTATTATGTAGCCAAACCCGAAGAACGAAATGCATACTAACAACGTATACACTATAGATAATCAGAGTTTCCCGAATTGACTTAACTGCTGTTAAATGTTATCTCAAAGAATGTTTCGAAAAAGATAAAGTGTCCTTTTGAACAAAATGTCCAACTGTAACAACATCATCTCTTCAAGCAGTACTTTCAGAGTTTCTTGATAAGGAACGAAGATATTTCACAGCGCTCTGTTTATAAGAATTGTTCTGCGCATCAATGCGGTATTTTGTTATACGTGTAGATATTTTACATATATAGCAGGTTCTGCACCATAGCATGTGAATGTATATTTTTGCTACAGTTTACTGTTTGCTTATACTAGATATTCCACCAAAACGTGTCCATCGTAAATATATAAATATATATTTAGTAAACAACTGTAAGTTGTAAGTGGAATATGCTTACAGTTTTGCATTAAGCGAATAGAGGAATCCGCCGTTGTCGAGTGCTTAGCGTCAGAGATTTGGAACCGGCGTCACACGTCGCGGCATGGCAGTCATGAGGAAGTGCCCATGGGCTAGGCACATTTTCTGGCCTAGTACTGGTTTGTTTACTCAGGAATCATGCATACGTGAATTGTCGCCGTGATATAACTGAAATATCTTGATTTGATTTGACACAGTATATAGACGATCATACGGCCAATTAGCCCTTGCATGAAGCATCGAATATGTGCATTATTCATTCCTGACTTATGACATGTAATGGTATTATTTCTTTTCTGTTTTATTTCTTATGGATGAAATCCGGGCTGTGTATATTATGAATACAATATGTACGTGTTTGAGTTCCTAATGTTATTCCGTATACCTCAATTCATATCCATTGGCGTAACGTGTCATATTGCCGGTAAAGGATCAGAGCAAATTGTGAAAATTGCCGTATTAGTTAGATTTTTCAAACTGTACCTTTTAGAGGACGATACATTGAACAATTATACAAAGTTGCAAGTTTTAAAAGTGAAAAATATTATTTTATCGCAAAATCTACTTCATTTTCCGATGACGTCAATTGAGAAACTCATAGTCGAACATTTATATGTGCCGTCCCGCGAGAAAAACCAACAGTGTGGACTCTGCGTAAAGCATCGACCCAGATAAGCCTAACGATGCCGGATAGACACTTTTCGCCTCCTGCGGATTTTCTGTTTCAGGAATCAGTACTATATACCACTATCCCCTTTGAGACGGAATGTGTCGGCCCGGATCAGTGTTCGCGTCTGCGCAGGCTGATCTGGGTCAATATATTACGAAGAGGCCATAATGTTTGTTTTCTCACGGGACGGCTCATATCAACGCTGGAAAACGGAATTAACTGTTTGAATTAACACATTATCAGTCCATGAAGACCCAATCATTCTACAAGCATTTATTCCTTACCTTAAATATATTAAAATACCGCATCCTCAATTCTTCAGGTTGTTTTAACACTATTTAAGTTAAAGGGTAAATGTATTTTCGGAACTCTATGTGGGCCACTAAGTGTATATCGAGGGCTTGGTGTGAAACAGCCGTAACTAAAATCTGTATTTTTTTACCAGGTTTAATCACCTGGCCATAAAGTCTTTATAAGCGTTAAATCAATTGCATTGTTTAAAAAGGTGTCAAAATTGCCCCTAAACCAGGGTTTTCAAGATAGGGTTTTAGTTACAACCGTTTCACGCCAAGCCCTCGCTATATACATAATTGCTTTGGTCAACGAGCGAGGTTTATTTCCGCACAGGAAGTTAAATGTACTATATGTAGTTGAGTGAACTCATTTGTTAAGCATACAAGGTTCATCAATTCAAATTGTCGCACTTGATACAGGTGAATAGACAAAATGTCTCTTCCAATTAACCATTTCAAGTACATTTCACGAACATGAAGTACGGGCCATTCAGGCAGACACAAAGTTAAGAAGCATAATAGTTGACTTATTGAAATTTTGTGTAACTATATCTTAAATTAATAAGATTTTTTTTATGTGGGCTTAAAGTTATACTACGGATCACAGCATTGTCACAACTTATATAAAGTTACATGGATATATATAAGTTACATGCATATATATATATACATATATATATGTGTGTTTTCGTTGGATATGCTAAACGCTTATTTCAACGGTTTAAAGCTAATACATGAGTTACAAAAGCAATTCTTTTTTAGTACAACATGTTTATTATTAAAACTTCAAAGAATTTAATCAAAATGGTTAACACTTTGATTGCTAGAACCGTGCTGTGAAATTTTCGCCACCAATATAGAATCAAGCCAGCCGGCGCATCCTCTGATCTGGCTCTATACAGTTTTCTGCACAACTCAATGTCTTTATGTCGATATTCCAAGAATTGGCTATGGACTCTTCCAATTCAAAGTTGAACAAGTCTATTTTAAAAAATCAGTATTGAAAGGATTAAGAGAAAATCACAGACAATCCCGTGCCGTAATGACATCCGGAGTCGATATAATAAAAAAAGACATTCGTCCATACAATAGACCGTTCAATAGTCAAGTCTAAAGCCATGTTCACGTATCATTTTACATTGAAATGATTGAATGGATCATCCCCAATATATTGTTTGAGCTTCAATACAATATTCGTAGGCAACAACATGAGTTTCTCATTATAACAACAGCGGCCATTTGAAAATGATGGTTCTGAATTACTCTGCTTCTAGAATATTTTTAATGTATACGACAATACGTCTGTACAACCGAACATTCTAAGCTTGCTTTGAATTGGTTCTTCAATTGTTCAATTGCGTTAAAAATAAACATTATTTGAAGCGCGAACACCATTCATTTATGAATCATTCACTAGGCCCTGTTTGTGAGTAAGAAGAAGAGAAAGTTTCCTTTGAACTGATGTGTAAAGAAGGTGTACTATGTGAGGCCATGACGATAGCGCAATAACCTTTCGTCCACGCAAGGTAATTTGAGTCGGTGCATAGGCAACTGTACAAGTTTGCTGTCTGCACAACGGATCGGCCCGTCCATCTGCTACATCTTAGAATAATCTACAATCGTTGATAGAAGGTTCTAGTATACTTATGTAAATACAATGTGCAACGGGAGATTTTGATAAGAACAGGCTATCCTGGATATGCACTGTCCGCAAAAGCAAAATTGTACCTTTTCCCGTGTACGGGGTCAGTTTATGTAGAATGGAATGAACAGGTGTATACGCCTAGTCACGATATGGTCTTGTTGTAAATTATTTACACAAGCACTTTGCTTTATATGGTGTGATAAGCCGCTGTCAACATGCTCAGGCATATCACTGCGTTTCCCTTGTAAGTTACCAATACTACTTGTCAATTTATCCTGACACCAGCAAGTCGGTTGTAATACTTACCCATAACCCGGAGTGTCAAGGACGGAAGGCAATTACTACAATTTGTAATGTCTTTAGTATGACCCGGTCTGGGATCGAACCCTAGACCTCCCATCATTATGAGCTATACACGAAGATAATAAATAGAACAAATGTGAATTATTTGTAGCTATAACGGTATTGTAAGATTATCTTATTCAAACTGAAATAAGACACCTAGATGCAAGATGTTGATTAAATGTACTCTTAGATGCTGGCGGATCAATACGTGATCAATATGTGCTCAGCAAAACCATCTTAAGCGTTATTATTACACCTGTGAACAAATATCAACATATGCATCAATGCTATCTGATCTGAAAAGAGGTGCTTTGTCAAAAGTGTCTAGAAGTCTTCTATGACATATTGGCAAACAGTGCAGAGCCGGAAAAGTGTTGTGGTTAAGTGTCTGAGACTAAAATAAACAAACAGCGCGATTTCTATTAAAACTCAGAGTCCATGCAAGTTTTCTATATATTGAAAAGAAAAGCCAAACCTATTCAGTTGTGTATTCATGGGGTAACATCAAAGGCTTAAAATGATGTTTGTAGCTGCTTTCCAGCTTGGCGCCCTTGAATTAGATTGATATACTAAGTACCGGTGTCAATATAAAGGTATCGTTGGTACCAGTGCATCAAACGTGACATGACTGAAATACGATTGAAAGCGACTAAAACGTAATTTATACAAAACACTTTTATGACGAAACTTTAATTAAATTTCAAACTCAATGCGATACACGTGAACTTATGTATTTGGGTCAATGAATTACGTAATCGCTGTAATGATTGGACATTTTTCTACTGCATTTTTTATTCTATTTCATCGAAATCAAAGTATCGAGAAAACTGTTTGGGACCAAATGGTTATATTGTTAATATCGTTTGAAACAAACTTTGTTTTGCATATTGTTAATATTCGGCATGTGCCTGTCAGACTCTTAAATTGGCGAGTAATCTAAAATACGTTAAATACTTGAATGTGATACATACTTGGGTCCAATTTGAATACAACGTGTGTAAGTTAGTATGCGTTATCGCGTGTTTATATTGTAATAATATATTCTACAACGGTTTGCTTTAATGAAAATAATTCATACATCCACACCTTTTGATTTTTAAAAATAATTAATTAAATGACTATTCGTTATTAATAGAAAACAAGTAAGAATAAGAGGGTCATGCTGGCACAGAATCGCTCACATGATTTAACTAACCGTGTATGATAAGGTATACTTCAACACAACTAAAGGAGCCTTCAAATTAGCCATAGCGACATCGATGTTATTTGCTGCTTTTACGAAAATATTATTCCTAGTGACATAGTGTATACCTTACAAGTTCCAAGTTCACACTTTACCCAAGTTCCACATACAAAAATGCCATTGTATGATTTCATAATCATTGGATAATAAATGTTTCACTGTTCACAATGTATTAAAACCTACAGAATAGGTTTTGAAGATGATGACGAACCTTTATACAAATTGAACTTAAAATGAGGCTTCTAGAGAGTGACCATGTCACCTAGGATTTTACCCCTTAAGACTTCTGTCAAACTTGACCGCGCGTTCATTAAGTAAATGATAAGTTTAGTTTGAAGCGAGTTCACAAGGTTAATGTTGACGACGTATGACGAACCATGGGCACATGACGACGAACAGGCGACGGACACAGGGATGGAATAGCTCATCTCGAGCACTTCGCGATTATGTGAACTATACACAACAACGCGTATCAACCTAAAAAACCAATGTCTAAATAACATTAAAACTGACAGATTAACATTATATACCTATTTACCTGTTCACCGGACTTCATGTTGAAAATCGAATAGATATATGTAACACTATGGGCATTATGGTACACAATAATTGCACACTATACCATTCTCTATTATACTCAAGTTATTTGATGTGCTATAGACAGATTTGTTGAAATAAGTGATACCTATTATACCAAAAAACAGCGCTCGTAGTTTCAGGTTCGGTCTTGTCTTCATTGTTTACATGCGTATTTAATGTATTCCAGTATAGAAGATACGTTAAACGGATGTGTATACCCCGGTCTGGTACCTCCTATGGAATAATGCTCGATCTGGTCATCTTCTATTATCCCTTTCCCGCATACATTCGATTGCGAACGCGTCTGCAACAGACGACCTTAGAAATCATAGTGGCAATATGAGAAATTGCTCATATTGAGTGTTTGCAACTCAATTTAATAATTAGAATTTAATTTACAAGATTTATCGCATTGGACAAGTACTGAAATTTTCAAATTCTTGTGCTGCAGATTGACGTATGTTGATGGTTACGTTACTTTCTCTTCACTATAAACCTATGGTCATTCGGAAGAACACAATCAAGATGAATTTGGGCATATGCATTATTTCCAGTAATAACCAAACGATGGGTGACAAGGATCTATGGTATTATATGAGGGGCGCTCCTGCAAAAACAACCTCAATTCAATTACTACACATGTGTAAAAAGACTTGTATGTGCATTCATACTAGTGATCCAAATGTATATATTTTGCTTAACAGAAGTTTCTTGTTCAATTTGGAATAATCAATCAATTGTTTAATTTAACGGTACTCTTTGGTCCGACTTTCGAATTCATTATATAATAATTGATTTGATATGCATCCAATATAACCAAGTCGTAAATAATCCATTATGGTATGATAACAATGATTTGTTAACGAAGTCGCGAGCGTAAATTACTTTAAACGCCACGTTTAACCAACAAATCAATGGTTAAAAAACAAATTGTGATAAATAAATAACTGGCACAAGTCTTTCGAAAACACTCGATTGCTTTATATTGCAATGCCATTTAGGGAGGATATATGCTCAAACGATTGCATCAAGCAATGAAAGTACGATGTTCAAACCTGCTAATGAGGTTTACCAAATATACACGCTAGATGCAGTCGCTTAAGTTGTACATGTACACTTTAAAACTGTAATCAAAGACAGTTAAAAAGAAATACATGAACTACCCTTTACAAGGAAAAATACTGTTGTTGTAAACAAGTAGAAAACTATTTAATTAAAAGAAAGTATTGTACATCATGATAACCTTATATATTTTTCTAGTTTTCAAAGATGCTACTCTGAAAAGGCATCACAACGTGTCGGATAGTAAAAGGATTAACTCGGTATTAAATCACAAAACTAACAAAACGGTTGTTGTCCCTGAACAGATAGAAGTTACGTCATGATAAGCAGATCAGTGATAATCCATAATTTTCAATCAGAACAAGATGTTATCATTTAACGCGCGAATTAATGCATGTTGAATAGCAATAGGCCGCCAGATCAATACTATAGGCGAGCAGTGTAATTATAGCAGCAAGTGTGTCATTGCTCATTTAATGACTATATTGCTGCAGCCAATCCGCGGCAACTAAGTCGGCAACGATGCGGGTTATTAATCGAAGGGCTATGAGTTCGAATCCCAGCTCCGCCAACTTTCTTTTCGACGTTTGACAAAAGCCTGGAGACATTTCTGTACAGGGTAAGTTCATATCCCTGCCAGTCTGCTCTGTTTTATCAGAATCTAGACAAGTAGTAAACATCTTCTAACAAGCTTGCGTAAGTAATATGTGAACAGTCAAAATCTTGTACCTTTTCCAATAAACGGGCTCACATAACAAATGGGCCTTTAGTACTGCATATGAGCCGTTCCATGAGAAAACCAACATTATGAACTTTGCGTAAAGTATCGACCTGGATCAGCCTAGGCATGCCGCGCAGGCTAATCCGCACAGACAATTATCACCTCATGTTGATTTTCTGTTTCAGGAAACATTACCCTATACCTCTATCCCCCTGAGACGGAATGTGTTGGCCCGGATTAGCCTGCGCGGTCGATACATTAGGCAGAGTCCACAATGTTAGTTTTCTCGTGGAACGGCTCATATTCATTAAGGCATTACGGAACTGTGTTTATTGCTGATTCGTTTTTCACTAGAACGTTCATTTTTTTATACTCGAATCAGATACGATAGAATCCAGTTCAACGGCCGAAGAGATCGGCTCGCAAAACTAATGACAATATCGTACTGCCGTTGTACTAATTCGTTATACGAAAAAAAACCATGAATGGGTTTTTTCGCTTATAGTTAACAGGCGTGAGATTTTTTTTTTTTTTTTTTTTTTTTTTCAATAACCCATGAAGCTTTCTGAAATGAAACTGGAAAAATCCATGGGGGCCGCCATTTTGGATATGTATAAAAGGCAGACGTAAAACACAGATTGAAAATTATTGTCGTCTTTTTAATCATTTTTTTTTTTAAATCGGTATTTTGGGTATGTATAAAATGAGCAGAAAAATACGGATTGAAAATTATTGTCGTCTTTTTAATCATTTTTTTTAAAATCGTTATTTTGGGATGTATAAAATGAGCGAAAAAACACGGATTGAAAATTACTGTCGTCTTTTTAATCATTTTTTTTTAAAATAGATATTTAAGATCATTAAAATGCTGTGTTATGTGGGAATAAACATTTGTTAAAACTATATGGAAATCTGTAAGAAATATGTTTTCCCGTTCGTAAAAAAACCGACAGCATTAGCCTTCTACGCCCGAACCTAAATTTTGAATGTATCGTAGCCAAAGAAGGACGTGACGTCATTTCCGTTACACTTCATCTTGGCGTAACGTCAATGGAGCGACGTCGTTTCCCGCAAAAAAAGTGGTATCAACATGAAAGACCCCAAATTCCTATACATGAGCTATTGACTCAATCATTCAAAGTATAATTATTTATCAAACATTATGGCAAAAGGATAACTTTCTCATAAGGAGCAATTGTTCTTGTTGCGACAATCTTTTCCTTAATCCTAGGCCTCAGAAACCGTCTCTAATAGGGAAAGGGTTTAGCAGAAATGTGACCCCTTGCATAATTTGTTCCAGTCATATTGACTGCTTGAAAAAGGCAGTCCCCAGGTGGCATCAGAAAAGGGCTGATCTATTTGCTTCTTTACCATAATGCAGGTGATCGATTAAGGATCATCTTGGCCTTCATGTTTTAACCTCGTTCATTATAAATGTATTCCTTGATGTTCTGAAAGTCTTTACTTTATTATTTTCTGTTCGTAATAATAGACGACAGCAAAACGAATTGCAAATATGTTTTGATAATGCAAGACACATGACATTAACATCATGATTGTCTAGTCAATTACTTATAAATCCTTTTTTATGGCCAAAGTATGCTCTTTAATTTTTGTTTATAATTATCTTGCGTTTTTTTCGTAAATAGGTAGCACCTATAGATATATTATAAAACTCAATAACCGAATGAATAATGAACACTGAAAAATACACTGCACTTTCATTGTACTAATACCCGAACTGTAACGTAAGAATCAAACAATGAATAAATCATTTTCATTTCACTAATTGTTTAGAATTTAAACACTATCACTGTGTTTTCACTGAGTTTTTATGCCCCCGGAATCTCCGATTCGGTGGGCATCTAGTTTTTGGCCTGTCTGCACGTCTGTCTGTCTGCACAAAAAAACCTTTAACCTTGACCACTACTTTTGAACCATAACAGGTACGGCTACCATATTTCACATGTGTATTCCTTGTGACATGACCTTTCTGGCAGTACCAAAATGTTTGACCTTGCGACCTTGACCTTTGACCTAGATGTTGCCATTCTCGAAAAAAACTTTAACCTTGGCCATTACTTTTGAACCATAACAGGTACGGCTACCATATTTCACATGTGTATTCCTTGTGACATGACCTTTCTGTCAGTACCAACACTTTTGACCTTGCGACCGTGACCTTTGACCTAGATGTTGCCATTCTCGAAAAAAACTTTAACCTTGGCCATTCCTTTTGAACCATAACAGGTACGGCTACCATATTTCACATGTGTATTCCTTGTGACATGACCTTTCTGTCAGTACCAACATTTTTAACCTTGCGACCTTGACCTTTGACCTAGATGTTGCCATTCTCAAAAAAAACTTTAACCTTCACCACTACTTTTGAACCATAACAGGTAAGGCTACCATATTTCACATGTGTATACCTTGTGACATGACCTTTCTGTTAGTACCAAAATTGTTCACCTTGCGACCTTGACCTTTGACCTAGATGTTGCCATTCTCGATAAAAACTTTAACCTTAACGACTACTTTTGAACCATAACAGGTACGGCTACCATATTTCACATGTGTATTCCTTGTGACATGACCTTTCTGTCAGTACCAACAAACACATCTTGTTTTCAACAGAAAGTACAACAACGTCCATTACATATAGAATGACATATGTATGCAGATGTCCATGTGATCCTTCGATTTATGCTTCCTATTTCAGCAAGTCAGTGATGTAAACTTTTTCATGACGACAGAACAGAAAAAGATGTTTTCAAAAGACACACCCATTCCAGATAAAGTATACCGCCTCGGTGGTGTAGTGGAAGAGAGGCCGCTTCGGGTACGGGAGGTCGCGGGTTCGATCCCCGGCCGGGTCATACCAAATACATTAAAATGGTATAAATGGTCGCCCTCCTTGGCACTCAGAGTTGCGGGATTAGTATAACGACTGACTGACCGACTGGTGTCCGGGAAAATGGACCAGAAGTACTGGTAGCTTACCAGGGAAACGCCTTGATTTAACCTGAAGAACAATGTTAAAAGCGTCGTAAACACCAAACAATCAATCAACCAGATAAAGTATCTAATTAAACGATATATTCGATTTATAACTTATTCGATTCATCTACTGTATTATAACCGAGCTAAAAAATGATCCAGTGCTTCAATTTCGAATGTAATAACATAATCTATATTGACCCTCCAGTGGGTCCAAATGATGTCTCACTCAAAATAATGCACTAATACAATTGGGCGAGTACACATACCTAACGTTCAGTTACGAGCTCATGAGTCGTAATGGAAAGAAGCATTTCCACCTTTAAAAAAGTATTAAGTAAGAGCCGACCGAGGATCCGACACTGTTCTTCCGCTTCCGAGGCGGATGTTCTCACCAATGCACCACCGCCTTCCACGTGATTACCTGTAATACTACTCAGCTCTCTATTATTTTGGATGGTTTCAATGCCATTAGCACTGCTTTCAAAATATTAACAATACTTATCTATTCCAATATGGTATCTATAAAGTAGCAGCTCGCTGCGAAAACAAACCATAAGACATTTGCAGATTCAGATCAGCCAGCGCATCCTTGCAGTCTGACCTGGCTTTGCATTGCTCGCCAATCAATTTCAAAATGTTTCGTGAAACTTTATAAAAATTACCATTTGAATAAAATTTCTTTGCTACGCTTGTATACCTAGACGTGAAGTAAAAGTCTTTCATAATTTCTCAATTGCCGATGTTCCAATTAAAACAACCGTTTTAACCGCATGCAAATATAACCCTACGATGACATATTTGATGTATTGGTCTAGGCAGGCTCCATTCTATTGAATTATATTGAATTAAGCTGGAGTGTCAGTTGGCCTTAGCATTTCGAAAGAGTTCACTCACAGTTGTTGCAGTATAAACTATATTGGCCATTAATTGGAAATTATTCAGTGACTCAACCTGTCAGTGCCAATCAGTGCTTGTAAATTTTAACACTATGACTTAGTGTACTTATCATTAAATGATATATGCATCGTGCTGAAGCTAGTTTGTTCAGTTATAAAGAAAAGGGTTTTAGTCAACATTTGTAGTAATTATTCTGAATAGAAAATATATATGTGTGATAAATTAACTCTATTTTAACTATATTTGAGAATAGCATATTAATATAAGTTTGCGCATGTAATACAGTGGAAGTGGCGATTAAGAATGTTCCCTTAGTACGCGTATTTCTAAGCCAAATATAGATGGAATGACAGTTTATCGGAACGATATATGCATACATACGGCATATGCTTAAAATACACCACACATGCACATGTTAGGCAGAGCTGTTCTTTTTACCTAGGAAGTTTGATTTCATTTATTTAACAGTGATTTAAATAATAAAAAAAAAAATGAACTCATTTCTGAGCTTTTCATTACGAATTGTGTGTGTTGTTTTAGTGATATCACAAGTAGTGAGACCACTGTCTGTCAACATAGCGGAATACGTTCAAATAGAGCAGAACAGTTTCTGGAATTTATCGCAACCTTCTATTCAAGTGAGGAGCCTGCTAGATTGTTCCAAGCACTGTTCGATTCTTGGAAATGTTTGCGGCTTTAACTACGTACGACCAACTGTATCAGATATAGTGTTGATTAAAACATGTCATTGCATTTTACAGTCTGATCTGGTGGTTACTGCTGGTCATATTTTAACGAATGGATCTCTAGTTTATATAAGGGAAAGCTGCACGGATATTTATCAGGTAAACGTTAAACTCAATGATGTTGACATGATACACAATGATATCATTACATATATGCCCATCCGTGGAAAAACGTACGCGTTTCCTGACAGTGTGGGATCAGAGCATCCCGTCAAGCTGCTCAGTTTTATACGAGTATATGCACGTTGACATTCTACCTAGTTTGTATGCAATATATATGTGAACAGTATAGATCATGGTCAGACTGCAGATGCATTGGCATCTACACTGCTCACAAAAGGCAACTTGTGATTATTCTAACGGACGGATTCATGTGGTTTGGCTTCGTCCACTTAACTCTTTTACATTTAGCGTTTATTCTGTTCAAACTTGAAACCAAGGGTCGAGATTTTCGTGTCGTTTTACTTTTTCGTTTCATAAGTTCAATTCAACCTTGTTTTTATATCAAGTTTCAGACCATATGGCACAAACAACGGACTTACAATACAAATAAGGGAAACACATTTTGAAATGCAAATGTGTGTCATCATAAGCTAGCTAAATTAAGAAATTTAGACTAGTAAATCTTTTGCAAAGCTGGCACAAGTTGGGAACACATCTAATACATCGAAACCAACACAACTTAGAAGTCTTAGAACTATGTTATCGATCCTAATAACAAAGGAATCAATAAACTTAGCTATAATCTTGATATGGGCAATCTTTCTAAACATGCAATACTTTTGCAATTGAAAGCGTGTGTAAGAAGATAGACACATGGTTTAGGACGTTTAATAGCGTTAAAGCCATACCAATAGTTGCCTTCAAACATCAATTGATAACCCTTTGGTTATCAATCGGTAAATTAAAGTTGCTCCCGACAGGATTAGGGTTTCTGACAATAGGGTTGCGTATCCAATGTAGTGACCAGTTGAGCTACCTGGTCGTTTTCAATTACACCTGAAGCTATGGATATCTGACGTTATGGTTTAGAGATACTGTAATTAACGGACATTTGCGTGTGTAAAACAGTTTGGTAATTGTCCTGTCGATTGAGACAGGACAAACCCTTTCGAAAAGTATGCATATTTCTACGCAAATAATAGACGAAATGACTGTTTATCGAAAGGATCGTCACAAAAGTAGAAGATACATCTGGACACCTTTTCCTGCATACTATTAGTATTTTTAAAGTTAAAGACATTGACATGCATTTCATTGTTTCTTACAAATATCCAATATAAATCGATGCACTGACATGTAAGTGAATCAGAACGGTTAATCGGCATGTGTACGTTCGCGTGCGGGTTATGAGATGTGTAGAGTACAAGTCATACTATGTTCTTCGCAAGTATGGTGGCACATAACTGCCACCACATAACATACTTTTCATGAAAACTTTCGTGAAAATGATAGAGGATTTCACGTTATGTATAATCTTTCATGAAAACTGTTAATATAACTATCATGAAGTCGGGATCAATAACGTAACGCGAACATTTTCTCTTAGTGCTTTAAACTGCCTCCATCAATACAACTTTTCACGATTTTTTTTGTTTCGTGAAATTGTTTAAACTTAGCATGAAACTTTCACGTAAGTATTTATTTTTTATTTTTGTTGCTTAACACTTCTGTCGCATTCATCATCCGATGGAGGGCGGGTTTATGTATCAAATGAGGTATTTCTTTGTTTAAAATCAAGTATCATCAAATTGTCCAGTTGTCGTGGTCTTTTTAAAATGTTACAGGGTTTCATGATATATTTAAAACTTTGATGAAAACAAAGAGGTTTATCATGAAATCTTTCATTTATCGAGTTGATGAAATGATGGCAGTTTAGAGCACTAACAGGAACATTTATGCGTTACGTTATGTATTTGGATAGTTTGACAAACTCAAAACAATTACGGCATTTTATAATTAGCGTGAAATCCCCCATTCTTTCGCGAAAGTTTTCACGAAAATTATCTGCTAGGTGGTGGAAGTTATACCATAGGAGAAAAAATGTACATCGAAAATAGTTCAGCTATATGTTCGTATTTGTATTATTCATACTAATTGAGCAAGTCCCAACAATTTATGCATTTGCGACCAGCGTGCAATCGATCCGCAAAACGTTATCAGGATATACACTAGTTAGCCGAAGAAGGTTGCAATGCACTTCTCTAAGCCATTGTATATTTGGAACGAATTGGGGATCCCTGAGCATACGATCCCGTACATTGTGTATAGGTACAATTTGATTTTATTGTGAACAGTCTGGTGCAGATCCGCATGTGTACCCATACAGTCTGGTCATGATCTAGACTGTTCACATATTACTTTCAAAAGCATGTTATAAGCTTCTATCAAGTTGTGTATGTAATAAGACGGGACAGAGATACATGCTGATCTGAATCTTTACTGTTCATAAATAAAAAGTTGTACTTGTCCAATGAAAGGGCTGATATGTATGATGAGGTTGGGTTTGCTAATATATGGTTCATTTTCTAACCAGGCTGCTGTTTTATCAACAACTACGAGTTCAACACCAAGTACAACATCGACTACAACTTCAAGTACTACACTTTCAAGTACAGATTCTTCATCATCAAGTATAACAACTACTACATCTCAAACATTATCCACAACAACTCAGATAATCACAGCGTCAACAAGTTCGGCAGTGCCAACAACGACTACCCTAGCTGCAACATCAACTACTTCGGCAGTGCCAACAACGACTAACTCAGCTGTAACAACAACAAGTTCAGCTGAGCCAACAACGACTACATTAACAGCAACTACAACAAGTTCGGCAGTGCCAACAACGACGTCCTCAGCCGCAACTACAACAACTTACATAACAACTACACCGGGACCTTGTCCCTCGACAGTTGATGCGCTGATTTGTACCAGTGACTCGGTATATGTATTTATAAACGACAAAGTTCTTATTTACACTGGTTTTAATGCTCTAACTATAGACGGACCAGATCAAATTGAAGATATTATTACCATGTTTCCCGAAGCGTCCTACCCTCTTGTGGCTGGATTTACTGATGGATCTAGTATACATTTAATAAGAGGTAAACATTTATATCACAAACAATGTTAGCATTATATTGGCCTCTGATTAAAATTAGGCAAAGTTCGTCATATGTTTTAGCGGTGCTCCAGGAAGATTAAAACTAACGTTAATATTACACTGGTGGAAAGTAGCTGCCTGCGCATTCATGTGCAAATACACAATGAATGTCAGAACGTTATTGAACCTGTCCATGGCAAAACCAGACCAGACGGATCTGGATCTACACTGATCGCAAATGATATCGCAGCCATTTGCTCATTTAGACATCGGGCATCGTTATTGAATATAGTCACACAACCATAGTTGTTCCGCTTCCAGTCAGCTTCTTAGATGGAGAACCCAGCTGGGTCCCTTCGTCAGAAAAGTTGCATGTCATAATTTATGTAAAGCATAGATTGAGATAGGCATGTACATCTGCTAGGTATTATCAGAATCTACAATAGTAGAAAGAACTTTCTATCAAGTTTATGTTATTAGTATATGCACGTGTTAATATGAGGATGTGCGGATGCAAATACCGATCTGCATATACACTGTTTCCAAATGTCAACTTTACGCAAGAACGGGCTTATTTAAACTTGACATCTGAAGCTATATGTATGATTTATAACGTACATCCATTACAAGTCAGTTTATACACAAATGTAAAGTACATATTTTAAATAAAGTCCCTCTGGTCTCAGGATTAGCGCCAATACATGTCTTCCGGTATTTTGTCTTTTGCACTGGAAGTGGTTTCACCCGAATCTCGATTTATTTTTATTTAATGGTTTACGCGATTTCAACTGTATTTCAGTCATATCATGGCAACGTACACTTATTCATGATCCCCGGTTGACTAACAAGCGGATTTGCAAGTCTAGGAAATGCGCCTTGTCCCCTCGACCATTATCGGAGTGAACCCGGTAACATATCCAACACGCTAACAACTCTGCTACTGCGGATTTCTTCAGTCATTTTACCCAGTGCTTCGTCTTTAAACTGTTTAGTTCCAATCATTGCACTTTCATCAGTGTTCCAGTTTAATGAAACGACATACCACTTAGTCAAGATCCCTCGCCGACAATTCAGTAATAGGTTGTACCGTGTTATACCTATCTGATATTATGGACCATTCCAACTTTGTGTCAGAAACAATTGAATAAGACAAACCATTACAGATTTGAAACAATAAAGAAAACAGTTTGAAACATGCTCCTTATGACGTTTTTTCCTTTCCCATCAAGCCTTTTAAAACGACGACTGTAGCAGATGCGTCAAAAGTCGATTGTTTCGAATGAATATATACCAATGTTTTTCATGTGTTATCATGGTAACTGAAACTTTGTCCTGTTTTACAGGTGGAAGTGTTTGGAAATATAGTGATGACCATTTAAACTTTACTGCAACAGTAACTACAACCTCTCTGTTTGGAAGTGACGGAGACAGCAGCGGAGACAGCGACGATACTTCTTCCGATTACGACGCCATATTATACTTAGGGGGATCATCAATCACGTATCTGTTCAAGGGAACAAGTTTGAGTTTTGTTGAAAATGGAAGTGTTGTCAAAACAGTTTCACTGAGTAATAATGGTAACAAAAACCCGTATAAAAGTACAAATTATAATAACAGACCAAGGCAAATCGTCGCCGCCAGTTCTATAGATACAGACAGACACATGTTTATTTCAGAAGGGGATGTTTATTTGTTTACATTTAGTACTAAACTGTGGACAAATCTTGGCTCGTTTATATGTGGATGAGGTCTTGATTTACCCATTTTTCATTTCTCCCTCCAATCTACAATGATGATGTGTGTACGCTTAGGGCCATTCATTTAACCATTTCAGCGCTCAATCTTTATAATGGACTCATCAAGATTGGCATTTGGAAGGGTTCATATTCAATTCTAGAAATATCAACATGAAAAGGTTCTAAGCTTCATTGAAACACAGACGTTGGGATATTTATTTCTAGCAGTCTGTACGCAATAGATATATGTGTAGAGATACAACACTTGAAAGTACAATTGTTTCTTAATTTGTTGATTTTAATGTGGTTTAAAAGCGTTATCATTTCGTTAAATAAATTAAGATGAACAGTTTTAGTACTCAGATCACTACTTGTAAGACCTGTAATGTTGATATTGAATAATACTTATAATACTGAATGCATTTATGTTTCTTGTATCTGTATACAGGCACTTTTCAAACAAAAAGTCAAATATTTTCGCGTTGCAAATATGCATTTTTGTAAAGGGCAAATAATTTGTGTTAGCGATTAGAGGAATTAATTTTGGATTTTGGATAGCATTGTCATTGGCTTTGATATTGTTAGCAAATATGTTTAACTAACTTTTTCTCTTCCCTGATGGTTTAACTTAATCCATAACTGGTTATTTTCGTATACGAGTAATATATTAGCCAGTCCAAGGGAAAAGGTACAAATTGACGTTTCTGGACAATTTATGTTCAAACCATTCTGTATAATTTACACATCTCATCGCATTCTACGCAAATTAACAGAAACTTGTTATTAGCTTTTGTAAGTTACATGTGAGCATTGTACATCTGGGTCTACACTTTTCACCAAAGACAACTAGTACCTTTTCACACACGCTCTCCTATATGTATGAAATATATTGTTCTCCCTGTAACAACCAATCAAATATATTGTAATGGAAAGTATTACAAGGTACCCAAAGTCTGGATAGAGAGCATCGGTGTATTCAAGTCGTCCTGACATTACGTCCTCTCGGTCATGTGCTTGCAGTATCAACCAATCAAATTGCAGAGTTTGATTACACACGCACGCCAAGAATTCTGTGTGTGAGGACAATCTGAAAACACTTCATATTCTGGAACGGTTTCAAAACTTTCCAGGATTACTCATTGTTTGAATTCACGGCATCAGCATTTCTAGTTGTCATGCATTTAAAAAATAATATAATGACTTAATTGATACAATTTACGATTATGTTAAAGCAATACATTTATAGTTCTAGAGTTGCTGCAAAGGACATTTAATCTTTAAACGGCAAACACATATATAAGTATTCCTGTCGAATTGTATCCATTGTCAAGTAAAGACTATTACCATGAAATGATGGTTTGCATACTTGATTCCTTATTAATGTATGTATTGTTATCAAGTTATTGTTATCATTAATAAAATATTGAATATTTTCAATGTATAAATAAAGATTACTGTATCGTTGTTTTATATTTTACGCTGATACCATTAACTTGAAATGCATATGCATCTTAGACATGTTAAGAACATTACAGGAAAAGAAGACATTTGTAATAATCAGCAATTTCTCATTCGGTTACAAGATCGTCTGCAACTTAATGAATCACACACTTAGTTTTACCATCGTTGACCATTCATTTTTCAGAAGAAGGGACACATTCAGATTGGTCTGTATTAGTATTTGCAAAAGAAGCTTTTAAATAGTAATTGAATGATGATTGTCTTTATAGAATCAGCCTTGTAGTAAATATCTCATTCATGTAACTTATAGTTATATTAGGGTGTAACATTTGGAATAGTTTGTACGAATGGTCTGTGAATTTAAGTTAACTACGAAAGAGGCTACGGAAGGGAGATTACTGTTGATAAATGATGTATTTTCGCGGTATTTCCCTCCCTTGAGCTCTCTCTTTCTGAGCACGAGAACTTTGTCAATTACAAAAGTTAATCGTTTACTCGTTTGCCTTAAGGTAGGGTTTCTGATTCGGCCGAAGATAGTTAACCCTTTCCCACATACAATACATTTGCAGCAGACAACTGCTAAAAACATCTAGGCAAAATATGTAACACCCTTACAATAAGAACCTAGTTGGAAACAGTGTGGCAAAACTACAAAAAAGGTTATTCCGCCTTAAGCATCGCCCTTCTATAGTGTTTTGACGGATTGGAGTTTAAAGTCATCCTCAACGGTATTTCATTTATGCCACGGCGGATAATTCATCTGTTTGTTGGGGTTATTGTACTTGTACTCTACACATTATTATTCTCGTGTAACCGCCTACCTTCCCATCGGTGGAAGCCAAATGACGATTGTCACAATATCGTTTAGCAACCATTGGTAAAAATGAATAGATTAGCCAGGTTTCAAATTCACGACCCCTGGATTGATAGCCCTCAACGTTATCGACCGGTAAATAGTCGAGAGTGAAATATTCTTGCTAACCGTGTTCCATCCATTTGGTTAAAGTAGAACGCCGTTGGTCAATAAGACCTTTGTGAAGTACCGTTATAATTTATTTCGATTCACCCATGCTCTAATAATAATTATCATGGTAATATCATTATTAATCAAAGTGAGTTTTCCTGCAATAGTTTGCGTGGCTGCGATGAAAACACTTAACCTAATTTAAAACGGCACACTACTAAAACAGTTTATAGTATACGAATGATTGAGAAAGATTTCCACAAAAAGATTTGATTTTTTTATTATTATTACAGATAACCTAGCAGTACTTGAACAAGAACAATTGCAAATCAAAATATAAAAAATATTGTCTAGCAAGTACTACGAACTATGGTCGACGAAACTATATGACATTGAAATTATTCACAAATAAATCTAACATTCATGAAACAATGATAACACATACCATTACAAAATACGACAAAAATACCACGTAATGGGTAACACGCCGTAGAAGAAAATCAATGACCTATGAAACGTTCTGAAGTGTCCCCGAATAATGGAGAACCCCACTAATATTTAAAAACATATTTCGAGTATTTAAAATGTTTGAATGTTAACACGAACCAGGGACACTATATAGAACCCCAATAATATTTAAAAACATATTTCGAGTATTTAAAATGTTTGAATGTTAACACGAACCAGGAACACTATATTACATAGTGTCCTTGCACGAACTGATCATTATTACAGTCTTGTCAATCATTTGTTTAAACCGAAATGTGTGGTCTTAAGGTGCTGCACAAGAATCCTTTTAAATGTTTCCTCTTCGTAAATAGGTAGCACCTATATATATATATATATATTATAATATACTAGATAAGTGTCGTTTCCTCGTTTCCAGTTGTGTTCGCTGAAATTTAAATTTACAATTTCTTAACACTTTAAATGTGGACTTACAAATTTAGTCGTAGGTAAATAAACTCTATATTTGGTAAAAATGCGTAAGAGAGCAATAAATGCAATATAAAAAACATAAATATATAATTATGAACTGTTTTGATAAGTTTATCATTTAAAAACTAAACATTTAAAAACTAAACTAAAGATTTGCGTGAACTTTATTTTTAATTTCGATTTGCATGTTTCCGTCTGTCCTGTTTGAAAGCGTCGTAAATGATGCAGAGAAGTAAAAAGTAACAGCGATTCCGGGGACCGCCCTGTTTGAATGTCGACACTTTACCAACTTAGATGACCTTTCCGTTTACAAGTAATCGCTCGAAGAGTGTACAAATGCGAATCGCGACATAAATGTTTCTCGCTCGTTATGCATGAGTGCGAACGTACTTATCGATTGACGATAAACGTCCGTACAGTTTCTTTAGTTTCAAACCAATAAGTAACCGCCGTACAATTTGTAATGACGCAAAAACAGAGCTTAGTTGAGAGTCAGCAACCTAATGTTATGATGTATCACCCTGTCATACCGAATTTGCGTTCATCTTTTGACAATTTTCTAAACAAAAATGTTTTTTTCCAAACCCTTACGCAGTCCTTTAATGTTGCTAACAAATATATAATAACACACACAGATTGTGGTGTAAAAGAAGTAAAACCAAATTTGGCTTTTCGCGTAATCTTCTATGTAAGTCATGTCCCCGCGATGTTAACTTTGGGGAATAGTTTCGGAAACGAGTCTGGACTGTTGTCATTTATCGGTTCATTCATGAATTACTTTGTATGTGTATATCTTTGGAAATCCGAGAAGCTATTTCAGGGTGACATTGAGTGCCCCCAACGGATTGGTAATCTAGATTTATGTGGAAGCATAATCAGAAAGTGGGGAGTCTTATGGAAAATAATACAATTGTAAGTGCGTTTTCCTTTTTAAAATAACATCATGTAAATGGATCAGAAGAGTCAAATTAGTCAGCGCAAGTATTTATCAAGAGCAAGTGTAAAACAAGGGGACTATAACTCTTCTATATCGCTCACCTGATTCAGAAGAACTTTTTTAGTTAATTGATTGAAGGGGGGGGGGGGGGGGGGGGGGGGTGGGGAAGACTGTTTGATGACCAAAATGTGAGTGGACGGGCAGACGACTACAGCGGACTTCGAGTGCTCAAAATAGCTCATCCAGCATTTGTTTACATGTGAGCTAAAAAACACAAGAAGATTAATTTACAATTCCGACATATTGAAACCCACTCGACTATTCATGGAATACAATATTAGAAATAAAAAGCTAGAAAATCTAATTAATTTCGTAAAATTGATGGGCTAACGCCAATGTAGTAACGGTTCTCCGCAGCTTCGACATAATCAGCTGAAATATTGTGTCAGAATCGGAAGAAAAAAAATGTTCCATTTAATTAAAACATTTCTTCTCAGATATATATTTTTAAACCTAGTGTGTCATTTTAAATAGATGACTTCAGGAAAACGATCCTTTTAGTTCTTTTCTGTCGAACTGGAATAATTACTAAGCACCTATTTGACATATGTTCAAATATGGTTAAGATAAAAACAATCATTATACGCAATCAACCAAATATCATTTCCTTCAGGGGAGGACAAAACGACGAAAACTATCGATATATGAGCCCGTCCAGAGTAGCGATCCAGATATAAACTGTTCTTGTTATTATATTACTAACCTTAGCTTGTAAGAGGCTTCTACCTACGTGTGTACATTCTGTTAATTTGGATAAGATGTACTAGCTGACCTTAAAAGTAACTGTTGAGGAGATATATAAACATTTACCTTTTCCCATAGGCGTGCTTATAAATATAGTATAAAACGAAGAAATATACCTGAATACGAAGAAAATATAAAGTAACACAGAAAGACACTAGTTTTATTTCAAACGTGCCAACCGGTTTCGTTTATTCTGCACATTAGAGCAACGCTAATAATCATTTTGACGTAATACATGGTTACAATAAATGATATCGTATATAAAAAGAATTTATATATATTTATATATGAAAAGCAATCAGTAAGATATTTATTAAAAACTAAGGCAAACAAAAATCGAAAAGTTAATACATTTGCTAAGAATTGCAAAGCCAATAGTTGTATTCAAGACGTCTCAATAGAAATTTAAACCATATGCCAACAAATGAACGGGTTCATATACAAAAAGATTATAGGCTTAAGGAGCGGGTCACATTCCGACATTCCTCAGTTTGATTTACAGGTATAACCTTCAGGGACAACGCCATCAAACGCATGGGGGAAGGAGAGTCGTGTGATTAATGATAGGATCATAATTAATGTATTAGTGCGAGAGGACAGACAACTACTATCGTATCCATGAAACATGGAATGGAACTTGACTCAAATAGCGTCAGTGTAATGGAATCGTCTGAGATCTGCTTCGAAAAGTAAATCTAATCCTCATGAATTTCGACAGTGTAGACCCATTGCAATATAAAATAAACCGTTACCAGATTTAGGTTCTAGTTTTGTTTGAATCCAGCGACTATGCCACTTTCAACAGTATTTAAGGTATATCACACACTTGCTGGATTGCAAGGTTTATCCGGACAGGAGCGCACAAGTCGATATAATGCTATCCCGAAAAACCCTGACCAACAAAGAGGGATGATACTAAATACATCTTTAAGTTCTGTGCTTTGACCCGATCGGAAAAATAGGGCCCTGATCTCTCTCGCTGTCTCTCCAGGAGAAAAGCTTAACCATTTCCTCGTCGAGGTGGTTTTGTGTCATGATGCACAACACACAAGCAATATTTCTTCTTTGAACGTACTTTTGTCCGCGACAGTCAGAAAAAGAAAGTAAGTATCGCCATTATGGTATTAAACGATACCCCCTGCATGTTTGTCAGAAGTTTCTTAAACGTTCAATGACTCCTTTTGCGAATGGAGAATCTAAATGTATATACACTTGCTAACTCGCGTTTGGTCTGGTTGTATATACAAGTAATAACCCATAGTTTCATGCTCATTCTTTCGAAAAATAGATTAGAATGACACAGTGAACCAAAATATAATGTCAGCTTAGGTTGAATGTTACTTGAAACATCTTTTACATTTCAAGATTTTTTTTCAAACGGATAGGTCCAAGATGACGATCACTATAGGTACATATTGTGTATAGTCTGGTTGGTAATGAGACGTGATTGCTTTTCGAAGACCACGGCGCGCAAACAAATGTTATGTATTTCGGAGTCCTATTTTTTCCTACAAACAGAAGTGATCTGCTATATTAATTCGCTTGAGTATTTTCTCCGCTCTAACACTGCAGTATGTGATCCTATACAATTTAAGTTGACACACGCAGAATGGTTGGTCTACACGAAATTCATCAAATCTATTTATATCCCTAATTACGCAAGGAAGATGAAGTCTTTATGGGAGAGATTACAGGCCGCTAAGACGTCACTGAATTATTTATTCATGTTGCAGACTTTCAAACAATTTTAACTTGTCTGAGATCATGAATAAGTATTACAGAATAATGCCACGTTCATGTCAGTCGCTGAAACAAGCAATGTCTTGATATTTAAATTTATAACTTCTTTGGTTGCACAATAAAACGTGCATGTTGCTAAGGTAAATGAACGAACCTTAATATATAACAAACCGTTGTCCTTGATGCATATATCTTTTTCTTCGATGAAAACATGTAATAATCATAATGCTCTCGCTGCATGTTATGTACTTGAATTTAAACTTTCTTTAATTAAATAACAAATATTGCATTTATTTGAGGATATTCAATAATTTCAGACTGAGCGCGAGTATGTTCCTAAAGTAGAACAGCAGTAGAACATGGTATAGATTATCATACATACTGGTGTCTGTACGTGTATATTTTAGCTAGAACTTGGTTGAAGGTGTCTTTGACGAATTTGATGTATACTGCTGAGATAAATTTCTATAATAATTAAATAGGGCGCGATTTTATGAACACCCAAAACTGAAATAATGAAAAGAAGCAAGAGAAAGGAATGACAGTAAAGAAAATACATTCGTCCATTTGACCGCATCGTAGGTGTATTGGTAGAGCGTCCGCATGGTAGTAATGGCTGCCCTTCTCGGCGTTCAGGGTTTTGAGGTTAGCATTACAACTGAATGACTGATGCCAGGACTAATTGGCCAGTAGTACTGGTCACGTATCCAGGAAACGCCGTGAATTAACTGAACAAGGTACAAAATATGGCCAGTATCGCTCCACTATATTAGGCAAAAATTAAATCACTGTAGCCATTTAAGGCAAGACAGCCCTGGCCCCTGGTTGCCATGTTTTACGACCAATCAACATTGTTCAATTAACTTATTTTAAAAAAAATCGTCATCATACTTTGTAAGGAGAAGATTTTTATTTAAGCCATACAGGCAAACAGCCCTGCGACCATGTGTTTAACCAATCACTATGGCTTGAATAATCTGATATAAAGTTACCAAAAGATCGATTCTACACATTTATTTGAAAATCGGCCACATACTTTCGTCAAAGCTTTTAAATTTGTCTCTATAGCAATATACGGCTAAAAAGGTCTCGCCCACTGGCGACCATGTCTTATTATCAATAAACATGATTTGTTTATCAATCAACATGTTTTGAAGGATTTTGATAGAGGGTCATCATTGGAACATTTCTACAAAAAATAGAAAATCTGCCAACCAGTTTTGGAGTGGAAGAATTTTACCTTTTTGAATATTGCATGGATCCAAACAGATTGGCGGAGTATGAGAGAGGACATTAAGAGGATGCTACCCATGAAGTCTCATTCCAATTGGCGCCAAGTGGTTACAGAAGAAAAGTCGTTTGAAGCGAAACGCTTACTCACGCACGCAAACAAACAATTATACATGACATTAGCTCGACTGGCGTTCAGTTTATGGAACTAAAACTGATCATTTGTGTGTTAAAGTTTCATACTTCACAACATATAACATAACTGGATTGAATTATTTCTACCTTGTCGAGTGTTCAATTATACTAAGATGTGGACTATGAAGATGTCCAAGACAAAACCAGAAATATCCCTGATGAATACCCACAGCTGGTGCCTGACAATATACATATGTATGAGAAATTCAAGGGGCCATTACTCATTTTAAAATAATTCCAGTGCAACACGCCGACACTATGCACAACTAGGCTTAGTATCAATCATTCTTGTGAAGTTATATTGAATTCTGACCAAGGGTTGCTGAGAAATAGTGTTCACAAGAAAGGTCCACAGTCCAACGGACCGACAAACCGACCGACAAGCGTGACTCCTATATAGCCCCCATATACTATGTATCTGGGGGTATAATTACCTGACCATTAGACGGTCGTTTATTATTCCCTTTTCAACACATGCGGTCTGTGATAAACGTCTTACCATCTGTCAACTGAGAGATGTCTATAAGAAGACAAACAGTTTCTCCTACGTTTATTGGTCCCATACTACAGTTATGTATTTTGGTTTTAGAAAAAGCATTATTCCAAAACCTTCATGGGGAATTGATTGCGTTTTTGTAACTCGACGGTGTCATAAAGCAGATTTAGGTTGTTCAATATTTTCAATGCTAATTTGGATCGCTCTTTTCTGCAATCATATGACTATTAATTACATTTAGCTCAATGGAGAACTATTTAATGTATTGTGACGGCAGACTGTCAATACAATCAGCGTAAATTATAAATTGCCTATAACAAAATAAAAAAAATGAAATGGCAGTTTTTGTTTTATATAAGAATCGTGTTTTAGATAACACAACAATAGGGAAGCTGCGAATCACAGGTTAGTATGTTTCTTCACTGATTGACGATACAACAAGGTGGTTTTTTTCCTTCAGCAAATCTACATTTCAGTTTGCACTGGTTTACGTTTGTATCTACCATCATGTTTCAATTGGTTAAAAAAACAACAACATTATTTTCAAAAGTATTAATCTGTGCGATCTCAAATGTATAGTATGGTTATGAAATACACTGCATTTTTAGCTCACCTATGCACGAAGTGCAAGGTGAGCTATTGTGATCACATTTTGTCCGGCGTACGTCCGTCGTCCGTCGTGCGTCGTCAACATTTGAGCTTGTTAACACACTACAGGCTACATTTTGCATCCTATCTTCATGAAAGTTTATCAGAACATTCATCTCCATCAAATCTTGGACAAGTTCGAAACTGGGCTATATGAGGTCAAAAACTAGGTCACTAGGTCAAATAGAAGGGAAATCTTGTTAACACGCTGGAGGCCACATTTTCAACTTGAGCATGTTGAAACTTTATCAGAATGTTTGTCTTGATGATATGTAGGTCAAATTCGAACATGGTTCATGTCGGGTCAAAAAGTAGGTCACTAGGTCAAATTGAAGGAAAATCTCGTTAACACTCCAGAGGCCGCAATTTTTGCTTCAGCAGTTTACAATTTTGTCAGAATGTTTGTCTTAAAACGATCTAGGTCAAGTTCGAATATAGGTCATATTGGGTCAGAAACTAGGTCACTAGGCCAAATTGAAGGGAAATCTTGTTAACACTGTACAAGCAGCTTGAAATTTGGTCAGAATGTTGAGCTGAATGATATCTATGTCAAGTTCGAATACGGGTCATGCCGGGTCAAAAACTAGGCCAAATTAAAGGGTAATCTTATTAACACTCTAGAGGCTAGAAACTAATAGAATCACTCAAATGCACCAGGGATCTTGAATGCACGGCGTGTATGTCAAAACCATTAGCGTCGACCTACAAAACTAGAATAACTTTGTGGGCGAAATTGGTTGTTTGGGAGATTTAAAAGGTATTAAAGATGATGAAGAATCTGTGATTTCATTAGTGAGAATAACATGTGCTTTTAAACTTCGCTACTTTGAGTAATAGTATATTGGAGTTGGTAATAACAAACCGAAAACCGTTTTACAGCCTTGGTGACAAAATATTAGTAAGCAGTAGTTAGAGCATCTGCGATTTTCGCGGTAATAATAGCTTTGAGTAATCGAAGGTTCCAATGTCATGCGCCAATGGTGCCACTGTAATAACACGGTATGGTATCCAGACGATAACATATTTCTAAGCTTACGTTAGCTTAAATGTCTGTGCTGTATGAGCCTAATGCACCATGTGTCATAGCGTAGCTTTTGACATGAAGCAACTATGTAAAGGGTTTTATTGACAAGGCATTGATATTACAGATGCGTAAAGGAAGAAACTCACAACTGATGCAGAACAGGTTAAACACAACGTGTTGGTATCACTTAAAACATAACACGAACATAAAAAGAAACGACAAAAATAATAACAATGGCATTAACTATAATTACAAAACTATTTTAAGCATTGTTTTATAGTCAAAGGTATAAAAACATAATATTTCCTTGTTTGGGTTTGGTTTTAAGTTAACCAAACTAGAAACTCATAAAGTTTTGAAATATTGTACCATACACGTGGCCATCCAACAAATCAACATACGATCAATACTTTAGGACCGTATACAAATATCATCGCAATACTAGTAGTCATAAAAGTAACATTATAAATGTATAAATACGTAAATGACAAGATATTAGTAATCACATCAAAACACTAACATATTGATTATATCAGTTGTACGTCTTTTATGATATAATTAACTCCTTTTTATATTTGTATATTTATAAATGGAACAATTAGAATGAGTATTGTATGTCAATATGAAATACAGAATAACCAATCGCTTCGAACTATTTCGATGATGTCTAGTCCTGAATTCCTTATTTTTTTTTAAATTCTTGCTAAATTCTGGTTTCCATGGCAACCGAGAAAAAACAAACCTTCTCCCAAACTGTTATACCGCTTTTCAAAAAGGTTTGTAGAAATGTTCCTTGGGTGATCATCTATCAGATTCCGTTAAGTCATGTCGATTGATATGAGTGGCATGATTGTTAGCATACTATAGGCTTTAGTGAAATCAAAAATTATAAAAAATATCTCCTCTGAAACTGTTGGCCGATTTTCAAATAGTTGTGTATAAACTTTCCCTTTGTTGCCCTCGGCGAGATTGCGTCAAGCCATGTCGATTGGTTTCTACACGCGCTGGGCTCTTTGCCGTATATGGCTTCAGTGAGTTATGTTTTGCCTAGTGGCATTCGAGCGGTACTGGTTCCCTTAGGCCTCTTGTTTCAAACAACCTCATTGACGCAGTCTCGGTAAAACTCTGTCTAGAATGAAATGCCTTTAGAACTTGTCAATATATAAAAAAAAGTTATATCTGTTTAAAATGTACTATTCATTCCAAACAAATATTATAATGGCCCGATCACACTGGGCGGAATGCTTTCCGAATAGGAATTTGGGTGTTCGGGGAGCGAGCGGATCGGGGAGCATTCGGTATGTTCTAGGAGCATACTGGTTGTTCGGCTCCGTACGGATGCATACGGAACGGCATTCGGTAGCTACAAAAATGTGTTGTGCATGTTCAAAATAATTTTCATCGGTCATCCGAATCATCCGAATGTGTATGTTCATGTGTATTCGGGAAATATTCGGGAAGCAATCGAGGAACATACGGTATGTACGTAAAACGTTCGGGAAACATGCGTCTAGTTCTTGGTGCATTCGGAATGAAAATTTGGAGGTGCTGGGTTCCGTATGCTTTCTCAACACCCCGAATGGACCTGGAACATGACGAATGCTTTCCGAATGCTTTCAGAACACGACGAATCGACCTAGAATGGACCGAACTCTTTCCGCATGCTTTCCGCACGTTTTCCGCACGCTTTCCGCACTCTTTCCGCACGCTTTCCGCCCGCTTTTGGGTTACTCTGACATCCAGCCGAATTTTTAAGAACCGCCCATATAACGGGACATTTTCAAACACGCGGGAAATTGCGAGGAGGAAAGACACGCACGAGCATTTTGGATTATATATTTATCGTACTGACAGAAGTTCCCCCTATATTTATAGGAAGTTTGCAGACTTTACCGGCATTCGGAAAGACTTAATCGGCATTCTGAAAGCGTTCGGAAAGGGTTCGTCACGTTCTATGTCCATTCGGAGTGTTCTGAAAGCATACGGAACATATTGTGCATTCTGGAAGTGAACGAGCAGTTCGGAAAATGTTCTGAAAGAATACTGGAAGGTCAGGGTATTCGTTATACGTTCGGCGGCATAACAAAAAAAGAATACGGAAAGGCTACTGAAAACCTTCGGAAAGCATTCGTCATGTTCTAGGTCTATTCGGGGTGTTCGGAAAGTATACGAAACCCAGCACCTCCAAACTGTCATTACGAATGCACAAAGAACTAGTCGCATGTTTCCCGAACGTTTTCCGTACATACCGTATGCTCCTAAAATGGTTCCCGAAAACTACCCGAATACACACGATCGCCAAATTCGGATGATTCGGATGGTCGATGAAAATTATTTTGAACATGCACAACAAATGTTTGGAGCTACCAAATGCCGTTCCGTATGTATCCGTACGGAGCCGAACAGCCAGTATGCTCACAGGACACACCGAATGCTTCCCGAATATGACCCGTCCGGAAAGCAAACGGAATGGCATTCGGCCCAATGTGATCGCCCCGAAATGGATTTATGTAGAATGCACAGTATGTTCCGTATGCTTTCAGAACACCCCAAATGGACATAGAATGCATGCGGAAAAAGTTCGGTCCATTCTAGGTAGATTCGCCGTGTTTTGTTAACATTCGGAAAGCGTTCGTAAAGAAATATTTCGAAATTAACATGCGGGAAGCATTCGGTGTGTTCTGAAAGCATTCTGAAACCACACTGAAAATATTCGGAAAGCAAACGGAAAGCATTCGGGGATACATCGGATAAAACACATTCGGAGGGACATTCGGACAGTTTGAAAAATCACACCACTTTCGTATATGGAAAGCAAACAGAAGCTCATTCGGGCCAGTGTGATCGCCCCATTATGGTAAACTAATCTTCTGAATACTCTTATTATAATGTCAGGTATCATTCAAACAATCACAGCGCTCTTATTGAGTGTTATTAAATAGAAAGAGCCGACATTGATGTTTACGAAATTCTCCCAATGTTGGCTTAGAGCGTATGGTTTTTAACGCATGCCATATATAAGGCGGTTTAAATGAAAACTCTCGTATAAATCATATGAAATCAGGATGACTAAAATCAGCAATAAATTGTTCGTTTGATATGATTATTTGTAGCAATATGAGCACCTAGTCGGTTTTTAGATAACATTCGCGTAGATCAATGTCGTACACCGAGTCACATGGTGTTCCAGAAGTTTGGTATTTAACATTTAACGTTGTTAGTTCATAATGTCAAATGTTACTGTCTGAATTTCTATAATTCAGATTTAACTACGCCGTAAATGGATATTAACGTTACATTGGTAAATTACTTGAGAACTAAGTATTACTCAAATCGAACGAGCAAACCCAGCAGTACCAAGCATAGATGCTAAAAATGTCGAACATTAATTATAAGTCGTCCAAGAACAGTCCGAGAAATGCATTTTCGTTTATTGTTCAACATGTCAGCACCAATAATAAAATCATGAAATCATAAACTTCTTCAAACGGAGTTGAATCGTCACCAACTTAGAACGATCTGAAGGTCAGTGTTCCTGTGGAGTGAATGGACATCTTATGCGACATTTACATCGCCCACACAATTATTTTACTATCGACGTTACAATTATATGTTTTTATCGCTACGGTTACAAGCCTTATATTGTCAACGTAAGGTATAATTACTTGAAGCCAAGCTGTGTCTTGTTGTATCTGTCTTCTACATGACAGTTAAATTCCTTCCGCGAGTCACAACTGTATGATGTCGAACAACATTATCAGCATTACAAACATTGCTGATGTAACCTAATTATAATTTTCTATTTGAAATGTTGAAGGTTTAAGTACGATGCTATAATATATATATTTATATATATATGTAGGCTCGTGTCTTTGCATATACCCTTCTTATTTATCACTATTTCAACGTGTAACATCAGTAACTTTAAGAGCGGCGCTCATTTAAGATCAACCGTTCGGCAATTACGAACAGTGTAAAGCCAGATCAGTCAGAGCCTCGCTGCAGTCCTACATAAGCACTGACCGTCAATTAGTCATACAAGGTTTCAAAACATTTCTGTAAAGCTCTGTCTACTATGATGATTGGCGTGAAGTGGCATGCAGTTATTTTTCCATACGTGTAATAACTACGCTATAATCCAAATAACGAATTATATAGGCAACGCTCTTCATTTATGGTCTAAGGCACGGTTTGATAATGTCAAAATGACAAGTTTCACTAATATTGCCTCAAAAGACCAGAGTTATGATCAATTTATATTATATATGAAATGAATAGCATTTCAATAACATGAAAAGGGAAATAACCTGCTGTAAAATACTAATTTATTATGTGATCTCCCTTTGAACCACTATAATGTTTATTTATTGTACATTATGATTTATATAACAATTACCTTGTGAACACTATACATGTCACATTGAACATCCAGTCTTCATGAAGATTCATCAGAACGTTCAATCCACTGATTCTCGGTCAATCTTTAAACTAGGTCACGTGGCGATACAAACATAGGTAAACAATTAGAACAACTTAATGAACACTCTAGGAGTCTCTTTTTTCATCAAATCAAAATAAGGGTTCATCAAAAGATTCATCTCCATCAAATCCCAGTGACGTTCATATCTCGGTCACTAGGGTCAAATTTAGAACGAACATTTGTGAACACATTAGAGGCCACATTTCATCCAATATTCAAGAAACATCCTGAGTAAAACTATCTCCATCAATTCCCAGTTAGGTTCGAACCTGGGTCATATGGGGTCAGCACTAGATACCTAGACCACATTTTAGAATGACCTTAAGAACACAATATATTTTACATATTCATAACAAATCATCAGCACATTCATATCAAATCCCAGTCTGGTACATACATGTGTTATATGAGGACAACTCCGAAGTAACTAGATCAACGTTAAGCAAACACTTGTGAACTGGTATGCCAAGCTGAGTAGGTTCGTTTACAATTTTACAAAGTTATATCACGGCGAAAGTACAATGTCACATCATATTTATGTGGCTAACCAGTACTAGGCTATAACATGTGCTTTACACAAGGACACCCCACCAACACTAACTGGAAAACATATTAGGATATGATATTTTACATGTTGTCTGATGGGACAACATCTGATATATCAAAGTGTTACAGCGTTGAAAACTGCATTTCCTTTCCCCACATTGTTTTGTAGGCTCTGCCGTTCTTCTGCTCCTGTGAAAGTCTTACTTGTTAGCAATTTAAAGGAATATTTGATACGTTTCAGTTACTAGAGTGATGCAACCAAATAAAATAAGATACAATCTGGTCGAAGGAAGATATATTTTTATAAACCATTGCAGAAGTCGTTCGGTACAGAGAAGCAAACTGTCGTATAAACCAGAAACTCTGATAATGACAGAATTCAGTGTTCAACAATTCACTAATGACAGTTCCGCTATATTTATGACATCCAATCTTGCAATATAAATTAAATGTTTCCTAATTTGAAACCAGTAAGTATGTGATAAAACTAATAATAACCTGGTTTCCAGGAAAACTAACCTTGAATTTATATACGCAAGTATGTATTAATATATCAACAGGGCATTGTCTTTAACACATCTATGCTTTACTTATGAACATTCTATATCCAGATGAATTGAGAGGAATACCAGATAGATATAAATATGAACTTGTCTCATAGTCGGTAAAACACCTCAGATGTTCCCGTATATTCACCGTTAAAGAAAGTTTCAGCATTATCAGGAATTGCATACTTTCATATTGTTCCATCCACATTGCATTGATAAAAGTGGTCAGGGGCGTAGCTCCCTTTAGGCAATGTAGACACTTGCGTAAACATTGTTTCTTAAAATACCCCAACATGCAGCTGCGGCGATACACATCTGCATAATGTATCGACCAGATCAGCCTGCGCTGTCCGCCACATTCCGTCTAAGGGGACATAGATAGAGTAGTGATTCCTGAAACAGAAAATCCACAGGAGGCGAAAAGTGTATATCCGGGTACGCCTGTGTGGCATGCTTAGGCTGATCCGGGTCGATACTTTACGCAGATTCCACAATGTTGATTTTCTCACGAGACGGCATAAACCTTGATTATTGCCAAGCTACGTCCCTGGTGGTCATGATGTTTCGAACATGTTGATAAGGGCGTGTGATGATTCTGCATAATAAACACACGCAGGATAGACAATTGATTTCATGTAAACAAAAATGCATGTTTTATATTTCCTTAATATATTCATACGGGATTACACCCTCTTCTTGTTTGTTTTATATGTCATTTAAGCGCAGATCTTTGCAAATATTTTGATTAATATACACTTAAATCTAATCAATCAGGTTGCAAGTTGTCGTAGCAATGTCTTTGCTCGGAGAGTGGTTTTTCCAAGCACTACTACACTTTTTATACCATCCCTAATGTTCAATGCGTATGGGCACAAGGAAATATTTTGAAAGTTAAAATTAGATTTTGCATCTGTAAACGAAACATTATAACAAATATATCTTTTATGAAACGGAATTGACGACTATTTTTTCGAAGCGAACGCCGTGAAAAAGAATGCATCGGCTTATTAATATTATAACAGATATCGAGACTGGGTAAAAATAACTTAAACCTACAAATGTCTTGATTAATTTCTTTTTCCGACTCATATTTGTCCTGAATATAAGCAACCTGTTTCAGCTCAAGTGTAACTTTTACAGAGTGTTAAACCTATCCGCCCAGTCCTATGTGACTCGATCTAAATATATTGACGTCTTGTGCGTATAGGAATAAATGCCTACCGTCCATGGCTTTCATTGACAAGAAAGTATATATCTGACTTACAAAAAGAAAAAAAAACATATAACACATATGCAACAGACAACTTGAAAAGATCAAGGCGAAATTACTTGCCATAAAGTTCCATTTAATTCATGTTAGTGGTTTCTGAGAAATAGCCCGGGCACATGAGGGATGGATGGACAGACAAAGCGACGTCTTTATGCTCCACATAAACTTTTTCGGGGAGCATGAAAACAGTAAACATAAAACTGGTGTTACTTGTTGTATAAAGAAATCGTACCCCAAGTATATAACTGTCATTAATGATCAAAATCCCCGTTTAGATCGAATACGACTCTGAACCAGTCAAATGAATGAATGGTGTGTTAAGGCCCGCCGACAACTAAGGTCATTTTGGGCGCTTAATAATTTACTTACTGTAAAAGATGAAATAATTAAAATTCGCGACAAGGTACAAATTGGCATAATGCAGAGTAGCTTCCGATCACCTTATCAATCTGCTGTCTTATCATAATCGACAATAGGTAATAGAGGCTTTTTGCTAACTTATCCAAGTAATATGTAAACTGTGTAGATCATGATCAGACAGTGTGTATTACAATTAATGATCTCGATATACGCTGTTCACAAAAGCCAACTGGTACCTTTTCCCAAATTACATACTCAAATAATGTCGCCGAATTTGAAAATTCCTTTAGGGGAATATATCTCTAGTACAACTAGTGCAAATCCTAAGCATCGTGCTACAATTGACCATGGCTGTAGGTCAAATCACTTTTGAGATATACACACGTCATGCGACATAATTCTAGTAGTTCAAAAGTACCTTCCCCGGAAACAATTAGTTTATTACTTTGGGACACATTTGTATTGAGATATGCACGAACCAAACATCGACAGACCAAAGTTAAGTTAATTTCCGCTCTTCACTTAGTTGGGACATAACATGTCAATAAAAGCTCGTTTTCCAAAGAAAAAGGTCGTCGAATACGTCACTAGTTTTCCTGTTATTTCCTCAGATCACCCATGAAAGGTTTACTGCCATCATATTTAACAATGAAAATGTCTGGCTGGAAATCACAGGTAGTTAGTACTTCATGACCTGATACAGGTAATAAAACATAAAACGGTAAAGCCTTTTCGACATTGGCGTGCTACTCATGCGATGTCAGTAAGTTGATATTGACTATTATTGATACATAAAAATACCAATTGTTGAATGTTTTTTGAGAAAAGTTGTGCATTCTGTGGTATTATTTACCACAAAACGTACAATGTATTATTTACATTTAAATTCGAATTCTATACTAGTAAACACACACACCTTGTAAGCGAGCGCGTCATTACGATTTGTCAACTACGATTTCGTACCGTATGGTTAATTGAGTGTTATGATCTACTACAGCACAAGCATATTCTTTTTTTTAATATTTAATTCAAATATTTGTTTAAGGAATTTATGTGACTGTATACACTTCGTTTTATTTCATTCCTTTCAATATTATATATTGGGTTCTATGAAATGAAACATTTTTGAAGTATGCGTATAAAGGAGCCGTACTATACGGAAACCAACGATAGCGAAATTATACACGTATGGACAATGACCTGCATGCGAATACATGCTAAGGGTCCAATGGACATTCGTTACAGAAGTGTCTTCTATGATTAAATTGCGAACAGTGTATTGCAAGTTTTAAAGTAAGGTATTCATCATGCATCATTAACAAAATTACACGGACTATATCCCATTCCAAAAGAAAACAGTGTTTTATATTAGACCTTAGCAAAAAACTATAAGACGCAACTCATACGAATTGAAAAAGTAGCTAACTTGTTTATGCGATGACCTTATAACAGATAACTACACGCCAACATCACACATATAGTCCGACAACTTAATTCAGTTTGTATTAATATTGCCTCATTCCAATGCTTTCTGTGAACATTTACAATAGTCTATGATTCATGCCGTCCTTATGTTTTTGTGTTTGTGGAATTGCCTGTTTGTACAATTTCTTAAATCCTTCGAGTTCGATACTGTTGCATGATGTCATAATATAGGCCCCCCCCCCCAGCTGGGCGGGGCGTTAGAAATAGCCCAGCTGTCGCACTACAGAGTGGTATAAATCCACCACTGTGCCTGCTCGTTTGCCGTGAGCTGCAACCCGTTTCGCCTGATGAGGGGATCCTGGTAGTCGAGTAGGCTCTGTGTATGGCAATTCTAAACTCCGATTCTACAATACACTGCTTTGGCCTTCAGTTGGGTTAAACGGGAGGTCAGAAAGGCCCGCCCTGATCAATCGGCTGGTCATGTTCAGCCCTGATACCCTTCATTTAGCTACGTTTTCGATTTCGTTATATTAACTTTTTACGAAAGATGTTATTTCATAAATATTTGTACCTACGTTTACATTTGAGCAAAGGTTTATCAGAAGGCAATGGCTTCAGGGTCAATCGGTTAAAATAAATGTTTGATTGACGATTGTTCACTTTCTTATGGTAGTCCATGCTTGGTCGGATACCACATTAAATATCAGTTGCTCAATTTAGTCTGTTCTTGCACCAATTGGCTCAAAGGTCTATGTGGGAAGGTAGCCAGTTATCATGGAAGAATGTTGTGTAGAGTACAGGTGCGAAAAAGTCTGATATATACGTTAGGGGATCTAGCCGCCGTGATATAACTGTAATAAAAGGGCGTTTAACTACAATTAATCGATTAATCATACATCGTAACAGAACTCGGAACTGTTCTAAACGAGTATGCCGGTGGTGTACCTTTGGCGTAGACCGAGATGGATATCCCCGGAATACGTCCCCTTGTTGGGCTCCGTGGCGGGTGAAGAACACCACCGATGAAACTATCAACATTTAACATGGCCAACCAAAGAAACGCCAAGCGTAACAGAACTGATGATTCAGATTCCGGTGATGAAAATCACCGATTAAGTTCTACTTTTCCTCGAATCGACAGATGAAAATGAAATTATATCAAAGCTCTCTCCATTCGTAATTGAGAAACAAATTTCAAGTTTTATTGGGACACCCGAGTCAGTAAAAAAAACGTTTTTTTACTTGTAGAAATTTCAACTAAATAACAATCAGTAAATCGTTTGAAACAAGACGTATTTTTTAAGGCCCCTGTCAAAATATCTGCTCATCCTTTTCTGAATTAATCAAAGGGCGTCATAAGATGCAGGGAACTTGAAAATTGCCAAACTGATGAAATTATTGAAAATTTAAAATGTCAAGGGGTAACAGATGTCAAACGAATGCAATTTTTCAGAGAAGGTGTTGGGAAACTTTCAAACACTTACATTTTAACTTTTAATCAGCCAATTGTGCCAAAAGAGATAACAAGTGGTTACCAAATAGCCAAGGTTGATTGCTACGTACCCAATCCCTTGCGCTGTTATCGTTGCCAACAGTTTGGACATCATGAAGATAAATGTAACGGCATTCCAGTATGTGGTAAATGTTCTCTTGTTGGTGTCGATCATCAAAACTCTGCCTGTACCAATTCAATCAAATGTGCAAATTTTGGTCTTAATCACGCTACAAGTTCAGAGGAATGTTCCTTTTGGCTTACACAGAAGGAAATTCTTAGTGCAAAGTATAAGCAGAATGTTAGTTTTGTGGAGGCCATAAGGATTGTTGCCCAGCAACAAAACACTCAAGTCAGCTTTCAAGGAGAAAACAGTTTTGCCAATAAAACAAGACCAACTGTTGTCACTCCTGCTAACAGACCACCGCCACAGTCAAAGGAATGTACGACATGCCAACTCCTTTTGAAGGTTTTATCTGAAAAAATTCCTGACATCAGTCTAAAATTAAAAGCAATCATGTCAGATGAACAGCCCTCTACTTCTTCACATTCATCGTTACCATCAATTATAAAAGCCACCTCTTCCAAACAAAATGAATCTTCTTCAAAACAAACTGAATCATCTTCAAAACAAAATAAAACTTTTTCAAAACCTTCAAATCAAAATGAGACTTCTTCAAAACGTTCAAAACATAACGAATCTTCTTCAAAACAAAATGAACCTTTTCAAAACAAAATGAAACTTCTTCAAAAATAAATAAATCTTCTACCTTAAAATCATTTCAAAACATACAAGTAAATCACCTGATACCAATACAACTTCAATTATGTCACTTAAACCAAACCAACAAAACAAACCTAGGTCGAAATCAACCTCAACAGCCGATGCTGAAGTTCAATTAGATAATACTAGTGACTCTACACCTAAAATTAAAAACCGTTATGAGAAATTGGATGACATGGAGACACAGGAAACTGAGTCTCCTAGTCCATGGTCGGATCCGAAAGACGACTGGAATCATAATATTGATTCCTGGCAGACTGCGGTAGCTGAAACCAAAATGTGTGAACCTGTATTCCAAGGCGATTTGAAATGAATTCCATAATCCAGGGGAACTGTCGTGGATTTAAAGCCAATTTTGAGGAATTGTCTCTTCTAGTTAATGAAAAGAAACCAGTAGCTATATGCTTACAAGAAACATTTTTAAAAGATAATGATAGTCTTTCTCTTAAATATCATTCATGTTATCATAAAAGATCTGATGCAAGTGTTCGAGCTTGTGGTAGGGTAGCAATAGTTGTTAACAACTGTTCCCCATAGCTTAGTCTCACTTACTACAACTCTGCAGGCAGCTGCGGTAAGAATTTCATTGAGCAAAACAATTACCTTTGTTCTTTGTATCTTCCGACAAGTCAGCCTCTTGATACAGACAAGCTCGTTGAACTTGTCAATCAGCTTCCAACACGTTTTATATTGGTTGGTGACTTCAATTCACACAATACATTGTGGGGATGTAGAGACACCAATAAAAAAGGCCAACTATTAGAAGATTTTATTTTTAAACATGACCTTTGTATTTTGAATAATAAATCTCACACCTATCTGCATCCTGCTACTGGTTCTTACTAATCTCTTGATCTTTCTATTTCTAATATGTTTGTTGACCTTAAGTGGAAAGGTGGAAGACGACCTTAATGGAAGTGATAATTTCCCTATAATTATCACTGAAACTGGGCCATCTGTCCATGGAGACGATGGAAGCTCCACAAAGCGAACTGGTATTTATTCCAGATGCGATGTGAACATTCCATTAATCCGGATGTTTTCTTGGAATGTGATGACCCTACACAACTATTTAATACTTTAATGTATCAGGCTGCTAAAGAGGCAATTCCCCAAACTTCGACAAATCAAAAGCACCCTCGCAAACCTTGCTTTGATGAGGATTGCACAAAGGCTATAGGAACACGCAAATCGGCTCTAAGGCAGTTTAACTTGAGGCCAACCCAAACTCAAAAGCATGTATACTTTAAAATAGCTAGAGCAAAAGCTCGTAAAACAATTCAGCACAGTAAACGTGCGTCTTGGAGACAGTATGTATCTAGATTAAATTCTAGATCATCTGTCAAAAAGACATGGGACATGATACGGAAAATAAAAGGAAAGAGCAGTTCGCTTAGTGTGAATCATCTGAACACGTCAGACGGTGTCACTACCTCAAAGAAGGATATTGCCAACACGTTGGCAGATTCCTTTGCACAAAAGTCGTCCTCTTCAAACTATTCTCAAGTTTCAAAAATGTCAAAAGCAGAAGGAGAAACGGAAAATCAACTTTAAATCGAAAAATGAAGAGGCCTACAATAAAGCTTTTAAGTTAAAATAATTAAAATTGGCTCTCAAGAAGTGCCATGATACCGCTGCGGGTTCAGATGATATACACTATCAACTAATTAATCATTTACCTTTCCGGTCCCTTTCCTGTTTACTTGACGTCTATAATCAGGTTTGGCGAACGGGGAATCTCCCGAGATCTTGGAAAGAGGCCATCGTTATTCCAATTCCCAAGCCTGGTAAATATACAACTAATCCTGGGAATTCTCGTCCTATAGCATTAACTAGCTGTATATGTAAAACCATGGAAAGAATGGTAAACGACAGACTTGTTTGGTTTCTCGAAAAGAACAAACTTATTACTACTTTCCAGTCTGGTTTTCGTAAACATAGAAGCTCACTTGATCATTTGATCCGATTTGAAACTTTTATCAGAGAAGCATGCATTAAAAAGGAGCACGTTGTCTCCGTCTTCTTTGACTTAGAAAGTGCATATGACACTACCTGGAAATATGGTATTATGAATGACCTCTATGATTTTGGCATAAGAGATCGCCTTGCTTATTGCATTTCTGCTTTTTTAAATGAACGTCAGTTCAAAGTTCGTGTTGGTGATACTTTGTCTGATCCACATGAACAGGAAATGGGTGATCAAGGGATGCATTCTTTCTAGTGTGAAGATTAATAACATTATCAAATATGTTAACCCTGGAGTTGAATGTTTTCTATATTTTGATGATTTCTGTATTTGCTACAGATCAAAACATATGCATACAATTGAAAGACAATTGCAACAAGTTTTGAATAATTTGCAAAAATGATCAAACGAAAATGGCTTTAAATTCTCTAAAAACAAGACCAAATGTATGCACTTTTGTCAACTTCGTAAACACCACCTAAATCCAGATTTAACACTAGATGGCACTCGTATTGAAGTTGTGCCTGAATTTAAATTCCTTGGTCTATTGTTTGACCCAAAACTGACTTTTGTTCTTCATATTAAATATCTTAGAAATAAATGCCAGAAAGCATTAAATATTTTATGCGTTGTATCCACATGGATTGGGGTGCTGACCGTAAAGTCCTCTTGAGACTTTATAGGTCATTTATACGATCTAAATTAGACATACGCATTGCTTAGCACGAAAGTCATACATTACAACACTTGATACCATTCGACATCAGGGTTTACGGCTAGCCGTGGGCGCTTTTCGAACCTCACCCGTCAAAAGTCTCTACGTAGAAGCTAATGAACCATCGTTAAATTTACGCCGAAAAAAACTAGCTATGCAGTATTTCTTAAAACTTAAGTCTATCCCTTCAAATCTCACTCATAGAGTTGTTTTCAACCCTTTATACAAGGAATTATTTTTAAAGAAGGAACGGGTAATACCGGCCTTTGGTATCCGTTACGGCCGAGAAGTCGAAAAACTTGATATTGATCTTGACGACATCGCGAAGCAAGAGATATCAGATGCTCCACCTTGGACTCTAAGTAGTCCATCATTCATTTATGATTTTGCGACCGATAAAAAGGCCTGCACAGATCCTATGTGTATGGAAATTAAAAATACATATATTGTAACTTTGAGCGTATTTATACGGATGGTTCTAAGGATGGCAAAAGGGTATTTCGACTATCAGATAATTCTTTTATTTTTTCCGGCGAGTTAAAGGCAATACATTTAGCTTTGGACTTTATTAAATCAGAAGGTTATTGGCGGTATATTATATTTACCGACTCATTGTCTGCTATGCAGGCACTTCAGAATGAAAAAATTAAAAATCCTCTTGTTGTTAATCTCCTGTCTAAACTATCATATATATGTGCTACATCGAATGTAGTATTTTGCTGGATCCCAAGTCATTTGGGCATTCGCGGTAATAAACAAGCTGACTTGGCAGCAAAATCTGCTCTTTTACACGATATCTTGCCTTTTAAAATACCTTATTCCGATTTTAAACCTTTAATAAACGTTTTACTATACGATGATTGGCAAAGTGATTGGAATGAGCAAGTGAATAATAAACTCTACTCAATCAAGCCAGTACTTGGTGAGTGGCTGCCAGCTTTACGATCCTTTCGCCGAGAAGAAATTGTTCTTGCTCGTTTACGCATTGGACATACATGGTTAACTCATGCATACTTACTGAAAGGTGGGGAAGCACCTCAATGTATTCCATGTTTTACACAACTTTCAGTACAGCACATTCTTCTGGAATGTGCTGATTTCGCCCGAATACGTGATAGATTTTTCAAGGTCAAAGTATGCGTCAGCTCTTTGAGTCTGTCAAACCTGAACTTTTATTTAATTTCCTAAGGGAAATTAATATTGTTAATAAGATATGATTATTTCTTAAATCGTGCTTTTGCACATCCATTACTTTTACTGAACCTGTTCCACATTTTCTCAGATATTGTTCATCTTTATGTTTGTATTACATAGTAATGTTTGGCTTGTTTGCCTGAATCCTTTTTTACATTGGCTTACATGTTGTTTTATATTAAATGTTAAGTATTACATCATGTTTGATTATTTTGTCTAATCAACTGGTTATTTATGTTTCAATTTTAATTATTTCATCATTTACAGTAAGTACATTATTAAGCGCCCAAAATGACCTTAGTTGTCGACGGGCCGGTTATTTGAATTGTTCGTAAGGAGGCATCGAGTCATTTAAGACATCGAGACATGTTTTGTCAAAAACGTATAACTCTACCTAAACACTCAGTTGACGTTCAAACTATTTAAGTAAATAACAGTGTCAGTGTTAACAATAGTCTCCGTTATATATGTATGTATAAGTATACTACTAATTCATTGCCAATTATCTATTACAATGAGACTTTTATCCCTTCGTAACTAAATATATCTTCGCCATTAAAATAGGCTTCAACGTGCCCGAAGTTAGTATTTTTCAAATAAATATGTTTCTTCAAAACTAGAATAACAGTCATTGCTTACTCCTATCAAATGTTATCAGTAAAAGCTCACATTCATAAAGATAATGAACGAAAGTATTTATAAAGGTATCACTCAATAATTTAAGGAAAGAATCTAGAAATATAAAGCCATTTATTCATGTCACTGTATTTCGATGAAGGTGTATCTCTTTTTCATATAAACACGTCATAATATCAAGCTGAATAAGAAACTAGTCAGAGGAGGTTCTATTTTAATGTTGAAATGAAGAAATGCCCCAATTCTACTGAATTCCAAATCTTTCAATTCAGTCATCGAATTGACACTGCCATTACGGAATAGCTATTTTGACACACTTATGGTAAATTGGTTCGGTACATGCTGTACTTATATTCCTATATTTGAAGTGTATGGAAACATATCAAGACAACTTTAAGGTGAAAATATTGAATTTTATTCACCTGATACAATTCATATGTCCGCTGGAATTCTGTAAGAAATGTTTCAAAAGGAACTTTCTCGTTTAAATGATTCTCATCCGGATTTAAGTTATATGTAATTGTATTCATTTGCTTTTAAATACTGCAGTGTTTAGGTCATAACAGATATCATTTCGAGATTGATGCAATCCAGATTATCATTCTAATCCAGATTATCATTCTATAGGTTTTGTTTTTAAAACCAGCAATTCTTTAAATAAATAAATGGTGTACGACTTGCTTTAAATGACATGCCATATTATAATCGACTTTCGGAAATGCTTAAATGCTTGACCTTTACTTTAACATGTCACTGACAATGACAAAGAAACGAACTTGTAAACTAATCCCTCAACCAGCTTAAGGTAGTAGGAGCATAATGAAAACCTCCACTTGAAACTCTTCAATTTTAATGCTTTAGCCTATGTTGTTAAGCGCAGGACTTTAAATATTTTGAGGGTTTCAAGGTAGTGGTTCGAATCCCCCCAGAAGCACACATTTTTGTTTTTCTGTTTTTTTTCTTTGTTTTCATTAGCTAACACTTTTTACAGTAGTTTATATCGTACTTTGAATTAAAAAGTAATTAAATATATTTCTATAGATAGAAATTAGCTTCTTTGCTGATTTTATTACTTGCAGTCACGGCAGAAATAGGTGGTTGGGAATTTCAAACTCTATTTGTTTTTAAATGAGACGGTTAAAACATTTTGATTTTTTAGCATAATGTAGGTTAAAGTTAATTATCAATAAAGAACAGGTCATGAGTATTTCTAGAACTTGTTGATTTTCGCTTTTAAACGTCGATGTTCCAATTTTACGCGGTCAAAATAGTATGTTAAAATCGTAATACTATATGACTATTCCAGTAGTTTGATTATATTTGTTGGTGATGTGATCAATAATGTATTATTTCTGAAAGCAAATATATTTCTTGTTACTTTGATACCAAAGTATTACCAAAATATTGAAAAATAAATGAAATTTTTCTTGTCTCTCGGGTGATGTCGTTTTTATCGAAAATTCTGAAAGGGGGGTAGGGTAATTCAAATTAAAATAAAATTGATATTTGTGGTTAAATTCGTTTTAAATTTTGTTTTTGAATCCAGGAAATGATACACATTAAGAAAGGATCAAGCTGATCATAATTTGAAATGTTGTCCACTAGACTCCTACTACCTTAAGTAATGTTAATAGCTGATACATAAAGTCGAAAGCTGTCGACATGTGATAACAGAAGACAACTAATTTTGATCATACCTCTTGTATCAATTAATTAACTCACTGTACTGGATGTCCGAATGATTGACACTATCAGATAAATCATCTCGACCTTGACATGTTGATATACAGATTGAAGGTTGTGAGGTCAATTGAGGTCCATGTTTGCGTCTGTTCAATATGACGAACTGTCCGATAAAAAGGGGGTGAAATGCCCTTTGCCATATCTATATTTAATTGTATTATATAAACTCGAAATTCTACACTTCATGTTGTAACAGGATGATGATTTTGTAAGACTAGGACGCATTGAATTTTCATTTAAAAGTGATATTATTTAAAAATGTTTAAGTTGACAACTGATAGAAAATTTCCTTTAGACATATTTTATGCACGGTTATATTGATTAATTGGTGTTTAACGCCGCTTTCAACACTTTTTGTGTCACCTGCGTAGCATTGTAGGAACTTAGGGATTACTTTCATTTTGTCCGGCGTCTGTCTGTACGCATGCGAGAGTACTTGTGGGGTGCGTGTTTTACGTAAAGCCCACACACCACCCTTATAAAGACACTTAGATAAATAGTTTTTTTTTATTTTTCATAATGGGTATCCCATTTGCATATTAATGTTATTCATTCCGTAAAAGGGGGTTAATTACGGAATGAATTGCATACTTGTGGGGTGCACCCCACAAGTAAACATCAAACGAAATAACCCCCACAAGTACTCTCCCATGAGTCCGTCTGTCTGTCTGTCCGTCACACTTTTTCGTCACGTTTTCAAATAACTTTTTTTCTACCCAAAGGATTACATTGAAACTTCTGACAAATGTGTATGTAAAGTTGTGTGATTGGTTCACATAAAGTGGATAATCCAAATATTTTTATATCAGAATAATTGCCCCTTTTCTATCAAAAATATAAATTTTCAAATTATTTTTTTCTACTCAAAGGATTGGATTGAAACTTCTGACAAATATTTATATTAATGTGAATGATGGGTTCACAAAAGGGGGATAATCCAAATATTTTTATATCAAGAGTTATTGCCCTTTTTCTGTAAAATATTCGAATTACTTTTTTTCTGCTCAAAGGATTGAATTGAAACTTCTGACAATTGTTTATATCAATCTTTATGATGGGTTCACAAAAGGAGGATAATCCAAATATTGTTATATTAGAGTTATTGTCCCTTTTCTGTCAAAAAACAGACAAGGCCCCGGCAGGTGACACACGTGCTCCGGGGAGCACTCCATTCTAGTTAAGTTATATCACGGCCTTTCCTGGGTAAGTTACCAGTGCTACTGGATTTTTTTATCTTGACACTAGCCAGTCAGTGATACTGCTAACCCCGTAACCCTGAGCGCCAGGGACGGCAGTCATTACTACCACTTTTAAAGTATTTGGTATGACCCGATCGAACCCGTGATCCCCCGCAACGGCAGACGCTCTTCCGTTTCACAATCGAGGCAATTTACACGCTATATCTTCCTAGGTCCATTTTAAATAAAAACAAGATGTGTTTGTGAAACACTGATGCCCCCCAATGGCAACATCTAGGTCAAAAGTCAAGGTCGCAAGGTATACACATGTGAAATATGGTAGCATTACCTGTTATTGTTCAAAAGTAGTGGGGAAGGTTAAAAAAAAATTGAGAATGGCAACATCTAGGTCAAAGGTAAAGGTCGCAAGGTCAAAAATGTTGGTACTGACAGAAAGGTCATGTCACAAGGAATACACATGTGAAATATGGTAGCCGTATCTGTTATGGTTCAAAAGTAATGGCCAAGGTTAAAGTTTTTTTCGAGAATGGCAACATCTAGGTCAAAGGTCAAGGTCGCAAGGTCAAAAATGTTGGTACTGACATGTGAAATATGGTAGCCATACCTGTTATGGTTCAAAAGTAATGGCCAAGGTTAAAGTTTTTTTCGAGAATGGCAACATCTAGGTCAAGGTCAAGGTCGCAAGGTACTGACAGAAAGGTCATGTCACAAGGAATACACATGTGAAATATGGTAGCCATACCTGTTATGGTTCAAATGAAATGGCCAAGGTTAAAGTTTTTTTCGAGAATGGCAACATCTAGGTCAAGGTCAAGGTCGCAAGGTAAAAAATGTTGGTACTGACAGAAAGGTCATGTCACAAGGAATACACATGTGAAATATGGTAGCCGTATCTGTTATGGTTCAAAAGTAATGGCCAAGGTTACAGTTTTTTCGAGAATGGCAACATCTAGGTCAAAGGTCAAGGTCGCAAGGTCAAAAATGTTGGTACTGACAGAAAGGTCATGTCACAAGGAATACACATGTGAAATATGGTAGCCGTACCTGTTATGGTTCAAAAGAAATGGCCAAGGTTAAAGTTTGTTTTGAGTATGGCAACATCTAGGTCAAAGGTCAAGGTCGCAAGGTAAAAAATGTTGGTACTGACAGAAAGGTCATGTCACAAGGAATACACATGTGAAATATGGTAGCCGTATCTGTTATGGTTCAAAAGTAATGGCCAAGGTTAAAGTTTTTTTCGAGAATGGCAACCTCTAGGTCAAAGGTCAAGGTCGCAAGGTCAAAAATGTTGGTACTGACAGAAAGGTCATGTCACAAGGAATACACATGTGAAATATGGTAGCCGTACCTGTTATGGTTCAAAAGTAATGGCCAAGGTTAAAGTTTTTTATGTGCAAACAGACAGACCAACAGACCAACAGACAGGCCAAAAACTATATGCCCCCCGAATCGGAGATTCCGTGGGGGCATAATATGTGTACTTCCTTCAAAATGTTTAACTGATAATTGTGTTATTTATAGCTGCATTTATTGACACGTTTTGTTGGGCGGCGTTTCCAACAGTATCGAGGTTGTCAGATCAATTGCCCACATTCTCCCTGTCATTATTTATTGCATTTAGAAGAGATACACAAGGCTGTGGTCACAGCGTGTTGTGTAAATCGTCGGGAAAACGATAACCGATCCGGAGAGATGTAGCATTTAATACAAATTGACCGATTGTCACGACTATGGATCAAGTCAATTTTAAAAATCATTGAAGACGGTATAGAGGGTCGCAAAATGTACGTTTGTGCAAAACTGTTTTGATATTGGGCCTGTACTTTTGGACAGTAATATCTTTAAAATATTTGCATGTTTCCCCTTTCTGATGCTGCAGAAACCAAAGTTATGCATGCAATTAAGAATTCGTTGAACAACTTTGAAACAGGACCACCTAAGGAACATTCATGTGAACATATTTGGAAATCGGTCCGTTGGTTGAGGAGATTTTGTCTGTAGGAAAATGTAAATAGACAGACGACGACGAACGACGTCAATAATGTCGCTTTAAGAAAAACATATGGTCACCTGTGAAATCAAATGACTGAATCTGCTGACGGCCTGGGGGTTGCAGGCATATTGGAGAAGAAAGGAAATAACAATTGCAGCTTATATTTATGTATTTATTGTTAAGAAATTGAAAGATCATATCAAAAATAGTAAATATTATGAAACTGGTAATTGGAAAACAGGGGGACCTTATTCGCCTAATATCGCTCACCTGAGTGCAAGAGCTCACAAGTATGCAAATTAAAGACATGAATAATCAAAGGAAAATTCGACAGCAGGTTCACACAGAAACATTTTGAAGTTTCTGTCTTATTATATTGGGAATATGTCAATGTTAAATCAACTTCCATCAAGTACTTTCTGTGTGTTTTACAAATTGCACCCACTCGAGCAAACTTGGTGGAGGTTCAGAGAGGTTCGGTTCAGTCAATGAACATTTCAGAGAAACTATTTTGAAATCCGGTTAGGCCAGTAGTTTCTGACTAGAAGAATTTAATAGTGTTTCTTTTTGTCGCCATGGCAAAAAGTTGTGCACTGAATGGAATTATGTTAAACAAAACTGTAAAAGTGGTGTCATGTATGGAACATCCATGCCAAGTTTGATCAACTTACAGTCAGTGGATTTTGAGGAGAGCTACGGACAGTGAGTGCGTCCAATAGATCATCTAGAACCTTTGGCGCAGGTGATCTAAACATATCTTAGGTTACAGGGCGACAAAAGACGAGTATATTGCATACATTATTTCTTGTTTAAGGATGACCACAGATGTAATCGAAACTGATACGTTTAATAAGCGTAGTATTGGATACACAAGCAAATAAGTATGTATGAAATTGAATCCAGCAACTAATATAATGAACACATAAAATGACATACACTATTACTTTCATCTAGTTACAGAACAAGGTGAATGAATGAAAAAGTTTAACAAGAACAATATGCTGCACTCCATAAGCATATGTTATTTCTACACATTGAAAGCATTAATTCATCATGTATCAGTTATGGATTGATTTGGTCCACTTTACGGATAGAGTGGAAAATATTTGAGTAAGAGTTCAGAATGATAAGAGCATTCCGAACCCTTAAACATTTTTTTTTATAGCGTGCTGGTAAGGGATAGGGACAATCTGTTTTATGAAGCACATGGTTATGTAAGATTTGTGTGAAAAATGCACCATGGGGGTCATCTAGTCCCAATGAACCATTATAATGCTTTGACAAATTACCTAGTTTGAGTAAACTGGACAGTTTCGAACGAGGCACAAAATACACGAGAAACCCTAAAGTATGACAAAGTTTCATGATGATTATAAAGAAAAATCAAAATTCTCCACCAATGCAATAAACTGAACTGATAATGATATTGAAATAAAGAAAATAATTCTCTAAACCATGGACTGGACTAGGAAAAAGTGTTTGATCATAGCTATACTGAACATAAACATTTATTGATAACAATTAACAGCACATAGTAAACAAATTAATACAAGAGAAGCACATGAGAGCAAATAAACAGACACTTGCAAAGAAACATAAACAATTATTTAAATAAGAAAAAAGGTAACATGCTTGGCACCCCTGCCAATAGTAACTCTAGAACATACTCGACTGAGGATCAATCAAAGGAACATTTTTGCCAAACTATTTTGAAAGCAGTTACTGTTATAAGAGAAAGAGGTTTTTCTATAGCACTATAGCACTGGAAGAAACCAGCCCCAACTCCACATAATTGTTTTAGCACTATAGCACTCGACGAAACCAGCCCCAACTCCACATAATTGTTTTAGCACTATAGCACTCGACGAAACCAGCCCCAACTCCACAGTATTGTTTTAGCACTATAGCACTCGACGAAACCAGCCCCAACTCCACATAATTGTTTTAGCACTATAGCACTGGAAGAAACCAGCCCCAACTCCACATAATTGTTTTAGCACTATAGCACTCGACGAAACCAGCCCCAACTCCACAGTATTGTTTTAGCACTATAGCACTGGAAGAAACCAGCCCCAACTCCACATAATTGTTTAAGCACTATAGCACTGGAAGAAACCAGCCCCAACTCCACATAATTGTTATAGCACTATAGCACTCGACGAAACCAGTCCCAACTCGACAGTATTGTTTTAGCACTATAGCACTCGACGAAACCAGCCCCAACTCCACATAATTGTTTTAGCACGATAGCACTCGACGAAACCAGCCCCAACTCCACATAATTGTTTTAGCACTATAGCACTCGACGAAACCAGCCCCAACTCCACAGTATTGTTTTAGCACGATAGCACTGGAAGAAACCAGCCCCAACTCCACATAATTGTTTTAGCACTATAGCACTCGACGAAACCAGTCCCAACTCCACAGTATTGTTTTTTGGAGGATTTGCACCAGCTTGAACAAACATGTTAGATAAACAAAGAAGGAACATTTCGGCGAAATTTCAAATACACTAGTATTTTCGAAAAGACACTTTGCATTTCTTTGTTTGCCATATTTCCCATAGAAAGTTATTCATTGAATACAATCCAACTCTTGACATACATTTGAAACAATAGCGATATATGGAAACATCCCTGACATCACTGATTTAATGAATCCAAACAGATTAAGCAAACTGTGAAAAGGTTTCAAAACTGGGCCAGTAGTTTCTAACAAGAAAACAATTTTAAAGGTTTTACCTGTTTGTTACCATGGCAGATCTGTATTGAATGGACATATTTTGGAAAACCTATATGGAGACCATGCAAGGAACATCGTTGATGTTTTAAGCCAAAAGATAACAGACAATGACAGATTGTTTTCCCAATAGATAACGCCGTTATGTCCAGGTGATCTAAAAATGTGCATGCATAACAAATATACAAGCAATTCACCATCGGTGCCGTATGTACTATCATGCAACTGTGACCACGTAAGAAAAGGAAAAAACATTGTTTTAAATTCCTATGTGTTTTTCATTATCTAAACATAAAGCAATACCCCTGCGGAATTATTAATGAGATCATCAAACAACAAAAATCAATATAATCTCGGCACATATCCCTCAGACTAGATCATCTAAAAATAATGTACAGATGAATAACTACATGTACTAGGAATGTATAGTAACCCTTTGCTCCATACTACTGCATTTATCTGCAGCCAATGAAAGAAGGCATTAGAAAACAGTGTAGGAAGAGTTTAGAGTTCTCGTAATGAGAAATCTGAAATCTTCCGTAAATGTGATTTACACATTATCTATAAATGGGGAATGAATACTATTTGGAAGAGTCCAAGTAATGATTATGGAGCAAAGAGTTAAACACTTTGCTCCACAAGCATTTTCCTACCCCTATAAATTCAAAGAATTAAGTGACATTAATTAATCACTTATCAGTTATGGGCGAATTAGGCCATTATTTACAGTCTGGAAACCAGTGCATGGAGGGATCATATGGCTCATTATGAGCATTCTGAACTCTGTCTTTTCCGTTTTGTAATGACTCTGTTTTTGATGCATGAAATGTGTATTTCTGGGAACAAAGTGTTCAATATGCGAAAAATGCACTAAATGGATTGATGCACTATATTGCTGACCGAATACCAGATGTACCATGACTATGCTTTGTGCAAGCTCGTTTTGACACATATGAAAATTATTTACCCCTTGCCCCATAAGCATTTTCTTGGACTCATCGAAATTGAAAGCAGTAATTCACTACTTATCAGTTATAAGTGAATTGTGGCTTCATTTACTGACATAATGGATAACATTGCAGGAAGAGTTCAGACTGCTCGTTACGAGCAATCTGAACTCTCTTTCCACAGTTTTAAAATACCTGCTTTATTGGGTGCATAGAAATGCAGTTTATGGAGCTATGGGTAAGACAAATCCAATCTTTGCTCTCTTTGTTTACCATATTTATGTTTCGTCGCAATTTATTGGGAATATTCGCAAACTTATGTTTTTGTTTATAAACTATGTTATGGAATATGAAATTGCAGAATATAAAGAAAATGGTAAAATCAGGCATGATGATTTGTTTCACAATGGCAAATTACTCCATTTAAACCGAATTGGACAATCTCCGTAAATACTCGAACATAGTCGTACTTTTCCGTTCTACTTCGCGAAGACGTTAATAATCTTCCATGTTTGACCTCTCGGCGCATTCATTTCTAAGCATTTGTTTACTGACATAATGGATAACATTGCAGGAAGAGTTCAGACTGCTCGTTACGAGCAATCTGAACTCTCTTTCCACAGTTTTAAAATAGCTGCTTTATTGGGTGCATAGAAATGCAGTTTATGGAGCTACGGGTAAGACAAATCCAATCTTTGCTCTCTTTGTTTACCATATTTATGTTTCGTCGCAATTTATTGGGAATATTCGCAAACTTATGTTTTTGTTTATAAACTATGTTATGGAATATGAAATTGCAGAATATAAAGAAAATGGTAAAATCAGGCATGATGATTTGTTTCACAATGGCAAATTACTCCTTTTAAACTATATTGGACAACCTCCGTAAATACTCGAACATAGTCGTACTTTTCCGTTCTACTTCGCGAAGACGTTAATAATCTTCCATGTTTGACCTCTCGGCGCATTCATTTATAAGCATTTGTTAAACTTATATTGGAGTACTCCCGCCTTAACTGCTGTTCAAACAACATTATATTGATCTTTTTTGGGTGATCTTAACCTTTTAAATGCAGTTCTGTTTAATCCAGGATGAAATCATTTCTCGCGCATTTTCACCCTAAAAGTCGTAGTAGGGTGTTAACAGCAATTGGCACGCTGCCAACTCCGAAAAAAGGGTATAACTACTATGACCATGGGCTAAAGCCCCATGCCAAAAGCTACTTACGATTCTAATAAATTAATTCTTGCAATGTTTAGGTAAATGTTAGTATAAACACTTAGCATAATTGCAGAAATCAGTTTTGATAACAACTTAACACCGTTTTAATAGTATTACCAATTGTTTCGTTACTTACCAGCACCTTTGGTATCATGGCCCTTATTGTTCGATGTTTTATGTCAATCTAAATTAACTCAGTACTCCATACAACATTCTTTCACATACGATTCAACAGTACTCTGTACAACATTCTTCCACATACGATTCAACCCGTTCGAAGAAGACAAATGCCATAAGTCACAATGAATATGCCAAATATTGGAAAGAAGAAATGGTAGACAAACATGTATATGGATGGAAATATGCGATGTTATCATTGTCTCTATTTCTTTGCTAAAAGCTTCATATATTTCTCTAAAAGTTACCTTTATTTAGATGTCTCAAAAATGGGTTTTATAAAGGATGGAGTAAAAAAAATACAATTTCTATGAATATAGGTCCTTTGGTAATATCTAGATCCAGCACTCGCTAATGATTGGGAAGATAAATGGTCTTGTTATTGCTCATATACTTACTCTAGCAATCTATTTACCACTATTAATCAGATATTTTATATTTCTTCCGAAGCATTTACGAGACACATATAATGTGCGTATTGCTTCGTCCTGGACACGCCGTTCGGAGACTAGGACGATCCATACAAAGCTGCACGGTTTAAGTCTTTGTCCGGCAATAACACTTATACAGATTAATATGACCGCAATAATTCGTTTTCCTGTATGGCCTTTGATGACTGGTGTTTCTAATAGACATTCATAGCATTAACATTTAAAACGTCATTCTTTAAATTTGTTATGTTTAGGATATATGTTACATCTTGTGATAGTCTACGGGTGAGTGGTTTTTGTTTTGGCATTCAGATCCGTTATAAATCAGGTAAGTCATTATGTATTAACGTAATTCCTCAGCAGGATTTATACACCGTAAGATATTAATACAGTAAACCTGAGTGTGAGAACTTTATTTTGAGTCGCCTGGGAGATACACAGGGAGATACACAGGGATCACGTCTCTGTCGTTTGTCTGTCAGTCCGTCTATACGTAACTGACACAGGTCAATGTGTATTATGCTTCTTCGAGCACCCCTGTTCTGTGTAGAGATATATCAAACAAACAGCTAAGCGCCTTGAAGTTCCGATCCTTCCCCGATGTATAACGTATTCGTGTGATGTTGAATCCTAAACATCTATAAGTTTAATGCATATTAACATATCTGAAGTGTTTCTGGCAAGTCCAATCTTCATTGTGAACCGCGACACCGACTGTCGATTTTAAACATAAGTGTGTTATGTTTAAAATTATACTTATATTGCATATATACTTAATTCCGAACAATATTGTGTTGCCGATTTTAAACATAATTGAATATAGAGTATAGTCCCTTTGTATACACTTCCATATTTCTTGAAGTATACACGATTGCTCCAACCAAATCATACGGGCAATGTTATTATATGACCTAGCTCAATGTTGTATGTATATTAGACAAGTAAGAAGCCTTCAATAGCATCTGCACAGTCTGAGTCAAATATGCAGGCTTCACATTTTACTGACACGAGAGTGTTAGAAGCCTTCAACAATACTTGAACATTCTGATAAGACTGAGCAGATGGACATGAACCTATTCAGTAATGCCAATTTGAACCACTTAGCACGGACAACCTCATATAATGTAACCGCACGTGATCTTGTTTAGTTTGACTTTTCACGAAACACACCGGACAGCTCTGAAGCTCTCAGTTTCCTGAACCCTTGTTTTGAAATTTAACTGTATAAATTGACTGAGTGAATATGTCTTTTGTAATGTAACAAACACAAACTACTAACTATAAACCACCAACACAAATAAAGCGAAGTTCAGGTTTCGAGAACATTATATAACAGTGGTGCATCACCCTAATTAAATGTTCAATGTGTTAATGTTGACTTATTGAGCGGTTTGGATAACAACGTTAAGCCGATTACCGATGATAGTTTAAACGAATAAAATACAGTTTCAATTCAATGCTAAATGGAGTTTCTTTTTTTATAGGCGGTTACCTTCTAAAGAACATCTGGTAAGTATCATATCGGTGTGCGAGATCATGACTAAAATCGATGGATCACAGACGTTTTAATAACAGCGTATTATGGCCGGTGTTAGGGAACTAATTACTGTCAGTTTTAACGTTAATTACACGTTCCTGGTAGATCAATGACTTGCATGAATGAGAGAAAAATAACCATCCGCATACGGTTGGTGAAATAACGAACTATGTATATTGTATGAGCCAGTGCATGATAAAAGGTATAGGATGGCGTTTTTGAACAGTATATATCCAGAGGTATACTGTTCCTAGATTACTTACACAACTGTGTTAGAATATCATTCCAACTTGTGTAGATTCTGATAAGACTTCGCAGGTGAACAAGATGATCTGAACCTAATTGTTCAGAAATGCCAACTTGTACATTTTCCAATGAAGAGGCTCATATATATACCTCGAATGTAGAGTGTGGCAACTGGAAATAGGATATTCCACTAGGACTTGATAAGTAATAGCCTTTTTATTATAAGTTTAACCTTCCGGATAATTCTCTTAGCATAATTAGAATATGAGTTCTTCCTTTCGAATAGGTACATATTGACATTTATGTACCGTGTATATTCTGATCATCAGCCTTATAACAATCTGTATAAGTTGTCATAATTTTCTAATAAGTTTATGCCAGAAATATGTGAACAGTGAAGATGCGAGTACACATGCCGATCTGAATTTACACTGATGCCAACATGTACCCTTTTCTCGTTCAAATGAACACATTATTGGAAAAGACCAAAAGAGTGAACAGTTGTGTGTAGTATGACAGTGTGTTATACTGTCCTGAGTAATATGAACACTTTTGTCAACAATCAATGTATTCAATATCTTCATCTCTCATGACCTTAAAAACATATACACATGGTCCTTATCTTGCATATTAACTGTAATATGTTTGTATGTGCTGTATGCAGTTTAAAAAAGCAATTGTTCAGTATATTCTGACACCAGTGCTTTGTTGTATTGCTATTGCTATTGCTATCTCCACAACCCTGAGCGCCAAGGAGGGAAGTACCTTTTACCATTTGTAAAGTATTTGATATGATACGACGGGGATTAAATCTTGGTCCCATGTCATTGAGTCCGATAAAAATGTATTGCTTCATGACGTCATTTGCTTGTGATAAACAATGGTGACTATTCTTTCATGCATTGACGATCACGTTAAGCATTTGGGCGTGTTCTAGTTAAAGCTGTACTACAATTGGTAGTTTTGTTATGTTCTTATATATGTCTGTTATGTTAATCTAAATACACCCTCCATTTAACTGCATCCAACACGATGCAAAATATTGGTGCTATCCTGACACTGATCTCTTCTAGCATACAATATGAACGATTTGATATAGTCCATTTAAATTGAGAATTAACAAACATCGAACTACTGTGTTGGGTTAACATATATACACACAGGAGTTCCATGCGTTATCATGGAGTCACCGATATGATCGATCTACCAGGGAAAGAGCAATTATTTTCTTCTATCACTGTTGTTTAGGTAGTTACAGTGTCAATAAAAGGTATACTTATGTTTTCTTTTGATGGCGTTATGAAATACACATAAGGTAACGTATCATTAGATATTCCCGAGATAGCGGTTTGAAACATTGAAAATGTAATGTGTGTGAAATTGACAGTAGGAATTTCATCGGCATTAAAATGTATAAAGCAAACTGAACTTCGACCTGGAACAACTAACCTGGAATCCGCATTATATTTCTAATAGCAATGTGAACGCCGAGCTGAAACATATTGGGTTGGCGTTTGCTTTGTTTATCAGTAGTATTTATAAGTATTGCAATTGTGTAAGCTATATCTGTAATGGTTTTGAAAAAAAGTTGGGTGGTACGAAAAACTTAACCAAGATTCTAAGTCGAAAAAAGGCCATAATTCTTATAAAATCCTTGACAGAGTTATGTTATCTTGTCTGTTGATGGAGGTAATGATGGTGAATAAGTGTTGTAAGTTTCGAAGCAATATCTGTAATGGTTTGACAAAGAAGTGCATTGATACAAAAAACTTAACCAAGGTGTGACACCAACGCCGACGCAGACGCCGAGGCAAGTAGTATAGCTAGACTTTTCGAAGCCTTTTCTTCGAAAAGTCGAGCTACAAAGGCATAAGAAGAAGAAACGACTTAGCCACGAATTTAGTTTTCGAGGGAGTCGTGTTTGTAAGAAGACTAATGCTTGTCAGGCTAATGCATAGTTTCGAAAAACACAGCTTCAGCTGTGTATATAGAGAGAAAGATATATCATTATGATTATTTAATGTGTTCATCCATGTTATTCTGATTTTTGCCGAATCTGTATAAGTTAAATGGAATGCCGTATAACTTTGAGGATTGTGCTGTGTACTTAAACATTTTATAACGGGAAACGATTGACATTCAAAAGTACCAGAAAAGAAAACGTCAATTATGTATGTCTAAAGACATCCTGGGATTCATCAACGTCTACATAAACAATGGTATTGTTTAAAAGTTGATACTGTACGGAACAGACACGGGCACATGTCTATCATATCCGATATTATGACAAATCCTTCCTGATAGATTATCTTGTGTCAACTACCGTAGAGGCAAAGTCGTATTATAACGTCAATGCGTTGTCAATAATGTGTATGTTGTTTTAATTCCAAATGAACATACTGAGATTTAATGTATAAAACGATGTTCATGCGGCCCATGACGTGGTATGTGTAATGATGGCTTGTTTTGGATGTACTTGTTCATAAATGTAAAGTCCGTAGTACATTTAAAACCTGTAACCGAATATTAAAAAGTTTCAACACCAACTGCTATTGTGACATCACTGCAAATTTAGTGATCGATTTCTAATTCAAACAGTGTATGTATGTTTATGAGTTACATAAAAAATCAACAACAAACACATGCATATCTTTAATTCATTTAACACATTTCTAATTTGCTATGGTATTGATATAGTTCAAGATATAACATAAGTATTCATACCACATTGAACGAAAATCGAATAAGAATTGTTCAATTGATAGAGACGGGAATGTTGAAGGTGTTTGAACGCCAGTCGCCACGTATTTCCCATTTCACGTCCTTAATTACAGACTGAGGTTTAAAAATAAAACGCTTCGTCCTTCGTAGATTTTGAAAAATGAATGACAGTTAATATCCAAATGAATACCCTCATAATCAAAGTCAAGTATTTATCAAAACGGTTCCTTCTATGATAGTTGTACGACTAGATAGCGAACAGCGAAGAACCGCATGGTAGCGTATATGTTCGCTGGTCGGATATGCACCCATGTTGGCGTTGATATGTCCGCATGCTGGCTTGGATGTTCGCTGGTTGGATATGTCCGCATGCTGGCCTGGGAGGTCGCTGGTCGGATATGTCCGCATGCTGGCTTGGATGTTCGCTGGCCCGGATGTACGCTAGTCGGATATAACAGCATGCTGGCCGAGAGCTCGCTGGTCGGATATTCCCGCATGCTGGCCTGGATCTTCGTTGGTTGGATATGTCCGCATGTTGGCTTGGATGTTCGCTGGTTGGATATGTCCTCATGCTGGCCTGGGAGTTCGCTGGTCGGATATGCCCGCATGCTGGCCCGGATTTTCGCTGGTCGGTCGGATATGGCCGCATGCTGGCCTGGAATTTCGCTAGTCGAATATGGCCGCATGTTACGTTATACGGCAAATGCTATAAGCTAAGCCATACATGTTTTCAATTCCTGTATTATTAGATTAAACTTCATGTATTGTGTAAATTGTGCATAATTATATATCAAAACAAATTAGTAAATTAGTTTACTATTCGGTTAATATTTAATTCTGTGTAACAGATTTTATGTATACTCCTTTGCCTTTGTGCAACACAATTGCAACAAACAACTTTAAAAACATGTGGACCTAAAGATAGAAATATTAAATTAGTTTAATTTAAACTTATTTATTTTACATCGATTGCGAAACAAGCCTTTAGCTTAGATTAATCACGCTCGATGTCTGCTTCCTGGAGACTTAACCAGTACTCGCGCCGTTTGTGTGGAAAACCCCAAAGTCAGGACCCGCTCATCACGGGACTCGAACCAGGGACCTTTGATACGATAGTCCGACGCTCTACCTCTGCATCACTGTCTTCCACAAATTGATGAAGGTATAACTATGGAAAAGAGATGAAAATCTTTTTACAAAAAGGGAGATGAACATAAAGAACGCTTCCCTGTTTTGTCACGATGTTTTATAATATATGTACTGTTTATACTCGCATACAGAACATTTTCTATACTTCAACCTCTTTAAGGTGATGTCACTCATGTGGACTTATTTTGTAAATGTAAATTTGTATAACGGGCCAGAGGCCTAAATTACTGAATAAACATATTGTAATTGTAATTGTAACATGCTGGCGTGGATGTTCTCTGGTCGGATATGCCCGCATGCTGGCCTGGATGTTCACTGGTCGACTATGATGCCCGCTGGCTGGCCTGGATGTTCGCTAGTCGGATATGCCGGCAGACTGGCCTGGATGTTCGCTGGTCGGATATACTCGCATGCTGGCCTGGGTGTTTGCTGGTCGGATATGCCTGCAGACTGGCCTGGATGTTCGCTGGTCGGACATGCCCGCATGCTGGCCTAGATGTACGCTGGTCGGATATGCCCCCATACTGGTTCTCGCATGACGGGGCTCATATTATTGATGAAGATATTGGAGGTCGTAGCGTGTATATCACCGTAACATCATCAGCGCCCATTAGACTACATAATACCACCTTGGAGCTACCTCCTACTAATTTACTGTGAAAGGAAATACATCAATATTTAATGCTTACGAAAGTTGCGAATTTACTTGAACGTTGTATGGTAACTTTTCAAATAAGATGCGTTCTATTTGAAGTAGTTTGCATTTTGATTACAACAATGGTTGGAAAAAGTGTACTGATCATTAACAATGAATATACTTTGAATGATTATTCATTCATTACAAAAACTTTCTGAATTTGAAACTAATTTCATCAAGGCTTATGACAAGACCATTTTCTAACAAAAATATACAAAGACTGAACTAATAAACTGTATCTATCTCAAATGTACTGCGTCTGTCTTTCCGTAGACATCTAATGCACACTATTCTCGAAAATATATTTGTGTCATTCACTCCTTGAAGTGTTAGTTACATTATGTTATCATAAGCGCATTAGGGAATTCAAATGACATGTCGTGACATCACGCATTGGAAACAACAGTATCACCGACTTGTGTAAGTTACATAAAAGGTTAAAGTAAGAATAACTCCCATTTCCCAGGAAACCTAACGTTATTACATTAAAGAACATACTTTATATCGGTCGACCTGGTTTAGCAAAATGTTAGATCATCGATGAATTATATTTATTTATTTGTAAAGGAAATACTTAGCACAGAGTCAAAATCAAATACTGATGCATTCCGTAAAGCAATCACAGACTTGTTGCAAATATCACAATTAAAATGAGTGAGAATGGTCTTTTGTTGCCCTTTTAAATACTGGGAAAAAACGCTAAAAATGGAAATTATTCTATACCAAAACTCGTTGCCTTTTAAAGGTATAAAGGATCCATTTACACTTAATCTAGTTTTGTACTAAAGGACACATTCTTGGGTAGTGAAATGTTGACCCATATAGTCCAAAAGACATACCATGCTTAATTCAATTCTAGAAACGTGACAAAGTGTTATATGTTCTGTTCGTTTATTTTCGGGTTACCAAAATAGAACTTTAGTATATCCATTAATTATATGAGGTCAATGTTCTAATTATAGGATACACCTTATTCATTTATGTTTACTAGCCTTCAGCTGGTCTTTCCATGACTTACTTCAACCATACTACCAAAAATGAGCAAGCATAGTCGAAACAAGACGGATGTTTGATGCAAAGCATCAGAGAGAAGCCGCAATATTTCGTTTCACATGAAGAAATAAGAAAAAAGATCATTTAAATCCACAAACATTAGAACAATTTAATCTGTAGTCAGTAATGCTGATATCGATTATTGAAGATATAAGTGTTATGTAGGATATTTAACCTGGCAGGGTCTGTGTTTTAAGTGAATGAGATAATTTAGAGTTAAGCTGATCATAAAAAGTGACATATAATACTAAAGATAAATGGACAAGAGGTTATGATAAATTTAAATTAGTACCAAAAACAATCATCTATTTGTATTGAACACACGCCCTGTTATGATAATGTTTTATCAAATAATGCTGACACACAGAAAATCTGTTTTTCGTTTGTATCGGTAAGTCATGATAATGGATAAGGGTTTCCCACATAAAACAAATCTGCAGTAGACGACTTTGAAATTATCAAGTAAAAAAAATCTCTATAAATGATGATAATTGAAAAGTGTTGAATTATTGTGGCAAATGCAGATATTGCTCATTGTGAGCAATTTCTCCTTTTGCCACAATGATTTCAATGATGTTTACTCTGACAGACTTTAAAATCATCAAGTACAAAACATAGAAAATCTCTATAAATGATAGTAAGATAATTGAAAAGAGTTGAAATTATTGTGGCAAATTGAGCAATTGAAAATCAACGCTGTCGGATTACAAACGCACAGTCTCGAGTTGACGAAACTGATGTGAACTCGTGTCGTGATTAGCATTCAGAAAATCAAGTAAACGTATTCCTATGTACACATAATCCGAAAGACTGACAATAGCTGTAGCGACTTTTGAAAACATTGCGACAAAAAGAGAAATAGATCACGAGGAATTTATCCTTTTGCTACAATGTTTTCTACTTTATGTCCATAAATTATACCTTCATTTAACAAGATGTTCCAATTTTTACTTAATGTGCTACGTATAAGGGAAAGGCTTAACATAGGAACTAGTTTTATTTTTTTTGGAAAACGTTAAACCAGTGCTTGAAGATTTACTTCTCAAACTGTAAATTTACCAGTTGATATAAGAGTTGAAATGCTGTCTACATTTACAGTGATAAGTTAAATACAGTTCAGTTAATCCGATCACACTTTGTTTGTAAGAACCAGAAGATTTCATTTCATTTAAGTATTCTGGATGTTCCGTGATAAAACATGTTGTTGGCTAGGCAAAATACACCGATATCGTGTTTACCGCGATATTCATGAAATGTGGAACAGCAACAGCGAAAAAGAACGAAATTGATCTTGAAACAGATATTTCTGTGGTTTAAATCTTTTCATGTCTGCATTTTGCAATGACAATTGTACTCAAAGTTAACTTTGAATCCAGTATGTGAAATTGCGATAAAAATGAAAATCTATAAATAGACTATAGATGAATGGTACTGTCTTTTATTTTAGCTCTTAACTTGATTCGGGAACCAGAGTCGCTGCGTGGCCGCTTACGACATTTACACACTAGACCAAATTGAGATCGGTTTAAAACGCGTTGGTGAATACGGATTAAATCTAAAACGTGGACTAAATATTAAGATTTAGATTTAGACAAATATCTAAATTGAAAAGTTTAGTGAATACGGGACGAGGCTTCTTCGTCTAATTACTGCGTAATATATCATAGCATGTAATTTTAAGGAACCAGACTACATTTACACATTCAATAGAAGGGTTCTCTATTTTACTGTCTAGAGTAGATACAGTATGAATTTCGCTTGAATAAAAATGTACATACATTCAATTCATATACTGGCCTTTGTCTTTTGTTTTTAATTTGTAAAACTCACACATGTATATAGAGTGTAAAAGGGATGTTTTAAAAGTCATTACCTTTAATTAATGTACTTAGAAAGGACAAGGAGAAATCAAGATATGTGGTCACGCTGGCATGTCTAAATATTCTCCTTGACCGAAAATTAAAAGCATCCCTACAGGAAGCCGTCTCCTGGAGGCTTCCAATGACACTGAACAAGGGCTAAAACAAGGAGTGTCTTAGTATATTATGTAGGAAAATCTCTCTTAATGTAAAAACATGTTAATCTAGGGTATGATGTTTAATCATTGAACGCGTCAATGGATTCACATGATAAATTATATTTTACCAAGGAAGTTAAATCAATTAAGTGACTTTTTACATGTTATATTTACGTACGTTGATCCAGTTTAAACTTCCCCCCCCCCCTCCCCCCCCCCCCCCCCACACCCCACCCCACACCAAAGAAATGCAATGAAAGTTAATTATATAACTCATTTTCTTTCTCTAATTAAAGATCCTACTCAGCCGGCAACCATTATGGTGTAATGCTTAGACATCTCATTTACATCCATTACAACAATAATGGTCTTAAACTTTACCTATAGGGAACCAACATGTAACAATGGTGAGAACATCATCTATATGTTGTCTATCTGACCAGTATGATTTAAACCAGCGTACAATATCTTCCTGAAAGTCCGATTCACAATCTATCCAATTTCATGACAAAAATATAAGGTACCAAAAGCTTCAAGGAGATAAAGAAACATGTTAACGATGAAGTGACATGTATCCATTTAAAACCTGATAAAGTGACAAATGAATAACACGAGTGTCCGTTGAAAACCCTTTTCTCGAACAAGACCTAAATTTGTACAGTATATTATTCTTATCCCTCGTATCTCAACTTGATAGTAAACATCTCACTCCAATAGGTGGATACTAATTAGAATTGACACCTGGCGGTAATTTCCATCTGTTTATCATCAGTGCTTGAAGAGTGGGATAACCCTTGCATATTTGTATTCATCTGGAACTACACCCTGAATTAAGATACATTTACTATTTGACTAAGAGGAGATATTATTTTAGTGGTACTGTCACTCTGAAAACATGAAAGAATACCATGCAAACTAGTCGATTTCTTAACCCAGGATGTGTTAAAATAACTGAAAACATTGTTTTCAAACAAAACAGAAAATTAATAATTATTAGGTCGAATACCATTTTCGGAATAAAATATTTGATACAAATAGTAGATGAAAGTCAGTTATCACTGTTTTAGAGAACTGATTGAGTATATAAAGAATGCATTTGTTACTTTTCAATACTAAATCCAAATCGCTTTACACAAACTTAAGAAACATTTGTTTTGTCTTATTTGGTCAACAATGTTCGCTTCTGCTTCACATAAATCGACTTTCAACAAATGGTATTCGATCTACATTCATGAATTATTTTACAATAGTAGTATCTATACAAGACATAACATACATGTCATTCGTCCAGTCTTAGCTCAAAAATATATTCGACATATTGTTGTTGTCTTACTTATGGTTAATCTGCTTTGAATTATTCTTTGTTATGATAAAACGATAAATGGGCATGTTGATAATTATAACTCACACGAATACCGTCTCATCCGTCAGCACAGTCCTAAATTGTACAATCCATTGAATTAAAACTTTCCAAGTTAAATTGCAATAAATCTGCTTAAAATAGTACGACAGGAACGAATTCGTTCTTGATATATACCTTAATATACTATAACTGCCACTCGGAAACATTGAAACATAAGAATCCACGCAAACTTCCTAATTTGAATTCAAAATCAACTTCTCTTGTCAGAACAATGCGACAGTACCCACATTCAAACAGTGTCAGAGTTTTTCTGAATACGGTAAATAACATGCATACTGTAAAAATACATTAAAAAGACAAAAATCAGAAGAAAGGAAGGAGAACATGAGGTGAAAATATTTTGCCGTGGCCAACTTTTATTTAATTTTTCGAAAAACAGAATGAAGAAACCCATAGTTAGAAATAACAACTGCCAGTGTCTGTTGCATTGTCAATGAATCAAGTTCTCTTACATAAAAAGTACGCAAGGAAACCAAAGATTATAGGTTTCAAATAGTCGTTTATATATATATATCCTTAAAACAAAGTGACTGAACTAAAATGAGTACATTCATCATGTGGATAAGCCAAAGTGAAATCAAATCACTCGTAAGTTGACGGTTGTAATTTATCATATTTATTCGTATTCCCCTGAAGTGAACCGTCATTCCTCTTTGAATTCTAGTCTGCATTTCCACTCCGGACAAGAATTAACATTATCTAAAAAAAAAACATTAATTTAGTTGAAATAATGCTAAGGGAAGTACGCCGCAATTGGGGTTGCAGTATATTAATGAATAAACAAGTAGTTTTAGCACTGTTCATCATGGTACATGTACACCGGTTCATTTTCGTGAATTCCAGCCGAAAACATGAGAATAAAAGAATTTCTTAAAAAATGAGTGCCCAGCATGAAGGAGTATTTAGAAAACGTTGCTTTTCTGCATTATATTTTATGACATAATGTTAGTTTATGCATACTTGACACGGGGCTGAAACTTACTCTGTGCAATAATTTTATTTTGCTCAAAAATGCATGGTCTAAATAAAAGTTTCCAATTCAACGTAGAAAAATATAAATATTGACCTATTGATGTACATTTATCAGAATAATTCGCGCGAAGAACTTCAACTAAATTGGCAACTGAGCGATGTTCAATGAAAACCAACTTTACCTTTATTTTTACACTTGTTGAAAAAGACCTGCCTGCGCTTCCATGCTAAAGGATCTAAATACATACTGCTTTACTGAAGTTTCTTTAAATCGTCTATGACTATTTTGCGATCAGGGCATAGCTTGAGCAGATTGCACTGACGGATCTTGATCTACACCTGTAGCAAATGCTTGAGGATTCGTTTTATCTTGCGCAGCTCGAATATAAACGGTTTGTAAAAGTGTTCGGTCGTCTACATTGGTACGGGTTGAGCGCATTCCCTTATCAGTTTATCTTAAACCTATCCTAGAAACGCCAACGGAAGTGTCGTGAATATGAAAACTGTAAACCACGCCAAAGAAAACATTTACTTTTCTTCACGTCGCAATCAGATCAAGGCCTTCTCTAGCACCCACTATCATTTAAGTGACTTATTTCACTGTGGTCGATCGAGACTGCCAGAAGACGTATATTTTCGGGTATTTTATGAATAAAATATCTTTAGATGTTTGGAATATTCATTTCTTTTGCATTGGCAATATAGAGAATAACATGTATTCATACTTGCGAAATTGTTCCACCAGCCTTAAGGACTTTAACTTTTCTTTTTCTGAGGCTGAATTGCCTGTAAATTATGAATAATACAATTGCCGAAAACTATGACCCAAATACTTACTACATGTATTATATACTCCAATGTGAACTCTAATATAAGGAACGCTAACCGTAGTGCATCGAATGTGGCAAGATGCTTTTATATGTTCCACTTTTCCAAATATAATACATTACCATAAGTTCCAATGTTCCCATATAATATATTTCCATACATTCTGACAAGGGGCATGTAAACGGGCTAGTATGGGAAAGTTATAACACAGAAAACTAAATTGAAGTTGAAATTGTGCATTACACCAGTGCATCGAATGTGGCAGGATCCTTTTATATAAAGTGGATACTATTTGACAGAAGTTCCTTGAAACCTTCTATGATTCATAACCTAGAAGTATAGACCGAGATCAACTGCGAAGATACTTTGGCTAATCTGGATCGACATCGGTCGAAAGTGTTAAACGCATGGTTTTCGCAGAGCGCCTCTTTCCTATTCTATTGTTGAATCCTTCTTTGTAGTCGGAATATATCGAAGCGCTCAAGCAAGATCTACATCGGTCGCAAATGCCACGCGGTTGCTTGATCAACATTCACTTTAAACCCTTTCTTTCATGAGCTACAGAAATAAAGTATAAAATACCCGGACCAGTTTAATCCGATTCATAAGAATATTTTAATATAGTAAATCCCCTCAGAATATGGTCTCGTTGTCGGACTAGAGATAATAAGATTAATCCGATTTATTACGATGTGTTCTTAGGATTTTTAATCCTAATATACTATCTAAATATTGTATAATCTCAAGCTAAGACTGACACAATTCGATATTTCAACCTGTACCATCTATTTACAGCTATGCATCCACATTTATACAGATTATACAGGCTATGACGAACATGTACAGACTCTGAAACCTTTCCCGCTACCAGACATATGTTGAAGCCCATGCAGCAGGAGTCTTTTGAACAAAGATGCGGCAAAAAAGAAATCCGCCTTTAAGAACAGAGTGGCCATTGTCTTCGAAGTATATGTATTTTTAGAACCGCATTTTTTTTTTTCGTTTATCTGGATTATACGCTGTTTTCAACACGATTTCAGTTAAATCCCGATGACAGTTCATTTATACATGCTCGCTGGGTAAAGACACCAGAATATGGCTAGGAAATTTCTCTCTCATAATGGCACATCCGCCGCGATACATGATCGAACCGGGACGCCCGGTTCCAATTGCCAAACACTATCCACGCAACCATGGTGGATTTAGGAATCGGAGCAAATATGTACCAACGATACCATGAGTAGGTGAACTAGTCCATATGATATGAAGATAGGTTAGTCAAAAGCGGTGTTAAATACATTTATCCATCATATATAGGAACAGTTCATCAAATATCCAAATCGTCTTCTTTCCCGTTATTACACATTTGACGATGAGATATCACACGTGATAGGAAAGATCCATCAAATATCTGTTGTAGATTAACTACTATCATAACACAAATGTTATATGAAAGGCACGGGGAAATCTATCTACGGAAAGCAGCCTTCGCTATGACAGACCAGTTTATTTCCTCTGCGGGAAAGGGTCAATCAATAACTCCTGGGAATACGTATAGCCTTGACATTCAGGTGGAGCGGCACATAAAAGCGTTTATTTTTTCATGGTATTTTTATCATGCTTTTATTTCGTTTTATTCGACAATACTAATTGGGTTCTGACATTTGATATATATCTTTATGGCGTACATGTGTTTTCATCAAATTAATATGTTTGATAAGAAACACAATGCCAGATAAATGACACACATTTGTTGGAAAAGGTGACAAATTTTCACAATGTATTCAATGTCAAGAGATAAGTTGACGTTTTTCGGGTTGTTTCGCAGGTGACAATGTCTTAACTGCGACTGTGTATAATGTGGACGGTATGTAGAATGTTTCTCGTCTCAAACAACCTGCGGTATGTGGTTTCAACTGTTTGGAACGGTGTTGAACCTTTCCGTTCAGCGTCTGTTTGGAAACGTCTCTTCCGAACCAACTCAAGCTTTGAGCTGGTGTTTAACCTATCCGTTCAACGTCTGTTTGGAACCTTCTCTTCCGAACCAACTCAAACTCTGAAACGGTGTTGAACCTATCCGTTCAACGTCTGTTTGGAAACTTCTCTTCCGAACCAACTCAAACTCTGAGCACCCTGTGTGAAATGTCCTAGTGCTGAACCGATGCCGAACCACGTATGTAGGTTCGAACTGCTCAACCGATGTATGATGTTTCAGCTGATACTCCTCTGGTAGAGTGGTATATATATGTCTAATTGACGTTTAAAGCATTGATGGAGAGAGAAACCGCAGTATTTCGTGTAAAACTATAGCATTGCGGATCTCCTCTCTTCTTGAGAAATATTCACTATTTAAACTAGTCTTATCAAACGTTCTATAAGGGCTATGACTGAAACTTATTTAAAAAATATTTAAAGATAAAAATCGAATGAAACTACTTTCGATACCACACTTTCATATATGCCACTTTATATATTCAATTAACCGTTTAATACACATGAAACATGAAACTAAAACTTTCATAATAATAAAACAGTTAAAAATCAACAATTTGTGTTTAATCAACGTAATCATAACATAATCAAAGTACGTTTGGTACTACAGTTAAAAGGAACTATATACAAAATGATGTACTGCCTGTACATAACAGATTATTCTGACATTCAACTGTATTCAATAATTATACATTCATTGTTATCAATTAAGGCCTCAAAGCATCAGGATAACACATCCAATGCAACCTCTTTTTCCTGCCAACTTTACTGATTTGGACAAATTAACAATTAAAAGCAAAGTTGAAATACTGACTCGTTGATGCGCTCATACTACTAAATACATGTTCTATTAAATTGGCGTCTCCAGAATAACTGTAAAATATGAACTAACAGAGGGGACTTTAGACAATGAGTGGGCTGCCAACCAAATTGGCTATAAGGGCTAGCCCCGATTTAGCTAAATATTTACAATTTTCAGCCCCAATTGCATTTGAAGAGTTTCCACAAATCAAACACACAGCAATGTCATCATTAGATTTCCGACCTTGGAAATTATCAGGGGTCGGGCAAATTTTAGCTCAAAGCTCTTTGCCATTGTAGTTAATCAATAATCTACAAACATATCACAAAACTGTAAAGCTTAGCTCCACGCCACAAAGGCAGCATGAAACTAGCTTCAACGAAGAAAGCTGAATGCTGCCGACACACCACAGAGAACATCAAGAGCCAAACAGCCCACGCAATAGTGAACCCTTACCTTGAACTGCGAGACGCGTCGTAATTTAAACCTTTTTTTTATAACTACGAAACTTGTTTTAGTTTTTACACAAGCTTTCAGACCATTCGCATTTTGGTTTAAAAACAAAATATTGCGCTGCTTACTCAAGTGAACACCATAGTATTAAATAAACGGTTACGAGCAGCATTGAACATAGCGTATTTCCTGCAAAGCTATCGAGACGGTTTTTGCATCGCTCCATAGCCGTGTATGAGCACGAATATCCCCAAAAAGTACGGCAGCACTTCAGACCAATTTATATGGCAACTAGGGAGTTTTTCCTTGATAACTTTCTCCAAATCATTACCACCCATAGTGGAGCAAAATTGCAAATCGTTCAACACCAACTTAACACAACGTTCTTAATTTATTAACAATATTAAACATGGTCAAACCTCCATAACCCTGTCACCAAATATTTATATCTGTTAGTCCTACGTTAGGACCCCCTGTCAAGGATTTTGATGTTATGAACCCCCTTGTTATCAATGATGATCGAACACACCAAATGATGAACAGTTTGGCATATAATTATGCGCTTGATTTGTGTTAATTAAAATTAAGTTTCAAAACAAAGGAAAAAAACCATATGCATATGCCAACACTTTGGAATGTTGTCTGAAAAAAAAAACCATATGCATATGCCAACTCTTGGGAATGTTTTCTGAGGAAGGCTTAAACAAACAACTTCACTATTGAATCTGACCTATTCCATACCCCTCTCATAGAGAGGCAGGACAAAGGGAGCGAAAAATTAAAACTACTTAAATTGACAATTTGAAATGTTCGATATTTTACGGAGATTTAGGTTGCCCTGGCGTGGCATTCTCTAAGTTGCGGAAATAAAGTATAGATATAACCCCTTCGCCAAACTCATGTAAGGTATGACAAAGATTTGTCACATCATGTTTAGAGACAATGTGTGTTTATAACTGGTATAGGCATTAAAGCTCCAACGACCTGCCAGCTCAATAGTTTCTTCAAAGTATCCTTAGGCGGCAGCTGTTGTAGCTGCTCCTATTCTGAATGAATGTGTTATGTAAACCGTATAACCTATGTTATGCAAGGCCAGACCTTCATTTTAAATCACTAAACATCGGTTTACTTGTCAGAGGTTTCCCATCTAAATGTCAAAATAATGAACCTTCACATTTAGGTCGTGTTTCTAAATACTTAGTTATTAGTTAAAGGGGACAGACTCCAGTGTATCTTTTATGTATTTTTATCCTAGTACCACTGCCCGCCTAATCAGTTGTGCTATAGCGCAAAAAAACAAAAACAACAACAACATTTCTGCTGCATTAATATGAATATCATTTCTATTCAATACTTGATGCACATTTTTTTTAATTACTTATTCACCGACTCTGAAAAAACAAACAAAACATGCCAGAGTGAACGCACCTGCTGCAAACAGTTATGTTCATATGTTTTAGATGTCACATGATGTAGAACATTTTTAAACAAGTTGAGAGATGGTAATGTATAGCCTTATTTTGTTATGTAAAGCATTTACTAGTTGCAGTTTACAGTTTTATTTAATGTGATATTTTAGGCCACCGGCCCATACACATGATACAGCATAATTACATAGCATTAGAAGTGAGAACAGTATTTACATCATAATAATACAGACAAATGATACAAAAACTCGGATATCCATTACATGATATATTTCTAAGAGTTAAAGGCTATGGCTAATGTTAGAACAATAATACGACTTTTAGATTGACTAGAAATGCTTAACTGAAAAAATAGACTTTGCATGAGATATATCATCACCTTTCTAAAGAGAACACATAGACCCGTTGTACAGCAGCTTGAGTTACAAGTCCTTCAAGGAGAACCAACTATACATTGCAACATTGTAACACAACTATTATTCAAAAGAATCAAGATATGTTCTTCTTATTTTAAAAGCATTATAGATAAACATAGCTAAATTTCTTATCAAAATAACATTTTGCGAAGACATTAGATTGTAGAATTTATGAATACTAGGTTTTTCAAATACATTATGTGGAAAATATCTACATCGCAAATCATAATACATTGGGCATATCATTATAAAATGGTATTCATCCTCAATAGCAGTTTCACAATATAAACATGTACGGAATTCTTTTGGTATATCTCTGTATCTTCCTTCCTCTATCATTAAACAATGACAACTACTGCGAAAGGAAGCTAGAGAAGAGCGAAATTTCTTTATATCTATGTTTAAGACATATGGTTCTAATGAAAATTCCCTTTTAAATTGGTGATAATGAAATAATTTCCTATTGACATTACACTTCGCTACCCAGGTCTGCCTGTATTGATCAGTCAGTCGTTGCGTATACAATTGTAAAAAGATCTTAGTATTATCAACTGACTGACTGGCCCATACATAACCAAAACCGTTAGAGTTCAAACTTTTCCTAATATTTGTTACCCAATTTATGTGTCCAATATTGTCGTAATGCATTAACATTTCATAACATAGCCGAATATATCTATGCCTTGGCATACTGAGTAAACGTATCCAGTATTTTATACAGCGTTTTGAAGAATATATATACATTGGAAGTCTACCTAGATCTCCTAAAATAGCATCATTACATGCTTTTGGTGACACATTCAAAAAGCGTTTACATGCAAGAATTTGAATACTCTCAATACTGCTAAATGTCTCTAAACCCCAAATTTCGGAACCATACAGTAAGACAGAGGAAACCTTGGCATCAAATACTTTGTAGAATGTTTTGCATGGGAGACAACCTAGATTACTAAGCGAATTTAGGATATGTAAAAGAGCTTTCTTAGCCTTAGCTGCAACTGCTTCGGCCATTTTAGAGAATGACAACCTGTTTGTAAAATAGATACCGACATAGGTAAATCCATTTACAGTTTCAATTTGAGAACCATTAAATTTCCATTTTTCTCTAGAAGCAAGATTTCCTCCCCTTTTAAACACAAGTATTTTGGTTTTATCTATATTGACAGTCATTTTATTATTGCTACAAAAATCCTGTAAAATGTTTAACTGTTTTTGCAAACCAATTATTGTGTCGGCGATAAGTGCTATGTCATCTGCAAACATTAACATAAAAATTTCCATCAGGTCTGGGAACAGCTGGATTCCCCGTATATTGCTATCATGAAGTAACGAGTAAAGTTCATTTATAAACAAAGAAAATAAAATAGGGCTTAAACTACATCCTTGTCGAAGTCCAATCGGGCAAGACAAGGTATCTGTATAACAATGCACGGATGATCTAACACGGGCCTTCACAGATGAATAAATGGAAATAATAGCATTGAATAAATGACCTCTTACACCGCATGAATGTAAAATTTCAAACAGTATTTGACGATCAACAGAATCAAACGCCTTTTGAAAGTCAATAAAGGCTACATAGACAGTTTTACCTTTAGTGTTGAGATATTTGCTTATAACCGAGTATAAAACGAATGCATTGTCTATAGTGGAATATCCTGCCCGGAATCCAGATTGAGCCTCACAGATCTTGTTATAAATATCAACATAAAATGTAACTCTCTGTGTCAAAATAGTAATGTATATTTTACTTAAGGTATCTAACAAAGCAATGCCTCTATAGTTATTAGGGTTATTCGTATTTCCTTTTTTATGTATAGGTATAATAATAAATTCTGCCCACTTAGACGGAAATTCACTGTTAAGGAAGAGATGATTGAACAGTTTGAGCAAATAGGGCAACAATATGTCTGCGCCATAAACTAAATGATGTGGCAAAAGTTCACCACTTGATGATTTAGTAACATTTAACTTATGTATTGCATCTGATATTTCTTGTTCAAGAATAGGACTGTTAAGTATGTAGTCATCTGTTTCTGTAAAGTTGTTTGAATCTGGTTGCAAACCGTGGTTTGGCAATGTATTCGAATCATCATTAGCTCCATTTTCTGCAGAGAAAACATTTCTAAAATGCGCATACCAAGACTCTGCTGATATATTCGGAGTGCTTTGTGGTTTTCCACATAGTTTATTTATTTCCTGCCAAAACTTTTTAGAGGAATTAATAGATGATTCCAATTTGATTACTTGTGCCTTTTCAAATAATATACGTTTTTTCTTGCATAGCTTTTTATAAACCAGTTTTAGTCTCAAATATCCATCAAGATCACTAGTTATCCGACTTCTTCTAAAGGTTTTTAATGCATGTTTTAGCTTTGCTTTAGCATGTTTACAATTTTTATCAAACCACAATTTTCTTGTAAGATTTCTTTTAGCGGACTTAAACATTTTGAATTGTTCAGAGCAACTTGTAAGTACATTTTCAAACTCTGACACCATGTCGTCGATAGGTGATAAAACGTTATCAAACATTGCATTTAAAACATTAAAACCGCCATCTGATATTGTATCGAAAAGTAGCTGTCGATAAGCATCTTTATTGCTTTCATTCATATAATAACTTGACATAGGTTCATGTTCAGAATTTACACTATCTTCATGTAAATGCTTACGTTGTATAGATAAAAACAGAGGGAAATGTAAACTCTCAAAAGTAGACAGAACTTCAAAACTATGAATATAATAAAGTACATCTTTTGAAGCTATAAAATAATCAATGACACTATTACCATTTTGGTTCATAAATGTAAATTCACCCTTTCCGGCATCACTACCAAAACGTCCATTAATGATATACAAAGCGTATGTTTTGCAAAAAAGTAATAACTGATGCCCGAAACTGTTTGTTACTTTGTCGTATGATGATCTTGGTAAACCTACATCACCATTTATAACATCATAGTATTCCTGAAGCTCTGGAACATTTGATATATTATCAGTAAAATCATTTTTAGTACCTGTACGGGCATTTAAATCACCTGCTATTAATATATCATACTTATTTAAATTATTAGATATAACTAAATTTTCAAGACAGTCAACTCCTTTATAATCACTATCCGCATAAAACGGAGAATTATTAGGTGGAATATAAACTGATATATAGACAACATCTTTTCCCGATCCTAAAAGTGTTTCATTTAAGACTAGTACAACACCAAAAGAAAAATCCTCATATAATCTTTTTACATACTTACTAAATGTATTTCTAACAAGAACAATAACTCCACCAGACGGCCTGCCCCCCCTGGTCGATAATTTAGCTTTACACAAAAATAATTCAAAATCTGGAAAAACACAACTCAAATAATTAACATCAACATCCCACGTTTCCTGAAAGCTAACAATGTCATACCCATTTATCATATGTACAAATTCACTTGATGAAGTCTTTGTTGAACAAGAAGAGAAATGGTAAAGAGTAGCCAGCCTATAAGTAAGTAAGTAAGTAAGTAAATATTCTATTATAGTGACATGTGTATGTACATCAACAAAACAATGGAACAAGAAGTAATACATAGCACCCGGCCCCATCGGCCTATAAGTCACTTTCAAAAGAAACATAATTAAGAAAAAAATAACAAAGAAAACCTGTTTTGTTCGTATCATCCTATAAAAGAAAAATCTAAAAAAAATGGAGATATAAAAAGTCAATATAAGTACGTATAATTATGAATGAAATCACTTCAGGGGAAAAACATATATGTGCTAGTTAAAATTCAGAATTCAAAGAATGATGAAAACTTATTTGCTGTTTCATATGCGTATCTATGACTAAGGATAATGGCACTATTGAACGTAAATATAGTGTTACAGCTGCAGAAGGTTGAATTTAGCGATACGCAATTAGCGATGCGCAATTCATCAACAACATTTCTAAGCTCCATTAGCCTTACCAAACAAATTTTATGACGACAAAACTGATAAATAATGTAAAGAAACATAAATAAGCATGCACTGGACACTAAAAGTATTGATTTACGGCGTCATGAATCTGTCAACGTAGTATTGAGAGCATTACTTCAGTGTCACATCAGTCGCTGTCTCGTTCTTCTTTATGTGGTTCTTCACATGCTTATGATCACAGTGTCGGCGTTATCTGCAGTGGGAAGAGTCTATTTATGCCGGATGTAGCCCAAAATAAATAACATAAACACGTATTTAAAATAAATCATTTGAAGGCTTTTTGTATTATGTGTAGATAATGATCTGCATATAGACAACCAAAACGAATTAATACACACTTTGTGTAGCCTTTTTGCGTACAGACGATCCGGAAGCGCAGACATATCTACGAATTTATTGCTCGTAAATGCCATGCTTATTAGACTGGGTTACTCTTTTATAGCGGTATATTCTGTTTCTATTTGAAATATATAATAAACAGATTTCAATGTAGTTTATATCCACTGATACTCCGGTTTATGTTTTTACTAATTAACTTTCACACAATAAAACCAAATTCGTTCTTATTTAAGTTTGTAAGATCGAGGCCATATGTCGCAATGTTCAAAAAGTGAATTCAGGGAAAGTTTGTCTATTTTAAGGGTAATTTACAGAATATTGCCTCACTTAGAATCATTTTGTTTACATGGAAAGTTTCAATAATAAATGTTTGATATATTTAAACACAATTGGTAGTTTACCTTGGTTAAAATAAACACAGATGATTTATATTTAACAAATAATGACGCATTTCCTTGTTTATGTTTTGGCCGTTAGCAGCTTCCATACTTTTTGTGATACACCATATTTCTTTAGAAGCTTTGTAGTATCAGTTATCTCAACCAACACAAACATATAGGCAAATCAACCTTAATTTCTATTTCGTTCTTATTTTCTTCGAGACTTTATATAGCCGAGATTATGTAATATAATGTGATTACGCAATATCCGATTTCTGTGATGTCAATTTAACAGACATGTTTAAATTTGACAGAGTGAGGGCTTTATTAATTATAAAGACTAACAATTAACATGTGTCGTGTTCGCAATGAAGTTTCAAATTATTCAGGAGCATAATATCGTCAAGTAAAGCGCGCGTTTTAAAGTATTACCCGAAAAATAACTATCAAAACATTACAGGAAATAAGACATGAAACCAGGACCGTAGTGTCTAAATATTAAACAAGCGTTCTTTCCATAGACAATGGCATGGTGATTTTTAGATAACAATCATAAATATCATGACATGAACTTTGTTTCTGAAAAAATAAGTATAAAAATAATCTTTAAAATGGTAAATATAACACATATTAAGCCTACGAATTGATCATATGTGCGGACATTAAGAATCACAAAGAACCGGATTTCGCCAATTGCATGCATGGAACCCTTCAAAGACAAGTTTAGAAGGTATTTGATAACAATGAAGTTGCTGTCATGTTCTGAAGATTATCAAAGCAGTTGTTTTAGAGAAGAAATATCAGTTAACATTTAGAACGCCCTGATAATTCGGTTGTAAAGACCAACCGATTTCATGAATAGCTAATTGAACGTTCATAACTAATCAAGCTTGAAGGGATAAGGTAGTGCATACAGTTGAATGGCTAACTTTGCTGTAGTTACATCAAATAATGATATGTTCTGATTACATATTTCCCAGGTAACACAGGTGCATGGCCAAAGGGTGGATGTCGTCGTCTTATAAGCATAAACTAGTGACCATCACAGAGCGCACATATTCTTCTTGGAGATATTTGATAAAAGAGAAAGACATTTTCAAGGAATTAGACATTGTCCAGGGAATGGAAAAACATTGCAGTATTAGGACAACATCATTGATGCCATACTGAAACAGCCAAATGAAAACGGAATGACCTAATGTGAAACCTGTAGTGGTATTAAGGGTTATCCATGGGCAAATAGCCGACAGTGTAGAAATAGATTCCCATCAACTGGAAGTATTAATTTCCGTGTGCGTTTAAACTGGCAGCAGTGACTATTACAGCACCCATACATCATTCTGATCTAGAAGATCTTGAAGATTTTAACTTGGTCATCAATGTATTGCGGGAAATGAGTATATTGACGCAGATTTGCAACAGTTAATACATTTAAAGTGAATTTAAAGTTCAGTTACTTTTAATTAAATTGTTACACCATTGTACTTACCAGATGCTCATTTAAAGCCAAACTTAAAATGTTCCCCTGTAGTTCACTCGATGATAGAAATTCCGATATTTTACTGAAATGACAAGTATTCTCATTGATACATCTTATTCCAATGAAATATACAGGCACAACATTCTTTAAAGCCTTGAAAGTCATTTTAACCCTAAGACTTACTTTTATGATATACATGATACTTACTACACTACAATGAGTTGACGCATCTGCACTGTACCGGACGCAAATTATGAAGATATCGAGGAGAGCACCAAATAGGTGTATATGACCACAATAAATCTGTTGGCACTGATCATACAAATAACCATCCTTTTCCTTTTAATTCATAAATGACACTAAAACGTGTCAGTGGTACTGGTCCCAATCTACACATCATGAAGAAATGAAGGTTGAACAACAATACGGTAAATTCGACTATGTTTCGTGTTTCCCTCAAACTTTTTCTTACCGTTTTATGAAAATGTCGAAAACCTGTGTAACATATATCTTTTGCAAACGCGTGTTCTCAACAATCATTACATACACTTGTATATTGCTTCTTAATTTCTTTCTTTCGCAAATCTTCCAAGACGATCACGACTACTTTTTTCTCATGCATCCACTTTGGAACTCCTTTAAGATGTCACTGCACGCTAGGACGTAATGGAAGGTTACGATTGGTTTCGGAAATAGGCGAATGTTATTCGGATGATCAGCCCACGTCACTACCGACTGACCACTGAGGCTCGTAGTAATACTTTAGAGTATTTTGGTCAAAGGCAAGTTAAGACTTTCCTATCTGAAATAGTATGACATAATGACATAATCAGGTTGTAGTTGTAGTCTATGACGTTGGCAGCACTGTACATGGTGTGTTGAAATATATTTGGGTATTCTTGAAAAGGGCATGTTAACACTTCCCTATCTAAAGTAGTATGACATCAACAAATTGTTGTTTTAGTCTTAAGAGAGAGGGAATCAAACATTGAATGATTTCATTCACATGACTTAAACGTCAAGGTTAAGTCATGAATGAATTCCATGTCCTCACTATATATTCGATGGTTCCTTTCAGTTTGCCCTTTCTTCAGTGCCAGGTACCTATATTATTCTGACGATGCTTCTGTTTTAAATCTGTATCAGCTCGTAGTTACAGCGGTGACGCTGAAGATATTACGACTTATATCAAGCTTTCAATAGAAAAATAAGATAATTTGTGTATTTACCGAAATTTCATTTTCCATCGAAACATTATAGGTTTCATCAGATGATTCATCTGCATCAAATCTCAATCAGGATCAAAATTGGGTCACGTAGTCTAAAAAGCTTGGTCACTAGGTTTAATTTAATAAATAACTTACGAACACTAGAAATCTCACATGGGTTCAAAACGTAGGTCAATTGATCACAATTTTAGATAAATCTGGAGAACACATTCTTAATCCAATCCTAGAGATAAATCATCAACCTATTCCTCTCCAAGAGCTCCTTGTCATGATCAAAGCTGAGTCCTGTAGGGTAATACATCCAGGCCATAAGGTCAAATTGAAGAAATAAAGATGCGTGAATACACCAATGGCATTTTTACATTCAATCTTTAGCACAATCATCGACATTCTTAAACATTCCAACCTTTCTGCATAAGGGAACACAACAGTCATTTTTTGTTTGTTTGACAAAATGCTAGGAGGATAAGAATTTGACGAAGCTTGATTATGTTTCTATTTGTTCAGGAAGTGTTACCATTCGCACTGTCTTCTGTGGACGATGTTAACATTTTGAGTCTAATTAACGCCCTAAGATACATTGTTGAATCCTTTAAATAGTGGTTTCCTCAGATTATGCTTTAATGAATGACGATTTTAAATTCTGTTTCACTGTAAAATCAATTATTTTAAAATAACCTGCTGTATACCTTAAGGGTTGTATCCAAAGTCTTTATGGCTTTGTCAATGA
>JASEVX010000002.1:81798561-81820724 GCA_031761405.1 Serripes groenlandicus | reverse complement strand
CATCGTTGACGTCATATTTATAGAAAACAATAAAAGGTTTTCTCGGCTAGTCTTTGTCAACTTCACCACGTTTTTGGACACAAATCAACGAACGGAAAGATTTCATTTAATTCAAACATTCTGATTTGTTGTTATTGAACGTATATTGAAAATGAACTACAGTAGAAAAGAAGACCCATAACACAATGTATTGTGTAATATACATATTATTAGTAATAATAGTAAATAGTTATTCAAAATTTCAATAAGCAACATTGTGTTGTGTACGCTCAATAAGTACAGCAATGCTTAAATATGATGATACCGAATGGCAAGTGCAATGCCACGATCAGATATTTTTGCATCATTGTTTATTATTATCTTTTAAGTGTTTCTAACAGCAATACACACTAAGCTTCTCCTTTGAATAATTACCATAGCGGAAGAAGAGATAATATGACTAATCCGATTGGTTTACACGCCTTTGACAATTGCAACATCTGGAGCAAGACGTTCCCTTTCTGTCCCTCTTAATCGGACTTCTAAAGTCATACTTCATTCATACTTCTCGATGTACAGCAAACATCACACTTCAGTCGCTTTTTAACCATTAATCTCATTGATTTCCTGCGACTAGTATCTGCAGCATGTTTTGGAGTAGTGTTTGCCCTGTGTTGAGACATGCGTAGCGAACAGCGCAGAACAAGATTAGACTATACTAATATGCTGTCTGATATTGGTTTACATTGTTAACAAATATAATTTAAAGTCGTGTATTACAACATAAGTAATTGTGATTTAAAGTCGTGTATTACAACATAAGTAATTGTGATTCAAAGTCGAGTTATACAGCATGAGTAATTTTGATTTATATTCGTGTATTACAGCAAAGGTAGTTTTGGTTTATATTCGTGTATTACAGCAAAGGTAGTTTTGGTTTATAGTCGTGTATTACAGCAAAGGTAGTTTTGGTTTATAGTCGTGTATTACAGCAAAGGTAGTTTTGGTTTATATTCGTGTATTACAGCAAAGGTAGTTTTGGTTTATAGTCGTGTATTACAGCAAAAGGTAGTTTTGGTTTATAGTCGTGTATTACAGCAAAGGTAGTTTTGGTTTATATTCGTGTATTACAGCAAAGGTAGTTTTGGTTTATAGTCGTGTATTACAGCAAAGGTAGTTTTGGTTTATATTCGTGTATTACAGCAAAGGTAGTTTTGGTTTATAGTCGTGTATTACAGCAAAGGTAGTTTTGGTTTATAGTCGTGTATTACAGCAAAGGTAGTTTTGGTTTATAGTCGTGTATTACAGCAAAGGGTAGTTTTGGTTTATAGTCGTGTATTACAGCAAAGGTAGTTTTGGTTTATAGTCGTGTATTACAGCAAAGGTAGTTTTGGTTTATAGTCGTGTATTACAGCAAAGGTAGTTTTGGTTTATAGTCGTGTATTACAGCAAAGGTAGTTTTGGTTTATAGTCGTGTATTACAGCAAAGGTAGTTTTGGTTTATAGTCGTGTATTACAGCAAAGGTAGTTTTGGTTTATAGTCGTGTATTACAGCAAAGGTAGTTTTGGTTTATAGTCGTGTATTACAGCAAAGGTAGTTTTGGTTTATAGTCGTGTATTACAGCAAAGGTAGTTTTGGTTTATAGTCGTGTATTACAGCAAAGGTAGTTTTGGTTTATAGTCGTGTATTACAGCAAAGGTAGTTTTGGTTTATAGTCGTGTATTACAGCAAAGGTAGTTTTTGGTTTATAGTCGTGTATTACAGCAAAGGTAGTTTTGGTTTATAGTCGTGTATTACAGCAAAGGTAGTTTTGGTTTATAGTCGTGTATTACAGCATGATAAATTGTCGTTTAAAGTCGAGTACTACAGCATGAGTAATTTTGATTTAAAGTCGTGCCCAGTGGGATAAAAGTTAAGATGATATAATAAGCAAGCTTTTTTACATATCTACCCAAGGAGTCGAATTTGTTTAGATGCATGATCGTTTTAATATTGAATAAACTGCATCGTTCATGATGGAATGTCCCTGAGAAAAGACACATTTCCTATCCTAGTACTGGTTTGTTTATCCATGGATCACGAATAAGTGTTCTGTCGCCCTTATACACAGTATGAAACCCGAATACATATCAATCATTTATCATTTCTTTATTGATAAAGTAAATATTTAACCCTTTCCACAATACAGACGCTTTCTGATGCCTCTACAGTAGACGACATTTGAAAACATTTGTGGCAATAGAGTTATTTCTTTTTTTGTGCAACAATGTTTTCATCTGTCTACAATAGTAATACTTTAAACTATAGAAGTTATTAATGTGTTTGCATTGGTGCTTTTAAATTCGTTTGATGCAGTTGTGTTGTATATGGAAAATAGTTAAATACAAAATTAAAGGATTTAAACTAGGTAAGAACGACACAACTGGTAGGAATCAGCAATGAATAGTATCTTTATTATAGTAACACATCGATCTGGACCAGTCTGCTTTACGCTAATTTAACAACATTAGCCTACCTTCCTTTTCTAGAATTCAATGGCATTTGAGAGTAATATATACCAAGTTAATATTTGGCATTCGTGCAGTCTAATCCTGGCCTTTATTGTTCCATATTCCTTTTTTTTTTAATTCTTATCAAAAGTTATTCGATACTTTGACAGGAATATAAGTTGCGAGAGTTTAGTAGGATATGTATTGATAACTTCATTGTTAACGTAAACTGATAGTATTTACCCCGGAAACTAACGAAAACCGATTATCCTAACACTCCGAATATACCAATCAAATTACAGCATTAGACTATCCCTCACCGATCACTCTGTGTGTTAAAATAACCTGAATACACCCATTGTCTCTACGGCACATAACTGATAATACTCATGAAACATTTGCCCTCGGGGATTTGGTAAACTAATCGAAAACATGAAGAGAAAAGAAACTATCAAAATGTAAATGACGTTCTGCCTTGTGCAGCCTTTGAATACAAATTTAGGTTCTCCCCTAAAAACCTATTAAATATAAATGCATTTACGAAATGAAAGGCTGAAATATGTTATGTTGCTCTCACAACATTACGTATTGCGGCTGTTAATAATGCAGGGCGAGTGATCACATTTTGTGTATCTATTGATGAGTATAATATTAATGTGGAATACAAATAAAATGGACATGTTTCGGAATTTAAAAAAAAAAATGAGCTCATTGACGCCGCGTGGGAGCGCGGCGTCAGTATGGGATAGGTTTTAATTTTGTACCATGGGGTGACGTAATCGAAAAGGGAGAAACCAATGTTATTATTGTTAAAAAAACCTCTGTTGTTTGATTGAAAAAAACAACCTTTATGAATCAATAAATTGTATTAACTGATTTAAGAAACAACAAGATACAAAATACGTTTGTCTTCTACCGTTATTACAAAACTTTATACACATTTAATTTGTATTTAATAACTTTTCCCCAACTGTCTAGGCTACGCTGTTTTTGATTGTTTGGTTTACGGCCCTGACCCAATTCATCAAAGCTCAGAGAAAAAGTTCACTTTTCCCAAACTTTCTAGGCTACGCGTTTTTAATTGTTTAGTTTACGGGCCCAAAATTCGCCGGATGTTTTTGCCTATTTATAAAAGTGTGTGAAGTTGGCAGAGCATTAGACGTTAGACATTAGACATTCAAAAAAAATATTCGAATGTCTAATTAGACGTTAGACATTCGATTAGACATTCGCTAATTTTGATTATCGAATGTCTAATTAGACATTAGACATTCAATTAGACATTCAGAAAAATCGCAAATGTTAAATATCGAATGTCTAATTCGACATTAGACATTCAATTAGACATTCGCAAATTACAAGATCTGTAACCCAAATTCGTCGGAGGTCATTGAACATTCAAAATTGGTCAGTTAGACATTAGACATTCGATTAGACATTCGCAAATTAAGGGATTTAGGTACCAAATTCGTCGGAGGTCATTGTACATGCAAAAAACGAATGTCTAATTGGTCAGTTAGACATTAGACATTCGATTAGACATTCGCGAATTACGATATTTAGGTTCCAAATTCGTCGTAGGTCAACGTACAATCAAAAAACGAATGTCTAATTGGTCAGTTAGACATTAGACATTCGATTAGACATTCGCAAATTAAGAGATTTAGGTACCAAATTCGTCGGAGGTCATTGTACGTGCAACAAACGAATGTCTAATTGGTCAGTTAGACATTAGACATTCGATTAGACATTCGCAAATTACTATACTTAGGTTCCAAATTCGTCAGAGATCATTGTACATTCAAAAAACGAATGTCTAATTGGTCAGTTAGACATTAGACATTCGATTAGACATTCGCAAATTACAAGATCTATAACCCAAATTCGTCGGAGGTCATTGTACATTAAAAAAACGAATGTCTAATTGGTCAGTTAGACATTAGACATTCGATTAGACATTCGCAAATTAAGAGATTTATGTACCAAATTCCTCGGAGGTCATTCTACATTCAAAAAACGAATGTCTAATTGGTCAGTTAGACATTAGACATTCGATTAGACATTCGCAAATTAAGAGATTTAGGTAGCAAATTCGTCGGAGGTCATTGTACGTGCAAAAAACGAATGTCTAATTGGTCAGTTAGACATTAGACATTCGATTAGACATTCGATTAGACATTCGCAAATTACTATACTTAGGTTCGAAATTCGTCAGAGATCATTGTACATTCAAAAAACGAATGTCTAATTGGTCAGTTAGACATTAGACATTCGATTAGACATTCGCAAATTACTATACTTAGGTTCCAAATTCGTCAGAGATCATTGTACATTCAAAAAACGAATGTCTAATTGGTCAGTTAGACATTAGACATTCGATTAGACATTCGCAAATTACAAGATCTATAACCCAAATTCGTCGGAGGTCATTGTACATTAAAAAAACGAATGTCTAATTGGTCAGTTAGACATTAGACATTCGCAAATTACGAGATTTAAGTACGAAATTCGTCGGAGGTCATTGTACATCCAAAAAACGAATGTCTAATTGGTCAGTTAGACATTAGATATTCGATTAGACATTCGCAAATTAAGAGATTTAGGTACCAAATTCGTCAGAGATCAATGTACATTAAAAAAACGAATGTCTAATTGGTCAATTAGACATTAGACATTCGATTAGACATTCGCAAATTACAAGATATATAACCCAAATTCGTCGGAGGTCATTGCACATTAAAAAAACGAATGTCTAATTGGTCAGTTAGACATTAGACATTCGATTAGACATTCGCAAATTAAGGGATTTAGGTACCAAATTCGTCGGAGGTCATTATACATGCAAAAAACGAATGTCTAATTGGTCAGTTAGACATTAGACATTCGATTAGACATTCGCAAATTAAGAGATTTAGGTACCAAATTCGTCAGAGATCAATGTACATTAAAAAAACGAATGTCTAATTGGTCAATTAGACATTAGACATTCGATTAGACATTTGCAAATTACAAGATATATAACCCAAATTCGTCGGAGGTCATTGCACATTAAAAAAACGAATGTCTAATTGGTCAGTTAGACATTAGACATTCGATTAGACATTCGCAAAGTAAGGGATTTAGGTACCAAATTCGTCGGAGGTCATTATACATGCAAAATACGAATGTCTAATTGGTCAGTTAGACATAAGACATTCGATTAGACATTCGCAAATTAAGAGATTTAGGTACCAAATTCGTCAGAGATCAATGTACATTAAAACAACGAATGTCTAATTGGTCAGTTAGACATTAGATATTCGATTAGACATTCGCAAATTACAAGATCTATAACCCAAATTCGTCGGAGGTCATTGCACATTAAAAAAACGAATGTCTAATTGGTCAGTTAGATATTAGACATTCGATTAGACATTCGCAAATTAAGGGATTTAGGTACCAAATTCGTCGGAGGTCATTATACATGCAAAAAACGAATGTCTAATTGATCAGTTAGACATTAGACATTCGATTAGACATTCGCAAATTAAGAGATTTAGGTACCAAATTAATCAGAGATCAATGTACATTAAAAAAACGAATGTCTAATTGGTCAGTTAGACATTAGACATTCGATTAGACATTCGCAAATTAAGGGATTTAGGTACCAAATTCGTCGGAGGTCATTATACATGCAAAAAACGAATGTCTAATTGGTCAGTTAGACATTAGACATTCGATTAGACATTCGCAAATTAAGAGATTTAGGTACCAAATTCGTCAGAGATCAATGTACATTAAAAAAACGAATGTCTAATTGGTCAATTAGACATTAGACATTCGATTAGACATTTGCAAATTACAAGATATATAACCCAAATTCGTCGGAGGTCATTGCACATTAAAAAAACGAATGTCTAATTGGTCAGTTAGACATTAGACATTTGATTAGACATTCGCAAAGTAAGGGATTTAGGTACCAAATTCGTCGGAGGTCATTATACATGCAAAAAACGAATGTCTAATTGGTCAGTTAGACATAAGACATTCGATTAGACATTCGCAAATTAAGAGATTTAGGTACCAAATTCGTCAGAGATCAATGTACATTAAAACAACGAATGTCTAATTGGTCAGTTAGACATTAGATATTCGATTAGACATTCGCAAATTACAAGATCTATAACCCAAATTCGTCGGAGGTCATTGCACATTAAAAAAACGAATGTCTAATTGGTCAGTTAGATATTAGACATTCGATTAGACATTCGCAAATTAAGGGATTTAGGTACCAAATTCGTCGGAGGTCATTATACATGCAAAAAACGAATGTCTAATTGATCAGTTAGACATTAGACATTCGATTAGACATTCGCAAATTAAGAGATTTAGGTACCAAATTAATCAGAGATCAATGTACATTAAAAAAACGAATGTCTAATTGGTCAATTAGACATTAGACATTCGATTAGACATTCGCAAATTAAGAGATTTATGTACCAAATTCATCAGAGATCAATGTACATTAAAAAAACGAATGTCTAATTGATCAGTTAGACATTAGACATTCGATTAGACATTCGCAAATTAAGAGGTTTAGGTACGAAATTTGTCTGAGGTCATTGTACACGCAAAAAACGAATGTCTTATTGGTCAAATAACTTGAACATATTGATAACTCGAACATATCGATATCTCGAACATACCGATGACTCGAACACATCGATATCTCGAATACATTGATAAAACGAATGTTTTTAACTTGAACATTTATTGACAAATCGAACATATCGATATCTCGAAACTTTCGATATCTCGAACTTTCCAATATCTCGAACTTTCGATATCTCGAACTTTCCGATATCTCGATTTTTTTTTTATATATATATTTTTTTTTTTATCTTATTTTTTTTCTCTTCTCGATATCTCAGAACTTTCCAATAACTTTTCGATATCTTTAATTTTTTTTTTCCTTGATATCTCGAACTTTATCGGAGAGTTCGAGATATCGACAAGTACGAGATATCGACAAGTTCGAGATACCGACAATTTCGAGATATCGGAAAGTTCGAGATATCGAAAAAAATATGTTAAAAAATTGGTAAGTTCGAGATATCGGAAAGTTCGATATCGAAAAAAAGATATCGAAAAAAAATATAATTTTCTTTTTCGAAAAGTTCGAGATATCGGAAAGTTCGAGATATCGAAAAAAAAAAAAAAAAAAAAAAAAAAAAGATATAGAGGATATTTGTTTGTTTTGAGTGGATATGGAATATATCTCATCGAGACGTGATACAATTGAATATTTTCACGAGCGCGTAGCGCGAGTGAAAATGTTTAAATTGTATCACTTCGAGTTGAAATATATTCCATATACACTCAAAACAAACACATTTTCTTTTTATTTAATGACAAATTGATGAAAAACAAATAATATACCCATTTATATGTATTTCTTTATATATAACTTGTGTAGTATAACATGACCGAATACTAGGAAAATGACGTCACGTCAGCGGTTTGACGTCATAATGTTAGTCTCTTTGACGTCATTTATTCATATTCCACAGTGTGGAATAAGGATTTTATATTTCACTCTGATAAACAGCAAATTCATTGGTTGTCATATAATAAATCAATTTATTATATGACAACCAATGAATTTGCTGTTTATCAGAGTGAAATATAACCCTATATCTTTTCAAAAATCCACACTGTGGAATATGAATAAATGACGTCAGAGGGACTAACATTATGACGTTAAACCGCTGACGTGACGTCATTTTCCTAGTATTCGGTCATGTTATTCTACACAAGTTATACATAAAGAAATACATAATGGGTATATTATTTGTTTTTCATCAATTTGTCATTAAATAAAAAGAAAATTTGTTTGTTTTGAGTGTATATGGAATATATTTCAACTCGAAGTGATACAATTTAAACATTTTCACTCGCGCTACGCGCTCGTGAAAATATTCAATTGTATCACGTCTCGATGAGATATATTCCATATCCACTCAAAACAAACAAATATCCTCTATATGTTCGAACATTTCGATTTCTCGATTATTTTTTTTGATATTTTTTTTCTCGTTATCTGAGAAATTTGCGATATCTTGATTTTTTTTTTTTTTTTTTTTTTTTTTTTTTTTTTTTTTTTTTTTTTTTCCTCGAACATTTCGAGATATCGATTTGAAACCGTGTATTGGTAAAAAATTAAGAAACTTCATGTTGTATGGTAACCTTTTATTATAGGCTATGGTAGCCAGGTATGCAATATAGGCACATCTTGGCCTTTTTGGTTATGATAAAGGGACATTTGGCCTTCTTGTTCGAAATATTTACATCCTGTCTGTTTTCACACGTTATTTAAATGTACTGAACTACATCTGCTTCCTTTAAGTCATGCTTCAAAATCATGCGCGGCGTCCTTTGATGCTCTGCATCAAAATTCGTCTTGTAATAGGTTTTACATGTATCATTATATTTTGAAAAGGACATACATGTATAAAGTTCAATTAACTGCTGAGTTAATTGCGGAAAGCGGAGGCACTGTATCCGATTCGACTGAGAAAAGTACGACCATTGAAAGTACAACCATTGTAAACTAAAGCAGTTGTTGAGTTCCAGCAATTTAACTTAAATCAGTGATCGATTTATACCTAGAATTTATGCTGTTAAATATGGTTTTCTTATCATCAATTATTGAAATGATAAGGTGTAGATAAGATATGTAAAATGTTATTTAAGTAAAGATATATTTATTATAGTCTCTTTACTATCGAAATGACAAATGGTACACAGGTTTAATTCCCGAATCAAAATTATAGAATCGAATAAGGAATTACGTGCTTAGTTTGTTATGTCATAAATAAGCTTATACACTCGCACATACTTATCCTCTTCTATTTAAAAATAAATAGCGAGGTTTTCAATTAAAGTTATATATAAACCAAAGCTCTCGAAGTTTCAGTTTTGTATTCAGCAACATATCAGCATACATATTGGGTCTTAGGTCACATCACACCAAATGTGAGTCGGGACTTTACGTCCCGCGAAAACCCAGATTTACATCTGCTTCACGGCAATCTATTATTGACAGACGCCGTTCGCATTATAGTCATTATCATATCCTGGAAGTCTTCGCAATCTCGTCGTACAGTAACTGTTGTACACTCGTATCATTAAATTATTTTGGAAGAATGTAAGGCTTAAACACAAAAGTAGATATATGCAGTTAGGTCGTAATAGCTCTTGACTTCAATATGTCCAAATGTTGCTTTTCTAGTGGCATGACTCTTATCAGATAATAACCGACTTTCTCTTTGAATTATTCCACACAATCTTCTTCTCAACTTGCTGCCCTTCATAGTACAGTTTTCTTTACTCTCGACAAAGACGACTGGCGCTTATAACAATAACGTTTGTCAACAGCCGGAAAGATTGAGACTTGTCAAGGACTGGTATATGAGTGTACAATGTTCCGGTCTTACGAAAAGGAAAAGCAATACTGAGAGCCTATAATCCTTTCATTAAAGCGAATAGCTGAGAAGTACGTGCGCTCAATCCTAGTGGAATAGAGAATCGGGATTTAAGACAAGTTTCTATGTACGGTTTCATGCATTCTCTGAAAGTCATTATCCCACTTACGTGTTGGATTTTTTTCGGAATTGAGTGGTGATCGATGCGGGTCTAAAGTGGAGGTTACCAGAGTAAACGTAAATTTAATAGGTGATGTGCGTTATTGGATGATTAAAAACATCAGGATAGAAGTACATTTAACGTTTCAAAACGGTCAGTTTGTATTAACTATGGTACAAACTTTTATTATAATTATTTCCAAATTGCTGTTAATATGACTTATTGATGTAGTTTAATGTAATCGTAACTAGAGTATCTGGGGACAAACATTGCGTAGAATTACAATTAGGTTTACGTTATCAGTAATATGTTTATTACGAGGATTGAATTTTAATATGTGAAATAATAGCATGCACGGAATATTGATTATTCTTTATTGAGAAGAAATATATCAACACTAACGGTTTCCTTCTGACATATATATTTGGGAAATTATCCTGCTGGCTATTTCTGTAATCCAAGTTAGCAACATTCTAGTCATGACTCGCGTAACGTCAGTACCGCTAACTCATATTGAAATGGAATCTACGGATATGTTATCGTCAACAATTAGTTGTGAATTTAATGACACAAATATATCATCAAATGCATCGCAGATGCCTCAAGAACTACCGGAAGAAATGCGTTTTGGAACATTGCACGTTGTGTCAATAGCGGCGTATTCGTGTTTTTTTGTTATAGCTGCCAGTGGCAATTTAACGGTTTTTATAACATTGTTTAGAAACAGAAAAATAAAGTCCAGAGTTAACATGTTTATAATGCATTTGTCCATAGCTGACTTGTTGGTCACGTTCATTATGATGCCGTTGGAGATATTTTGGCACGTTACGGTAGAATGGAGAGCAGGCGATGTCGGGTGTAGAATTTTGATGTTTTTTCGAACGTTCGGATTATACCTTTCGTCGTTTGTTCTCGTAGTGATCAGTTTGGACCGATATTTTGCCATCATCCACCCCTTAAGCCTCAACGATGCTGATAAGAGGGGGAAAATTATGCTGGTATTCGCCTGGCTGTTTAGTTTCGCTGCTAGTATACCGCAGGTAGGTGGTTTGATACATCACATTGATCATTGTCTGAGAAAAACCGTATTTTTTGAGATGCAACAGTCATGTCGTCATGTGTTGAATATGTTTAGCCCTCGTCATACATGTTACACTTTTTGACGAGTAGAAAAACGAAAAGTGCATATACATGATGGTTATAGCGCTTACAAATGGGAATGACCTAGAGACGAAACACACTAAGTGTTCTCTGATACCTTTGTCGGGGAAGACATTATGAACCGTTGAGCTCGGCCTATCGGCCCAAGGACAACAGTTCAAAAGTCATCCCATCTCCGGACAACAGTTTTGACTGTTACATAAATAACCATTAAATAACTGTATTATACTGTTTTAGGATGTGTAATACTTTAACAATTAAGCATTTCTGAATTAAAGTTGCAATTAATTTAAATGCATCCGAATGTCGCGATTCGTGCGAGATGACTAAATACAGAAATGCTTATTGAGCCATCTCGCGAGAAAACTAATATTGTGGGCTCTGCGTAAAGTATCGACCCGGATCAGCTTAAGCATGCCGTATAGGACTGCGTAAAGTATCGACCCGGATCAGCTTAAGCATGCCGTGCAGGACTGAGCAGGCTGATCTGGGTCGATACATTACGCAGAGGCCATTCTGTTGGTTTTCTCACGGAACGGTTCTTATGTCTAAAATCCAACGTGGGGTGTTGTTTTATCTTGTGTTAAATTAACCATATTCCTCTTTATTCCTAGATTGTATACCACCCTTTGGTAAAATATGTTAACACTTTGTTGTATGTAACTATAAACTATGTAAACAATGAAGAATTTCTATCTTAATTATAAACATGATTACATGTTATTGCATGTTTATTAAGTATCATTCACTCAGATTTGATAAACGGGTAACAGACAATATGAACCAATTTTAAACTGTGCGGATATTCATGCGGGTATTTGTCTCACTTTACGTTGAAATGCTATGCGATTAAAGTAAGCAAATGTTATTTAAATTTAAATTCCCACATGTAGACGTTTTCTGACATATTTGCAGCAGAAGACTTTTGAAAACATAGTGACAAACGGATAAATTTCTCAATACAAGCAAATCTTCATTTTGCCATAAAGTTTTGAACCTTTTTCGGTAGTTATATTTTCATTTGAAGAGCTTTTTATTTTTATTTTTTCCTAGATGTATTAAAAGTTGGCAACTGCATATTTGTTGTATTTGGGAAAGGGTTAAAAGCAGAATAAAGCATTATTAAGAGACATACGAGTATGATTGTCTAGTGTGTTGATGAAAAGATCACATTTCTGTCTGGGAAAGATGTAATTACGTTTTATGAAAGGTTAAACAGAACAAAAATCTGTTAGGACATGATAACATGATTTTAAAAATAACCAATATCGAGAAATGAATGAACTATGCACATTTGATCATAAAAGGGATTAAGATACGTTATATCACGACTGCAAGTTCACCTATTCATGCATTTCCTGGGTCTCTCACACCAGTACTCCACACAACAATCTTCCAAAGCAACTGGCTGCTTTTCCACATAGACTTAGCCCATTGGTGGAAGACGAATGACGCATGTCGCATTGACCTTTGTCGATTCGGAAAGAAAGTTGGCCGAGCCGGGATTCGAACTCACAACCCCTGGATTGACAGGCCGCGGCGCTACCGACTGAGCTACCGGGTGCTCGGCTGAGTTTGTTTGATGAGTTCAACTAATTTATCAATTTTATTTATAAAATGTGCCTGCGTTGAATTTCGTCCGATTTGTTAATTGGTGTTTTACGCTGTTTTCAACATTATATCAGTTATACCTCGGCGACTGTTCACTCATTCACGATCCCTGGGTGAACAAAACAGTACTAGGCATTGCCATTTACCTTGCCGAAGTGAACTCCACCATGCAACTCTAGATCAGACCTGGGACGCCCGGTGCCATATCACCGACGCTAACCACACGGCCAATGCGGATTCCCGGAGTTTGACCGATGAGGTGAATAACAATGATGATGAATTAAACCACAATGATGATAAATTGAAGCACAACAATTTAATTATTTCTTTATTTTAATTTAAGTGTTTCGAGTTCATATTTAATTTAATCACGGACACTGTATTACATGTAATACATCAAAACAACTTCAATTTAGTTTATTAGTAATGTTTAATACATGTATGAATTATTGTGTAAGATTAAATGTGAAATTTGTTTTATTTAACTTGAGCAAATTGTAATGAAAATGTTATAAATTGCATATACGACAAAATAAAAGCTCAAGCAAATCTTTACAACCTATATATCTTTCTCCTGACCGACTGCTTTTCAAAGATATACTCTAAAAGTCTATGATATCAACGGCATGACACATTGAAGTCTAGCTTTTTAGTTTCACGTCCATTCATCTGATGTGCCATCAATGTAGTGGAAACTTGATTATAAGGTCGGCAATGCTTTTGTGAGCGCAGTCGGGATCAGCAAATGTATCCACTTCCTCAACAACTTAAGTTAAGTTAGCCTGGATATAGTGTTTTGGATTATTCTGGTCAATGTCGCTGGTACTTTATATAGAATACTGGTGTCTGTCCAATCCATGCTGTCGCTTTATTGTGGCGCAGACAGTGATTTTTGAAACATTGCATGGAATATATTCCGTATTTAGACAGTGAAACCACAGTCAACACAAATTGAATACAAACAGAAAACGTTGCTTCCGTCCAATATTTCGAAAGCTATATTATATTATATTTCGGCCTGAATAGGTAGGTTCATCACGTATTGATCAATTGTTCGTCTTTTGTCCATCTGACTGTAGTTCTGTCTGCCACATTTTGAATTGGGGTTTAGTTATTAACAGGCGCGACGCATACTCTTTGGTTTAAACAATATGCTATTTATATTCTAATTTACATGTACATTGTATTACACTTCATATCAAATTAATTGAGCAGAAAGCAATAAGCTTATTTACATGTAGGAAGCTCTCTCCGTGTGTATTTCATATACATGTTTTTCCAGTAGCTTAATGAATTTTGAAAAAATGCTTTCATTGTTAATTATTGCTTGCTATTTATCTTGTATTTTTTCAGAAGAGAGAAACAACAAATAGAATATTTCTTTATATTAATATAGCGTATTTACTTTTTGATATATTCTACTTGCCGTCTTTGTATTATGAAATACGCATGCTCTTAAGAACTGTTTCTGTATTTCCGACTTGGCTTAGCATCGTTTATTTATTAAAGTTTTACCGAGTTTTAAGATTTAGATCAGATATATCACAGCAACTTTACACTTTTCAATGATCAGTATATGAGCCAGTGCATAAAAGGTATAATTTTTCATTTCAGAACTGAGTATTTTCGGGTTATCTTCTCCTCCTGCTCAGTTCTATCAGAGTATACACAAGTTTATAGAACGTTCTAATACGCGTGTGTTAGTAACATGTGTATACAGATCAGCCTGTTTGGATGCACAGGCTGATCCAGAACCATAATGTTTACAACAGCTTACTTGAACCTTTTCCCATACACGGGATTATATGGTCGGATGTAGACTAACTACCTGGTCAAGGGTGATTTTTTTGGGGATTTGGTCAGATGATACAATACTCTGGAGAGAGTATCGCTAGAAGGTATGGACATAACACATTGGACTCAAGGCCATATGCAAACATTATGATAAAGTGTGGAAATACTCCTTGAATCTCCCTCTCGATCTATCAACCTTCTGTTCAACCCACACTCGCTATCTAATACCGCGGATCTACATTTCTGGTTAAGTTTATTTTTGTTGCAACACTAGGGCGAAAAATAAATACACTTTGCTGTGTTGAAAATGTCATTTATTATTAATGACGTAAGCAATTTAAAATTTACCAAAGTAATGACTAGAAATATAAATCAAGAATCCAGAGTTTCATAATTAACCTATGTAAAGAGTTGCTAACACATAGGCTCTTTCTATCGACATTTCCCCTACATTTCCCCTACAATGTTCCCTAGATCAGTAGGCTACAGTTGAATCTAATACACGTGTTTGAATTTATAAACATTTAGCTGCATGTATAATAATATGCATAAAATATGCCACAATGCATATACAATTATGGCACGTTTAATGTTGAAATGTGAACAAGTTTCTGTTAACCTTTTTAGTATATTTGAGCCGTTCCGCGGTAAAACCAACATTTCTCTGCGTAAAGTATAGACCCGGATTAGCCTAAGCATGCAAAGCAGGCTTACCCGATAGACACTTTTCGCCTCCTGTGGATTATCTGTTTTTGGAATCATTATATATACCTATATCCCCTGAGACGGAATGTGTTGGCCTTGATTAGTCTGCGCGGACTGCGCAGGGTGATCTGGGTCGATACATTACGCAGAGGACATAATGTTGGTTTTCTCGTGTAACGGCTCATTAACCCTTTCCAACTTACAATAAATTTGAGCGGAAGACTTTGAAAACATACACACACAACTATATAATATATATAATAATGTATGAACACTTATTGAATAGAGTTGAAATGATTGAGCCATAAAGAATATTGCTCATTTTGTCGCAATGAGTTCACAACTTGTCCGTTGCAGATGTGTCAAAATGTGTCTGCAAATGGGAAAGGATTAATACTGAAACAAACTTCTTTTGGTGTTTATTTTTATGATACACACCATTGGCAAATCGTCCGTTGGTGATCCATGATTAGATCAGACTGTAACACGGACAACCCCTAACAGTTCAAACAGCTGTCGAGAAGAATTAAGATGGTTTTCATGTCTTGATAGTGAACTGTAATAATTTCACTCTTAACAGTTTTATTTCTTTATGTTTTCATTGGTTATATTGAATGTATTTGTGTATGCTTTCAGCGTGTGTGACTGCCGATGGCCATATATCAATATAACATTTGAATTTGAACAATACAAAATTGAAAAGTCTTATTATTAGTTTGGTATTTTGCAGTAAATATTGTTGAATGGATCCACACCAGAACGTGTCCGAAATGTAGCAATCATTGCAGTGGACGTGTGTATATAGATTAGAGCGTCCACCAGGGGTTAAGGGATTCGATCTCAGGATAGGTCATTTAAAAGAATAAACGTCCATACATTCCTATCTGTAGCAACCACGCGGATTACTGGGATATTAAATGCACATGGATATCAATGCGACTCGTATACCGGTGTCAGGATATAATTACCACTGTCCGCTTGTAGACGCATTCTGACGCATATGCAGCAGACGACTTATGGAACCATTGTTACATAAGGAGCTATAATTTCTCCACAATATTTTTAACTCTATTTAATGATTTAAGCCCAATTTACGGAGATTTCTGAAAAAAAATGCCAAAGCTGCATATTTGTTGTATGTAGGAAAGGGTTAAGCAAGAACAATGTGTCGTATATAACATGTGTGAGTCACAATAAGCGTTCTCAGTGACTGCGTGACGAGATCTCATCAAGGTTTATCGGCATACTACTAATGGGCCTATTGTTCGCCTTTGTTTGATGAAAGAGGCGTATAGAACTTTAGTACATAAAGACGGACAGTAACGACCCTGGGGAGATCGAGCGGATACAAATGATCGCCCCGGTCCTCGCTGTACGTAGATGCACTAAGAACCAATACCGCTGGACTCGAAACAAATGTGTAATCAGTACCAAGGTTTATCATTCAGTAAAATCGAGAGAACATATGCTCGGTTTGATGGTTGTCGATTTGTATAATAAAGAAATGTATGCTTGAGCGCCTTTACATTTGGAACCAGCTCATGTGATGAAATTGTTGGAATTGCGTGGTGAACCATGAGTCCATAAATTTATATTTAAGTAACAGCGGTAGTGTTCGCATTGCAATACTTTTTCCACATAGTGACACCTCTGCAGTAGAAGACTTTTTGAAAACACTGTGGCATAAGTCGAAACTGCTAATAATAAGTAATTTGTCCTAGTCCTTGTTTTCGGAATGTCTACATTTAATGGACTTAACTGTGGCGAAGTCATTTGCTTCAAATTCGTTACATGTGAGAAATGGTTAATGAACAGAATCAGCTCTGTAAAGTGTAAACTAATTTACAGTCTGGCTCTTCAACGATATACTGCATCAGCAATGCGCTCAATGAAGTAATTTGGATCGCACGGTTTATTACACTTCGGGTCAGAAGTGAAAAGGTTGTACTTTAAACAAAAATAGCTGGATTTGCTATCGTATGCTATGATAACATTTCACTGGACGCATGACATACATAAATATATAATGGCTAGATGATTTACTCCATTTCCTGTTGTGGCGGCTACAGCCATTACATAGCAGAGTTTGTTTTAAGTCCTACATGTACGTCGTGATGAACGATTGTTTATTAGTTAATCGTGACATCGTGCTCAAATATATGATCATGAAACACGAAGAACTATAATAACCCTATTGTATTTAACCACTTGCATTAATTGAATCACTTGCATGAATTGAATGGACTATGTCCAATGCATACGTTTAAGAACATTTAGGTAAAACAATTTTATATTCACATGAAGTGAACGGACTATGTCCAATGTATACGTTTATAAACATTTAGTTTAAACAATGTTATATTCACATGAATTAAACGGACTATGTCCAATGTATACGTTTAAGAACATGTAGTTTAAATAATGTTATATACGCATGAATTAAACGGACTATGTCCAATGTATACGTTTAAGAATATGTGGTTTAAACAATGTTATATACACATGAATTAAACGGACTATGTCCAATGTATACGTTTAAGAACATGTAGTTTAAACAATGTTATATAAACATGAATTAAACGGACTATGTCCAATGTATACGTTTAAGAACATGTAATTTAAACAATGTTATATACACATCAATGTTGATTGACGTCGCCGTTCCTTACACAATGTGTCAAAGACGTTCATACCTACACCAGGTGATCGTACAGAATACCAGAACCGCGTTATTAGACCTAGTAAAAGAAGCCCCTATGTAAAAAGGTATTATGTTGTTGGAACCGAGTTGGTAATATGTGCCCGACTACTTTAGAAACACAGTGTACTGCTGACCTTCCAAGCTTAAACTTTCGCACACCTCTACGAACGTTTCCTAACTTAGGTAGATCGTAGCAATCGCATTTATGGTTAATAGAAATATAATAGAGCAGTATGAACACATCCACGGGGAAAGGTGCATGTTTCTTTTTTGTCATCGATGCACAACCAGATCAGCCTGTTTATCCGCGCAGTTATACACTGTTCACATACTACTTACATTGGTTTGTTAGAAGCTTCTGGGAACTTGTGTTGATTGTGATACAACGGATAAGATGTACAGGCTGATCTGAACATACACTTTTCAAGAATGCCAACTTGTACTATTTCCCTTGGACGGGCAAGTTTAGCATTCTCTACTCGAAGGTACACGAACACAACTTCCGTTGAATTTAGCGAACCGAATTTAGCGAGCCGTTGTTATAATTTGACATAATTTGTACATTACCTTTATCGCCGATCAGTCTCAAAGTGTTAACAAACCATGAACAAATTACGAGATAATCTATCTACTTGCAATTCTGATTATTTGGTTGTCTGCATCTTTCGTTCATGTTCAATACGGAAGCGTCCTAGTGTGTTGCTCCTTAGGAATGGTTATTTCGATTACTACACAACGACCATGGGCTCTGCTATACGGTTGTGTAAGGCCTTACTCAATACACGTTTACACCAGCAACACTAACAATATGTTGCTACCAAGGGCGTAGCTTGGCAATAATCAATGTGTAGGCCTTCTCGTGAGACTCTGTGGACTCTGCGTAAAGTATCGACCCGGATCAGCCTAAGCATGCCACACAGGCGTACCCGGATATACACTTTTCGCCTCCTGTGGAGATCACTTCTCTATCTATACCCACCCCCTCCCCCTTAGACATTACGCAGATGTGTATCGCCACAGCTGCATTTCGGGGCATTTTTAGAAAAAATGTGTAGGCACGTGCCTACAGTGCCTAAGGGGGCTACGCCCCTGGCTACTATAACTTAACTGCGCTTAAGGAAACCCGACCATAGCCAACCTCTGACTGTTGAAGACGCTGATTACGTTGATCTTAGCCGTTCCGCGAGAAGCCAACATTAAATTGTCTGCGTAATGTATCAACCCAGATGAGTGTGCGCAATATGCGCAGGCTAATCCGGGGCGACACATTTCGTTTTAGGGGGATAGAGGTACAGAGTAATGATTCCTGCAACAGAAAATCTACAGGAGGTGAACAGAATCTGTCCGGGTTAGCCTGCGCGGCATGCTTAGGCTGATCCGGATCGATACTTAACGCATAGTCCGCGCTGTTGGTTTTCTCGTTGGACGGCTGATCTGTGTAGTTTGATCCGTTAACCAGACAACCAGCATGTCCGTATTGAAGCTTCAACCCAACTGACACATGATATATATATATATATGATTTCTCAAGAATACGGAAGGAACAAAAACCACTTACATGTACCTCATGATAAACGTTTCTCACATACATACCTATACATAATAGAAATTTCTCAGTGAATTATAATCTTATGAACTCACGGATAGTTTATAACTTATTGCACTGAATTTATAACTTTTACAGTGATTTTATACCATTTCACTTTACGGAACTACTTTGGAAAATAATGAGTCTTAAAACTAGTAACAACTCGACTAAACGGTGCAATAAACTTAATCTGTGCATCTAAATGTGTGATAACAGATTGAATAGGTCCAGTAGACTTACATTTAATGACTTGAATCAACATAAGGCACTGTTTTTATTTATATTTTAGAACAGTTAAACACAATAGGGCTAGGGAGATATATAGTGTTTGAGCCCAGGTATGCGACATAGTACAAGTTGTCTTTTGTGAACAATTTATATGAAAATCAGCCTATGCATCCTCAGAATCTGACCACGATATTCACGTTATACAAATTACTCACACATGTGGGGTATGATAAGACTAAGCATATGATTGCATAATTGTACCTCTTCTCTCAAGTATCAATTTATGTTTCCAGCATGATATAGGGAGATATATTATTGTTTGTTGCTTTGTCTGTCTGTCTATCTGGCTGTCTGTTTGTCACTCCATAACCTTTGATCCGTTTAAAGGGTTTTAAAATATACCCAATTGGTATTGTACGCCATTATGCATGTAACGTGCGTTCTTATACACATTTATTAATGTTAACCCCGTAAACATAAATGATAGTACAAAGATGTGTAAGGCTTTAAGATGAATTATAACAATATTTGCGACCAATGAAGACAAAGAGCACCCTGCAAACACATATCAGTCGTACAATCTTATGTTATTTCACAGTGTCTCTACTCTAGTAGCATAGTGTTTCAACCTAAACCAAGAGCTTGAGCTGCCACTGACAATCTTTGATCATAATGCATCTGCGTATAGAGACGAGTCGAGTGAGTCTACAAACGCACCATAATCTTTCCTGACCGTGCTCTTGCAGTTTAGTCCTAGATGCATTTTCGATGTAATCTAAATGGTAAAATAGTTTTACGCCAAAGTAACCTTAAATGAGGCCACATCTGATAACACACCAGATGCAGGACTTGAGTGTGATAGATGTTAGTGCGATTCAAAGGAGAATACGTTGCGTCATTGTAACAAGGGTGCACCTCCAGACGCATTTTGAACGTTTGAATGACTGGACGTTGAACAGAATCAACATCAGCTTATTTTAATCGTTCATTTTTGTTCTGGACGCAAAGATCACAACATCGATTTACATGTGGCGTAACCCGTTTTATACCTTCGTCTTACAAGTATCGAGAAATCTGCCAATATTGCCACGAAAGTGTTCATGTAAACGGAAACTAATTTGCCAATATGATTATAAAATGCTTAGGATCTACTTTAAGAAACAGGAAAGATGTATCATGCAGTCAAAGATTAAAACATGTTGAAACGGAAGCTCACTTTTTTTTCGGGGGGGGGGGGGGGGGGGGGGACGATTTCCAAGTACAGCATAATTATGTTATGCCTAAACATGCAAAACATGTCGAAATGTGTTGACTTGTCTCATTCAACAGGATGCACATTTATTATTATCTGTGCTTTATGAAAACCAACCACGAGGCATTTTCGAACAATTTAGATCCAGATGATTCTGTGCAGCTTGATCTGCTTCTGTATTGTTCCCCATTAGAGTACCAGAAGAGTCAAGAAACGTTTGACAAACAGTGACCACTTTGATCCGATAGCATTGATGTGAAAATATCTTCATATGCAATTGTAAAAAATAAACTAAGTTTTACTTCCCTGGAGCTCAATTAACTCTTTTACTGCTGAATTCACAAAGTCGACTCTTTCAAATTGAAAATTGACCATTACCACTCTATGGTTGTCCTAATAGGACATTTGGTAAAATGTATTGCCTAAGTGGAAAACAATGCAGATATCAGGAGAGACAATTGTTTGCAAAAGCCTTCAATTGCCTTTGGTAGCGAAAAGGTTAAAACAACATAATTACTAAGCTGAATATTAAGCGGCCTGAGCTTTAGATCTAATATGTTTTTGTAGAAAATATATAACTTCACAATAGAAAAAAACTAAAGCGCTAAAGTCAGTGAAGTTGTATGTGTTTCACAGGTCAAAGAGGGTTTGGCGAGCCGTCAGCTACTTAAAGCAGACATTAAAACATGTAAGGAATGTCGAACACTGTTACAGTGTTTGGCAGTTAGCTTGATAAATTGTGAGTTGGTACGACTTGTTGACGGAATAAAATGTTTGGCTTTCCAATGGAAGTACGCGTTTTAACTACCGGCATCTGAAAAAATAAGTAAAATAAGAGGCCCGTTCGGGCCAGTATCACTGAACTGAACAGACTCGACTGTTCTGGGTAAGATGTTTGAATGGATTATTTACGGACATGTGACCGTTTATCACGATTTAATAACAATGGTGGTAGCACAAGTAGTTTTCTCACAGCATGAGCCAATTGCAATAAATATCATCTACAGTTTACAGAAAACCTTCTGATCAAG
>JASEVX010000002.1:81793561-81796061 GCA_031761405.1 Serripes groenlandicus | reverse complement strand
AAAGAGAAAAGAGATAGAAATAGAGCGAGAGAGGAGAGAGAGAATAGAGAGACAGGGGAGAGATAGACACCGAAAGAGAGGAGAGAGATACAGATGAGAGAGAGAGAAGAGGAGGAGAGAGGAGAGAGAGAGAGAGGAGAGAGAGAGAGGAGAGAGAAGAGAGATAGAGAGAGAGAGAGAGAGAGAGGAGAGAGAAGAGAGGAGAGAAGAGAGGAGAGGCGGAGCGAACGAGAGAGTGCGAGATAGAGAGAGAGAGAGAGAGGGAGAGAAATAGAGAGGGAGAGAGAAGAGTAGAAAAGAGAGACGATAGAGAAGAGAGAAAATAAGATAATAGAGAGACATGGGGAAGAGGGACGACACGAAAGAGAGGAAGGGAGACAGGTGAGATTGACAAATAGTAGTCATATATTGTACTCCGAGTATAACTTGCTCATTGTGAATCATTTCTTCTTTTGCAAAATTCGTCTACAGTACTGTACATGTATGAGGGAGAGGGTTAATGATTTCGACTTTCCTTGAGTAATGGGACACAATAAAAGGCTATCTTTGATGGTCGAGTACAGATCTATGGTATACTATCATGCTTATCTGTACCAGCTGTTAGAATCTTCTATATATCCTATCGATGTTAGTATATAAAGGTAGATTACCTAAGAAAAGTTTAAATACAAAGGTATTTTTTACAAATATTGATGCTTTATAAAGTGTTGTAATGGGATTGATTAATCAGTGTAAGTTACGATAGTATTGCAGTGAGCCCTTACGCTTGATCTCGATAAGAAAAATACAAAGAAACACAGCCCACAGCAATATTTTTCCTGTAATACGCAATCATATTTTTTCTTTTCCACATCGTTTAAACAAATGCAGAGGTATTATTCGATGTTATTATTCAGATGCTTTTTATCCACAAGAGTTTTTCAAAGTAGCCCACACTGAAAATTGCATACTGGGTAAAAGAAATAATATTTAACTTGTCCATACAAACGGTACAAGTTGACATTTGAGTGACGCATAACTCCAGACCAAGATGACTGGTTAGTTTTGTGTTGTCTGATATAGATCTACACATCTCGCAATGTATCTACAACGCAATTCTGAAGCTCCTGATTAGTTGGAGAGATTTTATGAAAACAAATGCTGATCTTAACTTACACTATTCACAAATGCCAAGTTTAATGCATTGTCACGCTCAAATAACAGGAGTAAGACCAGGATAATGTAGTTAACCCTTATGCTGTCTAATTCCTACAGGTTTTTTTCGTCTCTGTATTATTGGTTATTTGTCCATATCAACATTATTGTAGTTATATCACGGCGACTTGTGTAAGCGGACACCTCTGCTAGGCAACCAACTTGTATAGCAGCCATTTAAATATTTACCAAGACAACTTTTTTTTTTTTATTACTTGTATTAAGCAGCCACATGTGTTGTTCAGCAGCCACCTTTTGACTCTCCCCGGTGTGAAGAGTTCCACTAGTTATATCATCTGCGGAAGACAAATTTTGATTAGACTGGGCAAATGTTTAACCTAGTCATGGTCTGTATTGCTCGTATGTACTGTTTGCATAATCTTGAATAGTATATACATGTACTATGGATCATTCAACTTTATAACTTTTGTAAATGAAAATAGTCTGAGAACAATGATGAAAAATCCTGAAGCATCACATAGGCGTTGGTTACTTTCCCTCACAATTCTTGCACCGTTTCTTTTCCGTCACAACTTTCAAACTTATAAATTACATACGATATTTTTATCTTGTGCGCACGAGATAGTATCTCGCTCGCACGACTTAGTATCTCGTGCGCACGAGATAGTATCTCGTTCGCCTGACATAGTATTTCGTTCGCAAGACTTAGTATCTCGATGATAGTATCTCGTGCGCACGAGATAAGTATCGAGATACTAAGTCGTGCGAACGAGATACTTATCTCGTGCGCACGAGATACTATGATCGAGATACTAAGTCGTGCGCACGAGATACTAAGTTGTGCGAACGAGATACTATCTCGTGCGCACGAGATAAAAAATATTCGTATGTAATTTATAAAAATGTCTGTGTCCCTTTAGAGCTGCCGTACATAGAGCCACGTGCCCTCCCGAGTTTTAAAGGTAGTTTAAGAATACCAGACTAATGTAATCAAGTGTTTGGTATTTGTACTAAACAAACTTGCCTTTTTATTTCTAAAAGAGATTAATATGATTCCAAACAGTCGCGACTTTCCCTGAGAAAACAATGCATCGAAAGCTTTCGTATAAATAAATGTGAAACTAATTAAAACATGATTGATTCAATTATTATACCACCCTTTAGCGTATATTTCATTGTCAGTAGAGTCTGTTCAAGAGAAGCGTTGATTGTATAGCACGGGCGTTGGTTGTAACATGCGATTACATTGGACATAAACATCGGCCCGTGATAATGTGTTTTTATGTGTAGAAGGTGAATTCGAGACGACTCTTAATGCGGGGTAGTCAGATCGAATATACGGAAG
>JASEVX010000002.1:81375939-81793361 GCA_031761405.1 Serripes groenlandicus | reverse complement strand
GATAAATTGTTCAAATGAGTAATTTCTTCTTTTGCCAAAATCGTTTTCAACTCTATTTGATAATTTAACTCTTAATCATTGAGTTTTTTCTCGTTTTTTACCAATAGGTTTTCAAAGTAGGTTGCTGCAGACTTCTTGAACTCGGCGATTTCCGTACGAGATTGAGACACCTCTGTTTAACTCGCGATTTCCGTACCAGGTCGAGATTACCCCTGTTGAACTCAGTGATTTCCGTACGAGGTCGAGAACACCTTGTTAAACTCGGCGCTTTTCTTACGAGGTCGAGAACACCCTTGTTGAACTCGGTGATTTCGTACGTGGTCGAGAACACCCTTGTTAAACTCGGCGCTTTCTACGAGGTCGAGAAACACCCTTATTGAACTCGGTGATTTCCGTACGAGGTCGAGAACACCCTTGTTAAACTCGGCGATTCCGTACGAGATCGAGAACACCCTTGTTGAACTCGGTGATTTCCGTACGAAATCGAGAACACCCTTGTTCAACTCGGCGATTTCCGTATGAGATAGGGGTTCGTGTGCAGTATAAATGGCCAGCATTTTTCCAGTTAAAATTGCATATATCGATAATGCACTTTGATTTGATGTCATTTTTGTTCAAACGTAATCGCATTTATTAACTCAAACATCTTGTATCCTATTAGAAAGTTGCCACGGTACAATATTTGCCAGTGCAAGAAGAACATCGTGTTCGAATTGATTTAAATCCCACCGCATACTGTTTGTCGTGCGTTTAGCTTATCTCGGTAACGGTCGCTGAGTAGTGGTGTAATGATTTGATCACGTGTTTATATAACGTCCATTAATCTTTATCTGGCACATCAAGGTTAACACACAGGGTCAGTTGTAGGTGGAAATCAAAGTGTTTTAGAATACTAATTATACGTATGCTAATTGATTTCACAGAACTCATGATTCGGTAGTCATGAGTAGAATACGTTCAAATTAGGGCAGTTCAGCATTAGATGGCCATACTACAAATAAATTGATTAAACATGTAACAAATTACCACGACTACAAAATAGCATATCATGTTAAATACAACAAGATATATATATAATATTGCAATGGTTGTGATTCAAATAGCAGGCATAAGATCACTCCTCCTATTCCAAGCGTCATTAAGACATTAGCATATTATAAATTACTATTTTTATCTAACATTATTCGAGAAAGATTTAAATAATGTTGGAAAAGATATTTGAAAACTGATTTCTAATATCCCTGAATGTGGGAAATGTCAAGATAAAAGTGGGATTCACTTCCACTGCAAAGTTATTACATTATTCGCAGTATCTTTCATTTCAAGCAATATTTGTTTATTTTCCAATTTCTTCAGCTAGCTATCTAATATACGAATTTTTGTCAAGCCATTCAAATTTATTACTTTTTAAATTTTTCTAAGTAAGTTACATATATTTTAATCCAGATTTATTAAGTTTATACACTTATCGGTATTTAAAAAAGCTCTGATGTAGCTTGTTTACAACATAAAGCAAAAGAAGTACCCTAGATAGGACAGACTGATAGCATATGCTTGATGTACTCCTCTTTATTCTCAAACAATATATGTAACATCTCGTGATGCAAGATCAGAAGTAATGTAGGGCGATACTAACCGTTTGATTTTCAGCATTTTATAAGTTGCGCGAATGTTTTCATTGCGTAGAACATGTAATTTAAGTATGGGATTTGGTTTGCATTCAAATTTATACCACAGTTGATTGCATTATACACAGGAGAAAGAGAGAGAGAGAGAGAGAGAAGAGAGAGAGAGAGAGAGAGAGAGAGAAGAGAGAGAGAGAGAGAGAGAGAGAGAGAGAGAGAGAGAGAGAGAGAGAGAGAGAGAGAGAGAGAGAGAAGGAGAGAGAGAGAGAGAGAGAGAGAGAGAGAAGAGAGAGAAAGAAGAGATAGAAATTGAGAGAGAAGAGAGAGAGAAGAGAGAGAGAGAGAGAGAGAGAGAGATATGAGAAAGAGAGAGAGAGAGAGAGAGATAGAGAGAGAGAGGATAAAGAGAGAGATAGATATAGAAAGAGATGAGGAGAAGAATTGGGAGGAGCAGAAGAGGAGACGATGAGCGAGAGCGAGACAGAGACTCACGATGAAAGAGATATAGAAATATAGACGGAAGTGGAGACTGAGAGTAGATCGAATAACAGACCATGGGCTCAACGAGACCTGCGATAGAGCGACTGGATAGGAGATGACAGAATTGATAGAGGAGAGTGAGAGAGGAGAGAGACCGAGAGAGAGAGAGAGATGAGAGAGAGAGGCGTGGTCCGGCGGCTGGAGGTCTTTGCGGGCCTCGGAGGGAGAGAGAGGGAGAGAGAGGAGCAGCGCATCGTCTACCCGTCTCGTCTCTGCTCTCTACGAGGGAGAGAGAGAGAGAGAGCGAGAGAGATGAGAGAGGAGAAGGAAAGGAGTGGTGCGTTCTGAGGGCTCGGCGCGGCTGCGGGCGCTCGCTCGATCTCGTCGCTCTCTCGGTCGCGGTGCGGGAGCTCTGCGAGCCCCGCGCTGTCTCAGATGATAGTCGAGCGAGACTCCGTGGATAGGGATGGACGGACCGAGAGGAGGAGGGGAGGAGCAGGGTGGAGGATGGACGAAGTAGCCCCTCCCTATCGGCTTTCTCCTAGCGAGGAGAAGCGGCTAGCAGAGAGTTAGGAGAGAAAGAGAGAAAAAAGAGAGAGATAGAGAAGAGGAGAAAATAAGATACTCTGAGTGTACCACCTGGGAGAGACAAACGAAAGCAAGATGACAAATTCGACTTCCAGACACTGTACATGTATGAGGTGAGAGAGGTTAATGATTTCGACTTTCCTTGAGTAATGGACACAATAAAAGGCTATCTTTGATGGTCGAGTACAGATCTATGGTATACTATCATGCTTATCTGTACCAGCTGTTAGAATCTTCTATATATCCTATCGATGTTAGTATATAAAGGTAGATTACCTAAGAAAAGTTTAAAATACAAAGGTATTTTTTACAAATATTGATGCTTTTATAAAGTGTTGTAATGGGATTGATTAATCAGTGTAAGTTACGATAGTATTGCAGTGAGCCCTTACGCTTGATCTCGATAAGAAAAATACAAAAAAAACACAGCCCACAGCAATATTTTTCCTGTAATACGCAAATCATATTTTTCTTTTCCACATCGTTTAAACAAATGCAGAGGTATTATTCGATGTTATTATTCAGATGCTTTTTATCCACAAGAGTTTTTCAAAGTAGCCCACACTGAAAATTGCATACTGGGTAAAAGAAATAATATATAACTTGTCCATACAAACGGTACAAGTTGACATTTGAGTGACGCATAACTCCAGACCAAGATGACTGGTTAGTTTTGTGTTGTCTGATATAGATCTACACATCTCGCAATGTATCTACAACGCAATTCTGAAGCTCCTGATTAGTTGGAGAGATTTTATGAAAACAAATGCTGATCTTAACTTACACTATTCACAAATGCCAAGTTTAATGCATTGTCACGCTCAAATAACAGGAGTAAGACCAGGATAATGTAGTTAACCCTTATGCTGTCTAATTCCTACAGGTTTTTTTCGTCTCTGTATTATTGGTTATTTGTCCATATCAACATTATTGTAGTTATATCACGGCGACTTGTGTAAGCGGACACCTCTGCTAGGCAACCAACTTGTATAGCAGCCATTTAAATATTTACCAAGACAACTTTTTTTTTTTTATTACTTGTATTAAGCAGCCACATGTGTTGTTCAGCAGCCACCTTTTGACTCTCCCCGGTGTGAAGAGTTCCACTAGTTATATCATCTGCGGAAGACAAATTTTGATTAGACTGGGCAAATGTTTAACCTAGTCATGGTCTGTATTGCTCGTATGTACTGTTTGCATAATCTTGAATAGTATATACATGTACTATGGATCATTCAACTTTATAACTTTTGTAAATGAAAATAGTCTGAGAACAATGATGAAAAATCCTGAAGCATCACATAGGCGTTGGTTACTTTCCCTCACAATTCTTGCACCGTTTCTTTTCCGTCACAACTTTCAAACTTATAAATTACATACGATATTTTTATCTTGTGCGCACGAGATAGTATCTCGCTCGCACGACTTAGTATCTCGTGCGCACGAGATAGTATCTCGTTCGCCTGACATAGTATTTCGTTCGCAAGACTTAGTATCTCGATGATAGTATCTCGTGCGCACGAGATAAGTATCGAGATACTAAGTCGTGCGAACGAGATACTTATCTCGTGCGCACGAGATACTATGATCGAGATACTAAGTCGTGCGCACGAGATACTAAGTTGTGCGAACGAGATACTATCTCGTGCGCACGAGATAAAAAATATTCGTATGTAATTTATAAAAATGTCTGTGTCCCTTTAGAGCTGCCGTACATAGAGCCACGTGCCCTCCCGAGTTTTAAAGGTAGTTTAAGAATACCAGACTAATGTAATCAAGTGTTTGGTATTTGTACTAAACAAACTTGCCTTTTTATTTCTAAAAGAGATTAATATGATTCCAAACAGTCGCGACTTTCCCTGAGAAAACAATGCATCGAAAGCTTTCGTATAAATAAATGTGAAACTAATTAAAACATGATTGATTCAATTATTATACCACCCTTTAGCGTATATTTCATTGTCAGTAGAGTCTGTTCAAGAGAAGCGTTGATTGTATAGCACGGGCGTTGGTTGTAACATGCGATTACATTGGACATAAACATCGGCCCGTGATAATGTGTTTTTATGTGTAGAAGGTGAATTCGAGACGACTCTTAATGCGGGGTAGTCAGATCGAATATACGGAAGCGAAGTATTTTGGTGAGATTGTTTATCCGCTTGACATAGGCAGGGAAATGTTACGTGCCGTTCTTTTTCTAGCTCAACATTATTTGACTACAATCCTTTATCACATGACAATGCTAGTATTTCTTTATATGTCACATGTGTAATATAACATGACCAAATCATTATTTTTGTAGTCACTCGCGAATGTTTACAAAAGGGCTGAGAACGTGTATCCGGTAAACACAAACGTCACGATAGATGTACGAGGTAAAGGGACCATTATTGGTAATAAAACTATTTGTGTGTGTGTTTACTTTACAGTTACATGTTTGGACAATTTTCCGACAGTGAAAAACGGTTTTCATTTTTGTATTTCGTCATGTGATAAAAAGTATCTGACATTCATTCCATAACGTTTTACTAAACGTCCGAGGCTCGCTTAATAACACATTTCTTAAACTTTTTAATAAAACTTTATATGAAATGACAACTCATGTCAGATTCTATATATATGCTATATTAAACTGAACTTACGTAAAAACGAGCGCTCTCTTTTAGCTCAGCTAAGATGCGGGATTTTGCCTTTGAGAATTGAGACAGGCCGATACATTGGCGAAAAAATCAATGATCGCTTATGTTTATTTTGTGATAGCTCACAAATAGAGTCGGAAACGCATTTTGTGGTTACATGCGACTTTTATACAAGAATAAGATCTGACATATTCGGTGAATTATTTTATACAGGGGCATTTGTACAATTATCGCTTAATAATAAATTGTGTTATTTAATGATGAATCATGTGCGAAAATTAGCAAAATTTATAGTTAAAGCCTATGTTGTTAGACGGAGAGCATTATATCCGCAGAACTGATTATTGTTTCTTTTTGATATACAGGCGACTTTTTGAATCGATTATGGTGGGCATGTTTTCAGGGCATTTTATGGGGAGTAAAAATTGCTCGTAATGTGCAAGTTCTTATTCTCGCATAATGCTTTTGACTATAACAGTTTTCTCTTTTGGAAAGGTCTTCAAATTGTAGATGATGTATTATTATGTTCATAATGTATATGTGTACGTTTATGTATTTTTCATTAGGACCGTATAGACACAACTATCTCACTTTCAAACATTTATTCACTCACACATGCACTGACTGACTCACTCACACACACAATCATTCGTTAGTGTCTTTGCTTGTGATTGTTTTTAACTGTGTTTGATTATACATATGACTACATTTTCTTTACATTTCGTTTATGTAAAGGACTTTTAGTTATATATTATTACTTAACATTACGATAACTTTATTGTTATGTGATTTGGTGGACAGCAAAACTTCCGCTCTTTTTCTTAAAAGAGCATAGCCTAGCTGTTAAACAAAAACACTAATATTGTAAATTTATTCTTTAGACAGTGTGAAAATGTTTCAATTAACGTTTTCATTTTTTTGTTTTTCCCCAGAAGTGATCTCAATCATAATTATACGTACTTATATTGACTTTTTATATCTACCTTATTTTTCTTTTGGAGATGAAGTTTCTGGAATGGATGTTTTCGAATGGTACTGCCCATATCTGTCTATTTTGATATTGTCGTTATGAAGTAGAACGATACCAACACAACACGTTTTCCATTTTTTGCTTTTTTTGTATGTTTTTTGTTTTGTTTTGTTTTTTATTTTATTTTTTTTGGGTTTTCTTAATTATTTTTCTTTTGAAAGTGACTTATAGGCCCATGGGGCCGGGTGTTATTTATTACATTTTGTACCATTGTTTTGTTGTTGTATATACACATGTCACTATAATAAAATATTTACTTTACTTTACTTTTTATATGTTGTAGAAACTCTTACTAACTGTCCCTGTATAACAACTCTAATGGGCGAGTGCCCCCAACATAAATGTTAACAAAACGTCTATTTGTGCGGTCTTGTTCGAGTCAGAACAAATATTAACCTATTTAGACAGATTTGAAGCGCATTTTGTTCCGGATCCATGCTTGTCAAAAACATCTGTTTACCCATGGCACGAGTCATTGACCATGTTACCTTTCATTTGGTGTGATTTGCTGAATCTTTATCTTTACTTGGATCCCAAAGTGATCTTACGTCACGGTTAACCTTTTTTTTTTTACATTTTCTTTAAACAAAATAGTGTAACAGTACGCATCGTGTCTCAAATTAACATCGTTGTATTGTTAAAAGTAACCTGTGTGTAAAGTCGATGCGGTAGAGCTTAGTCGATGACTGAGTTCGAGCCCCGGTCAATCATTCCTTCTGATGAGTGTAATGTATTTGTGATTTTTGTCATTCGACTTCAAATAACAAGCTAAAAAGGTATGTGTGGAAAGGTGGCCACTTTTCTTGGAATAATCGTGTGTGGAGTACAGGTGCGAGAAAGTCGAGAAGGCCCCCGTTAAATAACTGATACACCATTGAAACGGCGTTTAACTCCAATCAGGCAATCCATTTGTAAAACAATTCTCAGATTGGTATACTGACTGTTAAATTACATTTTCATTGTAAATTAAATTTGCCCTAAATTACGGAATACTTTATTATTATTATTATTCTTTGGTAGGATAGTAGGATGATAGGATGGTAGGATGATAGGATGGTAGGATGGTAGGATAGTAGGATGCTAAATAGACATGATCGCGCCTTTGGTTGACTGGTGATTTCAGTTAACCTCTATTCAACTTGCACACTACTGATTAATATTAAAATTAAATTGTCCAATATTAGATTGACCACATGTGTACCCTAATCTTGCAGAAGGGGTCAAATCGGCCTAAAACATATAGTTGCTTCCTTTTATGAATCGTCATACATTAATGGCCATGACCCTCGATTAGAACTGTAGAGTATGTCCTGACATAGTTTCAGCTAAAACGTAAGACAGTCTGATAGTATTCGCCTATTCATAGTCTGTTCAAGGTCTTCTGAATTCCATTTCTAGTCGTACAAACTACCTTAAAGAAAAAAACAATATACATGTAAAAACCTAGTTACTTTATGTATACAACTATTTAAGGATGAAATATAATCATAATCGTTATAGGTTAATAACATTTGAGAAATGTCTTTTTTCGCTTGTGATGCGCACTTTGTCATTTTACACCGTTGACACCCGTCCGACTGAAATATCATGTAAATTCCTGCCAAGAAGGAAATCCCTGCTGTTCTAAAATACAGAAAACAAGTATCCTTTATATGAGTGGCTATGCAGAAAGAAACAACCCAAAGGTCATAATTTACCGTGCGGAAAAATGAACTGCTCACGCATTCATGCTATTGACCCAAATATATACTGCTTCCTTGGAAGTTTCTTGAAATCTTCTATGACCAATTTGCGAGCCGTGTAAAACCACATTAGACTGCACCGCTTACTATGTTTGAAAGAGTAAACAATACAAGTAACGTGACATTTGCCATTTATAAATCATCACGTATTCATTTTACTTTGAAGCAAGGATTGATAATTCAAAAGATTCCCATTGTCTCATCTATCATAGCGTCGTCTATGATATCATATCGCCTCGACCAACACTTTCCTGATTAAGGTGGAATCATACCTTTTAAATAACGTCGTTTTTGACGTCAAAACGTACGTTTTTGCGACAATGACAGTGTTGTTAAAGAAATCACCATTTCTTCCTCATTTCAATTTGGATTCGGATAAAATGAACTTAAAACTGAAGAGAATTCAATAACCTGTATGATAATATCAATTATATACATCTGTCATGACAATTAACGTAACATAAAGCGACTTAAAGTAGAAATTTTCGCTAGAATATTTTAACAGTAATTTGATTATTTCTAATTTATTCAAAATTCGCCCGAGAGATTTTTCTTTTAATCAAATATAACATAGAACACCTATTCATCTACCATTTGCCAAACTTTCAAGCAAATCTATCGTGTCGATTTTTAATAAATCACAATGGCGTTAAGCCTCTTGTGTTCGTCGTAACGTTCACTGCGGAATTAAAAATTGAGACGCATCCAGGGTAATTAAAATGAGTACTGATTTTTTTCCTTATAACTATCCATTTCATTCTTAATTTAAGCTATCCCCTAAAGAAATAATAATAGGTAGTATATATGTGTTTCTATTTAAAGAATTAAAGTAATCACGGTCGTAAATAATTTAGCAAAAAAAACAACAAAATAATATTTGGATCTGTCATATGTTTATATGTCTCTGTGTTTATATGTCTCTGGTCATATGTATAAACTGCCTCGTTAACTTTCCTGTTCAACTGTTGTTCTATATATGAAATGTAATTATCACAAATATTATATGTCACCCTTGTTTGTTTGTATCGTATTTGAGATAACAGTATACAAATGTTGTTCTCAATATGCAATTTTGAGAATTTCGAGTCTATATCTGTCATGCAAAGCTTTCTTGGTATTCTATCCGTGATAATGTTGTTGTCGTTTGCGTCAAGTTTTTGATTAAATTGTAATTTGTGTTTACACAGCTGCGCAGTTATGTGTGATTAAAGGAATGACTATTACTATCTCATCTTATATTGACATCGATTTGAAGCGAATAATATAAACTCCGTCATGATATATAGTTCACAACTTTTCCTTAAATAATTTTAAAGCAAAATTTGGTTTATTTAAGGAACTCGCTGACTAATAATACAGTTATTACCTTACGTCTAATTTACTAACAAAATAATGCCATAGATATTTCTTTTAAAAGAAATCATTATAATTCAGAACACCATTATTTCTCCAATTTACTCAAATTTGTTGGAAATATATCGGGCGGACTTTTAGTAAAACGCTATGCCGTAATACTGCTGACGTGCGCCGGTACGCGCATTGTGGAACTGGAAATGAAACACAGCCACTTATCCCTTCTTCTATCTTTCTTTTTTTACTCCTTATGTCCCCGTTATTTTAAAACTACCGGTACTTCGTTTTGTCTTGAGAATTGTTTTTTACCCTAAACCCAAATTTCATGGGTTGATTTTAAGTAAATCACAATGCCATAACACCGTAGAAGATCACACCTTTGGTCACATGTTCGTACCTAATTACTTGTGTTGTCAACACACTTCCAATAATAAAACAAAATGTATCATTACCCGACTATAAACTGTCTACAATTTCTAGACACCTGTACAATGACATCGAAGGCTCACTACATAGTGCAGACAACGATGTGATAGCACTCTATGGGATATGAATGTAGACAATAATAGTGGTTTATTTACCAAAACTAAACAGGAAAATATTGTCAATAAACACCTGTTTTCAAACAGCTCTAGGTTGAATTGAACTGCGGAACTGTGTGAATACAATCAAGTAAAAACTTTCATAAAATCTTGTACATAAGGTTTTCCAAAGGGAAGAAAGTCAAATAGTTATTCTCGATATTTTATCATATAAAGTGTTTCCTTAAATAACAAAAGCATAATCACGGATAGAATAGATAGAAAGCTTTGCATGCTGTTCAGTTATAATCTTTGAAGTTCTGAAACTTGCTTTTTGCCTGATTAAGAGAAAAGCATTCTGTATTTACTGTTATCTGAAAATACATCACAAAATACCTAGACTGACAAATATGAAAGTAATAATAAAATATATTAACAATTTCTTCCATGATAATTCTGACAATGCTCTTGTTTTAATTTCGTATCAGAAATGTTGGGTTATGTAATATCATGAAACTTCATGTAATATCGAATTAGTATTTGATGTTCCCGTATCAATTTGTTTATGTAAATGTATGTATGTAAATGACGAATTACATGTATTCGAATAAGTGAAATAAAATCTATCTGAACTGCAAGCGACGGTATGAGACTAATACTATTACTAATAAATGGAATGTGAAAAAATGATTTAACAGATAAACAGCAAAGTAGACAGGTCAGTTTATATAAAATATATTTAATATTTAAAGGAGTGTAATAGATACAATTTATCACTTTCGTAAAAGAATAAAATTGATTATTTTTATGAAAAATCGCGAGTTCATTTTGAAAAACCCTGGGTACGTTTCAATTTAAATTACGCAGTGTACGGTTTGTCGCGTGACAGAGCTTTAACGTAATTGCGATTTACTAAAGATCTGCACGATAGATTTACTTGAAACTTTAGTAAATGGTAGACAAAAGGTTGTTCTAAATTATAGAAGTTTTTAAAAAAAATCTCTCGGGCGAATTTTTAATAAATTTGAAATAACTGAATTACTGTTAAAATATTTTAGCGAAAGTTTCATTTTTACTCCCCTTATGTTACGTTAATTGTCTTTGCATTTGTATGAAAATTACATCACTACGTAGGTAATTTTATTTTCTTCGATCTGGTGTTAACTCTTTCCAAATACCACTTCAAACGAGAAAGCCATGGTGATTTCTTTAACAACACTGTCATTGTCGCAAAAAACGTACGTTTTGACGTCAAAACGACGTTATTTCAAAGGTATGATTCCACCTTAAGACACATGTGGCGCCTGTATGGCAGAACTTGTGTTCATTTCCTTTATTTAAATGAACCGGGCCATACGAAAGAGGTTTTAACCCCCCTTTACCACATACAACAAATTTACAGCAGACGACTTTGAAATAATCCGGGCAAAAGTATGGAAAATCTCTATGATTGAAAGTTTAAATGTAAATAGAATCGAACAAATTGTTACTAAAGGAGAAATTGAGCAATTTCTTCCTTTGTCAAAATGTTTTCAAATAGTCGTTTGCTGCAAAGGCGTCGGAATGCGTCTATAGGTGTGAAAGGGTTAATGTATAGCGAGCCATAAGGCATACCGTCAGTCCCACATAGCTCTTACTGTCCTACAATTGCACGTGCAGCCAGTTGCATTCCACTGTCCATATATGTGAGTTCAAGGCGGCTATATAACAAGAGACCTGCATTCCCCCTGATGCCTTATTTTACCATCGTCTTCTGCACACAGCCGTTTAACGAGATCCTTTAAACATGGACTCTGATACATATATCACATATAGGATAGGTAGTCTATACATCAAATATCGGAAGACGTAGATCTATTTTTATTTACTGTTGAAATATTAGGTTAATCCATCGACATAAAGATAGAGTTTATTCACAAATAATGGGGATTGGTTCGCTAAAACCTGTAAAGATATACATCAAAATAAGATGGCTTTTATGTTAACGTATGCTTATCTTAATAGTCAGTAGTCGCACATGCGATCTAAAGTTAATAGGTACTTGTAGCAATTTCTTTCTAATTAAATATTGGTCAATCACGGAAAAACAAGCATATTGATTTTGAGCTGTTTAACGCTGCTTTCAACCCCTTTTCAGTTATATCACGACTTTTCCTGGGTAAGTTACCAGTACTACTGACTCATTTAACCTGACACCTGCCATTCAGTCATAACGCATACCCGTAATCCTTACATTTTTAAAGTATTTGGTATGACCGGCCGGGGATCGAATCCTCAACCTTCAACACCCGAGGCGGATGCGCTACTACAACACCACCGAGGCGGATGCGCTACCCCAACACCACCGAGGTGGATACGCTACCAGAACACCACCGAGGCGGATGCGCTACCACAACACCACCGAGGCGGATGCGCTACCACAACACCACCGAGGTGGATACGCTACCACAACAGCACCGAGGCGGATGCGCTACCACAACACCACCGATGTGGATACGCTACCACAACACCACCGAGGCGGATGCGCTACCCCAACACCACTGAGGCGGATACGCTACCACAACACCACCGAGGCGGATACGCTACCACAACACCACCGAGGCGGATGTGCTACCACAACACCACCGAGGCGGATACGCTACCACAACACCACCGAGGCGGATGCGCTACCACAACACAACCGAGGCGGATACGCTACCACAACACCACCGAGGCAGATGCGCTACCACACCACCACCGAGGCGGATGCGCTACCACAACACCACCGAGACGGATGCGCTACCACAACACCACCGAGACGGATGCGCTACCACAACACCACCGAGGCGGATGCGCTACCACAACACCATGGAGGCGGATGCGCTACCACAACACCACCGAGGCGGATGCGCTACCACAACACCACCGAGGCGGATGCGCTACCACAACACCACCGAGGCGGATGCGCTACCACAACACCACCGAGGCGGATGCGCTACCACAACACCATGGAGGCGGATGCGCTACCACAACACCACCGAGGCGGATGCGCTACCACAACACCACTGAGGCGGATGCGCTACCACAACACCACCGAGGCGGATGCGCTACCACAACACCACCGAGGCGGATGCGCTACCACAACACCACCGAGGCCGATACGCTACCACAACACCACCGAGGCGGATGCGCTACTACAACACCACCGAGGCGGATGCGCTACCACAACACCACCGAGGCGGATACGCTACCACAACCCCACCGAGGCGGATGTGCTACCACAACACCACCGAGGCGGATGTGCTACCACAACACCACCGAGGCGGATGCGCTACCACAACACCACCGAGGCGGATGCGCTACAACAACACCACACCGAGACGGATGCGCTACCACAACACCACCGAGTCGGATGCGCTACAACAACACAACACCGAGACGGATGCGCTACCACAACACCACCGAGGCGGATGCGCTACAACAACACCACACCGAGGCGGATGCGCTACCACAACACCACCGAGGCGGATGCGCTACAACAACACCACACCGAGACGGATGCGCTACAACAACACCACACCGAGACGGATGCGCTACCACAACACCACACCGAGACGGATGCGCTACAACAACACCACACCGAGACGGATGCGCTACCACAACACCACCGAGGCGGTTGAAACGAAAACGAACAGACGCGTGTCTAAAATGTCCTAATAGCGTTTAAAATAGGATTCTCTCAGTCTAATGGCGCTTATATGGGTTCACTGTGGGTTTTGTCCTGCTTCCCAAAACGTCTGCTGCCTATAATAATTTCCTATAATTGAGACGGTTAACCATTATACATATTTTATTTTGAATATATGAGTGGCTTTAGATTTATCAGAAGGTGATTTCACTAATTTGCAATTTGCAATTTTGCGTTTTCTGTCTTCGCTTCTCCGAAGATGTATTTCTGACCAAATAATAGCAGATGGAAACGTATTGTATTCAATCAATGGCAGATACCGTATCCGAGGTGTATTGATTAAAGCGTTAGCGTTTGCGTTTGGAGCAGGATACCGGTGTTCGATCCCCGGTCGGCTCACAACAAATAGTTTAGTAATGGTAGTAAAGGCTTCCCTCTTTAACACTCAAGAGTTGGCTGGGACAACATTCAGACCGATGCATCGGTGTAAGGATAAAGTGTATCAGTAGTACAGGTAAATTAACCGGTACACGCCGTGATATAATTGATAAAGTGTATCGGTAGTACAGGTAAATTAACCGGTACACGCCGTGATATAATTGATAAAGTGTATCAGTAGTACAGGTAAATTAACCGGTACACGCCGTGATATAATTGAAATACTGTACAAAACGGCAGGAAACACCATTCAAGCAAACAAACCCTTCATTACAAAGAAAGAGCATTCTGTTTGATTCAACTAAAATGCAGTTTAAATGTATAATTTGAAACACACAACTATCGACTCAAATTAGTTAAAGAATGGAGCTCTTTTCTAGTAGTTATATGCATACTAATTAAGCTTCCCAAACGACCAAAAGATTGCCTGGTGAACAAGAAATACCTTCGTTAGACTACTTAGAGGTACAGGTTGATCCGGATCCAAGCTGATCACAAAGCTACGAAAGGTTGTTATTGTTCGATTCGTGACATACACGTTAACATACCATACCTAGTATCTAAACCTCATCATTCAGTCGCATCCTATGGACACAAATCAACGCCAAGCACCACGTTAATTCGGGGCAGACATAATATGATTCATGAAAGAAGTTAACTTACACAATTTACCGTATCTTGCCCACTTATTGATATCATCTTCAAACTAATCAAGTAATTCCTTCAGGCAGATAATCAATTATATTAGTATGATAGCTTTACTAATCATACACGTACTATATACATTTGTTTACCGCTATACCAAATGAGAAATATGATGATGGGTACGAGTAATGATCTTCTGCAGAGAAAAGTCCATCACAGGAATACAGGTAATCCTAGTTTATTCGATGCGTGATCATTGGTTTCCACCGGGGACTAGAAACAGTATCGCCTACATGTATGTACAGCCACAACTTCTTTGACAATCAGTTGATACCCCCAAATAAGTTGAGTCACAAAGTAAAAGTATATCCATAAGATATGTCTACGAAATTAATTTCCATCGCTCATCCAGTTCCATTAATTTCATATTATAAACGAACACCGAAATGTGTATATCGAATTAGATACAAGCCGTGGTAATCGTGTTTAAATTAGCCGTTATTTCTATAATGAAAAGATAAGTGATATCTTATGACCCAGTTTCTTGACATTCACAAGATTAAAATAACCGAAGAAATGGCTTCGCAATAACATTGAGTAAGATCAAAGTAAATTACCAATACAAAAAACACTTTGGGTAAAAACTGCATCGACCACGTTTAAGCCATTATAAAGAGAATAAATACACTGTTAACATTGTGTGAAAGTATACCAATGATGAGCTAACCTATTCGAAGGAGAATGTTATGTATTCAATGATGAGCTAACATATTCGAAGGAGAATGTTATATATTCAATGATGAGCAAACCTATTGGAAGGTCATTAGGCGTACATCTGCTAAACCAATTATTAATTATTTAACCTTGGTAGACGCGTTTTGACCCTACCACATCATACGAAAACATTGTAACAAAAGAAGCACTGGACATAATGAATAATTTTTCATTTTGCCATTATGTTTTAACTTTTCTTAAATTCTGAGGAAAGCAAATGTAAAATTCAAGAGATATAAGAGTTTCCTATTATCTTTTAAAATCCAGACCAGGTGTCAATGCGTCAAACGGTGCTTCGTTCCATTATAAAATGCCAAGGAAATGTTCCTCTGTTTTTAGATTAATGTCAAATGACCAGAGATGAGCAATAATACATCTTAAACGTGAACAATTCCTTTTATAGACAGAGAACCGCGGTAACATCTTGCCATAATCTTGTATTAAAACAGTTTAGATTTCCTTCTTGTAAAACAAGTTTGATTTTTGGGGTAAAGCGCTCTTTGCAACATTTTTCTATTCATATCAACGCGGCCATTTACCTCACCTTGTGTTCCCTGGCTTTCCCACACCAGCATCCTACTCAACCAACTGGCTGCTTTTCCATAAGACTGCCGGATCGTTGGTGGAAGACGGATCAAGCTTATATTTCGCTACCGGGGCTCCTAAAATGAGTGTGGTTTGGTTCAAAGCTGTTGATGATATTGTCTTACGTTTAACTGAAACGTCTTATTAGCCATTTCCCACAAACAGACTCTTTTTGATACCTCTGCAGCAGACGATTTCTGAAAACTGATAAGCAAATTCTTCATTCGTCACAATGATGTCGACCCTTTTCAATTCTTATACTTTCCATTATTGAGATGTTTAATAGTTTTGCCTAGATATTTTCAAAACTGTTTGACACATGTGCTGCATGCAAAAGTACTATGATGTTAACATAATTGTTATCAACCGAGCCAATGCAATATTGTCATCACATATTTGTCGTGTGTGCGAAAGGGATAAGACTATGAAAGCCGCCTCAAAGATACACTACTGGTCTCATTTCATATTTCAAAAGCAAACTTGATCAGTTTGCCATAGAACCTTTTTGATGTATCCGAATAATTTAAAGGTCTACTCAATTGTTTAATAAACTGCAGATTACATACAAGCTTCTACATGTGGGAATCGGGTTTATTATATTTGTTTTTAAACAACTTGCCACACGGAGTCGACATGACATGTTATATCCATTGCTCAACGAAGTGATGGACTGCCGACTGCAGTGAGAAATGCGAACGAACTATTAAATAAAAATAACTACTTAGGAAAGAAACTTTCTTTAACTTTAAAATATTGAGTGAATCCATTAGGTATATCCTATAACTTTCACTCAATTCCTAATGGCAAGAAACAGGGTCACATAAATAGATAAAGTATCCTCCTTTCATAAATTAAATTTTACTCTAGGAGTTACCCTGTTTTCGATTGATTGTGTTTATTTTAGTGCGATCTATCGCAATGTTCTGGTACCAAACCATTATTCGAATTAAAACATTTTCTTTTAATGATAGAATTTGCTGGATTTGTGTGATTTGAATTTGCTGAATTGTTGTGATTGAAATTTTCTAATTTTTTGTTTAGGAGATTCATGTTTACATATTATTTAAATGCAATCTATCGAATACGTCCACGTCCTTCTTTATCAACCAAATATAATATTAGCAACTGTCATTTTTTATCAGAACCGTATAATTATATAGTTTGCTTTATGATGTAAGTCGGACATGCCTAGAAAAGATTTTATTTTGTTTTTCTTAATTCGCAGTGGTGCATTTAAGAATAATTGCTCCGCTTGTTAAACCGGCTATGGTAGCGGAATGAAGGTATCTACATTTGTCTACGATGGTAATTATAGTTGGAACCGTATATGGTGGACGTTTGTTCATGTTCAGCCGAAGAGATGTCTGCCGAAAAAGGCAATATCATGTTTGAGTAAAGTTTCAACGTTTCAATAATATATGTTTGCATATTAAAAGCATGACCTCAGAATGAAGTGTCCAAATTACTTTTAATATGTCTCATATTTCAAATTGCCTCAGCTTTGTAGATCCTTCGTATCTTAAGCGGTTTGCCAGGCAACTCGTTTCACAGACACATATGCTTTCTTGTTTTTGGACGATGTTTATTGTTTGGTTAATATTTAGCAACGAGTGACGAGATTTTAGGCGAATACTTTTTTATTATATTTAGAGACGGGTGACTTTTTTAAAGGGTGATGTGTTTTTATTTAGAAATGGAGCATCCTTTATCCTGTTGTTAAACGATGTTTTTATGATATTTAAAAACACGTGATCCAGTCAGCTGTGTTATTACCGACAGTTTGATTGGTCAATTTGAATATTTTGTCACACACGTACTGGCGAATTTACCTTCAACTGTGAATGTTTGATACGTCATACGTAATTATCAGAACAAAATACAGCCATAAATAAATCTAGCGGAATGAAATACCGAGTCTGCTTCGCAAGTAATTCCGAGAGATATTTGTTGGCTTCGATTCGATTAATATACCAAGCAGTCTAATTTATATCCAAATCAAAGCACTAAAGTACTTCAAACAGACAGATAATCAATCGCGATATGATGAAGTTTTTCAGTGAAGAAATTGAGAATAAACAAGGAAGTTGTAAATCTTACTTTCCTTAACGCATTACCAAACCAATACTTTCGACTCTTTATCTATATCCATCGAGAAAATAATTCGAGATTCAATACAGGGGAGCTAACTATCGTGAAATGCGAACTACTTTTGATAGAAAATGTTCTCTTTTTCCTTAGGTTTTTAATAACCCTTTCAGGGACCTAGCTTTGCAATAATCAATGTGTAGGCCGTCTCGTGAGCAAATCAACATTGTGGACTCTGCGTGAAGCATCGACCCGTATCAGCCTAAGCATGCCACACAGGCCTACCCGGATAGACACTTTTCGCCTCCTGTGGATTTTCTGTTTCAGGAATAACTACTCTAAACACCTATCCCCATAAGACGGAATGTGTCGGCCGGATCAGCCTGCGCGGACAGCGTAGGCTGATCTGGTCGATACATTACGCATATGTATCGCCGCAGCTGCATTTTGGAGCATTTTTTAAAAAAAATGTGTAGGCACGTGTCTACAGTGCCTAAAGGGAGCTACGCCTCTGCCTTTTCTACAAATTATTCTATGTCATTGTTAACGACGAAGCATTTAGTGCAGAAAGCAATAGTTCAGACGTTTTTAGAATATAATGTATGACTGCAAGTCCGACATTTACTCGTACAGGTATCACAGAAAATAAATAAACAAATGGCAATATAGCTGAACTATTTAAACGAGAATTCTATTTCCCTATTACTGAATTTTCTCGACCGTTATTTATTTCCCTAAGAAGTCAATAATGTAGTTGAATGGACAGGTAATCAATTTTGAAATGATGAATTGTCTCTTGAAACAAATTGAAAATGAACACAAGACTTAATTCAAACCATCTAAATACGAATTGGATGGTGTTGGAGGAATTTTAAGGAGACAATTATAAAAATCCATTCATGTGAAACGGCGACTTCTGGATCGGTAACGATATGCGACCTCAAGAAAGGGTCTTGGGTTTGAACCACCGTGCCAATGAACGACCAATGTCCGTGCCGGTAATCCATAAGCTCTTGCTGGCCAGTGCAATGTTTTTCAACGAATATGAAAAAGAACGTATGAACGGCGTTATGAGAGAATAAACCTTACGATTGTGTTCGTCAAGTGTATATTTAGATTAGCCTGCGTATCAACAGTTATATCTTGCTCTGCGCTGTACGCTAATAGATCAAAAGAAAGTTGTTTAAAAACGACTTAAGAACAGTGCCTATTTGGAGCCGATAGCATGGATGCACCTGTAGATATCATATACCCGGTTGTAATAATCATCCTACATTTGATCATTTACTTTATATGGTATTCTAAGTTCCTGCGCTATCACAGATATTAACGGCAAAATAAACACATAGCAACCTTTAAAATTACGTTCGGCAATTATTTGAAGAGATGTCTGCTACATACATTATATGTCGTCAAAAATTGTATGTGTCTGGGAGCGTTAATTATGTTTGATTATTTTCCATGTTTTAAGATTGTATTGAAAACTATGCGTAAAAAGGAATTGGAGAATAGTTCGGATTGAGATTAGTCGACATAATGTGTGGATATTTGGATGCACAGAAGCTCACTGTGTATATGTTGCGTAGTGGAATTTATTATAAGGGCCCATCCGTGGGAAAGGTTATAAGTTGGTATTTCTGAATTAGTTAGTTCATCTGTTCGGTCGTATCAGAATGTATACACGTCGACTAAAGCATCTGTCAGGCTAGTGTAAGTAATATGCGAAGACTTTGTATCTTGATCAGACCGTGCGGATGTACAGGCTGGTCTGGTTCTGCACTATTCACTAAAAAACCTTGTATCTTTTTCTACGGACGGGTTCATATTGCCTGCATTGAAATAGTTTAAAACATTCACATTACATAACTACTGTTGAAAGTTCCCAAATGAGACATATTGACAAATACGAATTGTATGCCGAATTCCTAGTTTTTCAGACTTACTGTCGACCCCAAAAGTCCACTTAAACTAACTATTAGCTCATGCAATTGTATAACGCTCTATAAGGACCACCATTGTTACACTAGTAATCATGGTGAACCTCGATGTCTCTGTCGATAACGGTACAGGCTATTGTTCAATGGTCGTCAATTCCTTCGTCCGATGATTGGCAAAAGACATTTCGATGAGCTTTGATTAGTTCCCATCCACAGACAAACCTATATATTTGGGATAGAAGCTAATTTCGATCGTAGAATGTTGTACGAAAACTGGTGCAAGAACTGAAATAAGTAAACTATTCTCCACAATGGGACTGAGGTACATACCGAACCTATTCGCAAGAGTGCTAGATAACAGTTGTAAACAATGGATTCATCAAGCACTCGCTCGAGACGTTTGAAGCGTTACTGAATCTGAATACGCCGGTCCTAATTTAACGGTACTTGCACCTGATCATTCAAACAAGCAAACCTATTAGGGAAGTACTGACAATAATTTAATGAATCTACGATGAATGAGTCTGCAAGCACCTATTAATTTAATTTCTTATACATTGCTGTCACATATTTCAGATGATGTATCTATTATTGCGGAATTGCCATGAACATACGTTCAGGAATATCAACTCTGGGTTCGCCGGAACGGAAGACAAAACTGTTCTTAAAATAATCATTGAAAACCTTTTGTTTAATTTTTTAAAAGTGTCTCTGAATGAAAATTTGATGATCTAGTGGAGTTGAAAACATTGTGGTAAATTGAGACACTATGAAGTAGTAAATATGTATTTATTCAGTTCGTCCGTAAATTGTATTTATCCTTTATTATCCTGTTTTGACTTCACAATGTTTTCTATGAAAACTCATACATTTCAACGTTCTCTGACTCTTTGTACAGTAGTAGTAAGTCCGTGCCTTTTCCAAACTGGTACAAATAGTAGGTGTAAAGACAGTTTGATTGAACTGAAAACAGTGTATGCTCGCCGGCTTCTGGATCATCTTCGTGGATTAACGATGTTAATAATATATTGTCGTCCATATGTTTATCCTAGGTTTTAATGTTTATTCGGAAGGAATGTGCGTGCATTGCGGTATAACTTGTTCAGGAATAACACTCTAAAGAGAGACTGTGAGAACTGTATCACTAAGTTATAAATTCATGTAAGACAGAAGCTCATTTTTTTCACGAGAATAGTGTCGTTCGTGTTGGGAAACCATATCAGAATATTTTTTGAAATGTTGACACTCTGGAAGAAGTATGTCCAGACTCCACGTTTAAAATCGTAAGATACTGTACAATGCTTCTGTCATGTCATTAAATGTTTGTCAATCACTTGTTGATGTTCCTGTACTGATGACAAATAAACCTAAAGTGGCTTTAGATTTCCTTTGAAAAGTTCCAACATAAAAACGTAGTTTGACAACTTTTTGGACAAAAGAAGAAATTGATCTTGATGAGGAATTTCGCTTTTTTGCAAAAACTCCATTCAATTGTTATTGCTTTTCAGAGATTTTCCATTTATATTTGGCAAGATCTTTTCAATGTGGTCTGTTGCAGATTCGTTTATGTATCGAAGGATAATAGCGGTCGATATTTATTCGGCAGAACCATTTACATAGACATAGACATAAACGTTGACATAATCAATTACGTATACATACATATACATGCATCTAGTAGATCACTACAAATACAGAATTAGTTCCATCATTCGAAATGTACTAAGATAGTGTACTGAAACATTTAATTCGGTCGTTGATCTTTTAGTTGAACTAGTGTTTACCTCAGACTATTTGCAAAGATTCACATAGAAACACAAGATTATCTTATATTTACTGACTATAATGGACACTGTTAACAACCTGTGAGAGTGAAAAGTCAGTATAATTGTTCTCCGCACTAATTGACACGGCAGTGTCGGATATAATATAGACATCTGCATATTAAATCATGCTAGACATTTTATTACGAATAACTGCTCTTGACCATTCATGCATTTGCTTATTTGAACATGCACGAATAATCTGCAATACACTCAGCTCGACGTGTTGAGATTCGTACCAAGAACCACACTGCCGTGACAAATAAACCCGAGAATAGATTGTTTGAAGATTTTGTTTGTCGACGGAATTAGAGAGGCGCCAAATCTCTATCTAATATCCATTAAAGAACGCTATTAATTAGCACCTGATATATTAAGCCTATCCCACTCATGTCAAATCTGCACCTTACATGCGTCAAACATACGGGAAATCTCAAGACAAGAACATAAATTATTGGATAGAAATGGGTATGTCTCTATAACTAATATGTCAATTATAGACTAGAGCTGAAAACATTTTGATAGAAGGAGAAATTTCTCGTTGTGTTTTCAAAAAGCGTCTAGTGCAGTGCGGTAAGTACGCGTCTCTCTGTGAGCATGGTTTAACACATTATATATGGTATACACATTTGTCACCTCATCCGAATGATGCGGTGCGTTATAAGTGCAAACGTCGTATGCTATCTAATCTATTTTCATTCCAGCACAACGCTTTTTTGCAATAAGATATATATCTTACCAAGTACATATATTGCCTTGTAACACAGAGTATAATAGAAAGACAGTAATTCCTGCATCAGCAGTCTATTACAGTATATTCGTTCCTTTCATATTTAATCTAGAGGGTAAGACCGCCTCAGGTAAGGGAGGTCGCAGGTTCGATCCCCGCGCTGGTCCTACATATAAACAGTGAAGTAATGGCTGCCCCCCCCCCCCCCCCACCCCCCCCCCTTGCGCTCAGGCTTCCCGGGCTTATAATTATGACTGACTAGCTAAATGGACCAGTAGTACCGGTTACGTTCCTAGGAAACGCCGTGTTATAACTGTTACGTTCCTAGGAAACGCCGTGTTATAACTGTTACGTTCCCAGGAAACGCCGTGTTATAACTGTTACGTTCCTAGGAAACGCCGTGTTATAACTGTTACGTTCCTAGGAAACGCCGTGTTATAACTGTTACGTTCCTAGGAAACGCCGTGTTATAAATGTTACGTTCCTAGGAAACGCCGTGTTATAACTGTTACGTTCCTAGGAAACGCCGTGTTATAACTGTTACGTTCCTAGGAAACGCCGTGTTATAACTGTTACGTTCCTAGGAAACGCCGTGTTATAACTGTTACGTTCCTAGGAAACGCCGTGTTATAACTGTTACGTTCCTAGGAAACGCCGTGTTATAACTGTTACGTTCCTAGGAAACGCCGTGTTATAACTGAACATTTGAAAGCGGCGTAAAACATCAAATAATCAATCAATCAATTGAGAGGCCAAGACTTTTGAATCTGATACACATTATTCACCGGAGTTTTGTAGTTTTCTAGACAAATGTGGTGTACAATTAAATCAAATTAACTCTTTCAGCGCCGAATTGTTTAAAGTAGACTCTTCCGTGTTCAAAATCGGGCGTCTCCATTTCTCATGTAATAAATGTTTGGACTATTTTGATAACTAAAAGGCAAACAATGCTGATTTCAGGTGAGACAGCTCGTTACGAGCTGACTCACCTGAATCAGTATTGTTTGCAAAAACCTCAATATTGCCTTTGGCGCTGAAAGAGTTAATTTTGTATAACATAACTAAAACAAAATATATCATTTACGGTATCCTTGAAAATACAATCATCTGGAATTCAGTTAATCATTATTGAAACAGATCACTTCAGGGAAAAGTTTTGTCTGCGTCCATTATGGAATTAAATTGTTTAGCACTTTGTATTATCATGTATTTGATAAATACGTCTAAGACAGCGTCTTTATTCGTCAACAAATGAATTTAAGCATTTAGGTTTCATCAGATCTTTGTAAAATACATCAAAAATATATATATTTAAATTATTTATGTCTTATCAGTGTGTTATCTGATCTATTTTAGTGTTCCAGCTGAGTTGCCCATCCTTATGATGATTGCATGCATCCCAAAAATAATGTTTTTAAAAGGAAGAAGTATCATTTTAATTCTGACATAAGTGTAGTTAAACAACTAGTAACGATTGTATCTGTATTGGGCTTTGCTTGAGAGTGGTAAGAATTCTGAATGACCTCCTAATTAATTAATCTTTCAATCCTGCCCGTGATCGTGATAGGGGCATTTGTCACCTTAACCCTTTCACTCATATAGACGCTTTCTGACGCATCTGCAGCAGACGGCTTTTTGAAAACATTGTGACAAAAGAAGAAATTGCTCAAAACGAGCAATTTCTCCTTTTGCCACAATGTTTTCCACTTTTAGTCATAGGTTATTCATTCAATTACAGAGGTTTTCTATTTTTTGACAAAATATGTTCAGAGTCGTGGAAGATGCTTCCCAAACTAATAATATACATAGATGGAACCAATAATGACGTATTATATTTTACAGTTCACCATCTAACTGCATACTAAGTTTGAAATTGCACACTGCTTTTAACAAGTGACCAGCAAACTGCATACTAAGTTTTAAGTTGCTCACCGCTTTTAACAAGTCACCAGCTAACTAAATACTAAGTTTTAAGTTGCTCATTGCTTTTATCAAGTCACCAGCTAACTGCATACTAAGTTTTAAGTTGATCACTGCTTTAACAAGTCACCAGCTAACTGCATACTAAGTTTTAAGTTGCCCACTGCTTTAACAAGTCAACAGCTAGCTGCATACTAATTTTTAAGTTGGTCACTGCTTTTTACAAGTCACCAACTAACTGCATACTAAGTGTTAAGTTGCTCACTGCTGTTAACAAGTCACCAGCTAACTGCATACTAAGTTTTAAGTTGCTCACTGCTTTTAACAAGTCACCAGCTAACTGCATACTAAGGTTTAAGTTGCTCACTGCTTTTTACAAGTCACCAACTAGCTGCATAAAAAGTTTGAAACTGCTCACTGATACTAAGTTTGAAATTGCTCACTGCTTTTAACAAATCACCAGCTAACTGCATACTAAGTTTTAAGTTGCTCACTGCTTTTAACAAGTCACCAGCTAACTGCATACTAAGTTTTAAGTTGCTCACTGCTTTACCAAGTCACCAGCTAACTGCATACTAAGTTTTAAGTTGCCCACTGCTTTAACAAGTCAACAGCTAGCTGCATACTAAGTTTTAAGTTGGTCACTGCTCATGACAAGTCACAAACTAACTGCATACTAAGTTAAAAGGTTGCTCACTGCTTTTAACAAGTCACCAGCTAACTGCATACTAAGTTTTAAGTTGCTCACTGCTTTGTTGCAGATCACAGGCTAACTGTATACTAAGTTTGAAGTTGCTCACTGCTTTTTACAGGTCACCAGCTAACTGCATACTAAGTTTGAAATTACTCCCTTCTTTTTGCAGGTCACCAGCTACCTGCATACTACGTTTGAAATTTGAAGTTGTTAACATATATTAACTATATAATATATATAATTTAGCTGACAAAGCATCCAGTGATTGTATACTTCTAAAAGGAATGACACACGGCTCTCGATCTTGGAAACCCATGTAGCTGTCGTATCACTTATTTTACAGCATGTGTGGTTCCTATCACGGTTTGTATAAATGTGTTAACAAACCCTTTATCCAATTAGGGAAATTTGCATGATCAGTCTGGGTTTTATGCAATACATGTTAACTGTGTAATTTCAGACCGATTCCCTGTTTCCAATCTTGAATGAAACTGAAACGTGTTGTGTACTTTGATAGCTTGTTGGAAATACTGGGCTCCCATTTGCATTGACGATCCCCTTCAAAAACTAATCAGCCCTGTACGATCATTATGATTAAGCTGCATCAGTGATGTGGCATCACATACACGGTTTTGGGAGGACGAGGAGTGTGGCTACAGTTCCAGCATTTTGTCAGAAGATCACTTATTATCAATATATTACATCTGGGCGGGCGAAGAAAACCGGGACGTAACTGCGTATTCACAGTCAGTATAAGACAGTCACATGTACAAGTGTATCTAATGCAAAGTTTAATAGACTTCTATCACTACTTTCAGCCTAAATGGATCTAAATATGGACAGCTGCAAATACAAATAGTATGGTAACCACTTATTTGAATCGCATTTAAGTATATGCAATAGAACTACTCAGACCTATTACGAGGAATGGCTATAGATAAATCATAGTTATGAAACTATTTCTTTATCATCCGTAGGTATAGTAACTACCATGGTGTATTTTCTCTTACTCTGTACCTATATACAGACGCCTTCTGACGCATCTGCATCAGACGATGTTTGAAAACATTTGTGCCAAAATAACTAAATGCTCATAATGAGCAAATTTACCTTTTGTCACAATGTTTTTAAATATATTCAATAAATATTTACTTTAATTTATAAAGATGTTCCATATGTTTGCCAAGATTATTTCAAAGTCGTCTACTGTAGACTGATTGGATGTTGAAACGGGATAAATCAAGCATGCCTCTATTCACGTTATTTTGAACAATTTATTATACAAGTCAGGTAAAAAGGGTTTTATTGTTTGTGTGAACGGTGTAGATCAATAGCTTTTACTCTCCGCCTGCATTTGGAATAAGTGTAGATGTCAAATTAAAGCTATATTATATACAACTCAAATACACATCTTAAAGCACATACATTTCATCTGTGAGTGTGTAATATTAAAATTTGAGCATCTTTGAAAGTTTTCAACTCGTGTCAGTATCCGGTGTCATCGTTATGTTACGATCGTTTATCGTTGAAACTGGATAAGAAATCAAGCAAAGTGCTATGTAAATTTTCCAGACAACATTGCATTGATGAGAATAAGCAAAATATATTTTCTTTCATATAAATAATATATTATGTGTTAAATAAAATGATTCAAGACGTTTTGGTGAATCAGAAGTCTTGTAAACAAAAGGATTTCCTTGTAAAGTAATTAGCCAACCGGAGCCTGCTATAAACTAGGTTAGAAAAGAAACAGTCAAACACTTTACTATGATATTCATTAACATTTTATGAAATCTACACACATCAAGACATCTCTTTGAACTTGAAAAGAACTTTCAGTAATGTGGAGCTACTACTAAAAACACAGACTGACGATATTTAATGCTGACATTGTAATGGTACTTCCACGTTAACGTTTGCTGCATGTCTAATCATGGGCGAGTAAATACTCGCAAAGAGCATGAAACAAACCGAAATACCAGGTTAATGAAACACAAACTTTAAATAATTTCTTTTCAATTGTATCATAACTTACTGTTTTTAATCAATCGGAACCGTATTATTTTCAATGCATTAACATTTCGAGGTTTTGGCGTGAAACGGTTGTAACTAAAATTGGCATTTTTTTTACCAAGGTTAATCACCTCGCCATAAAGTCTTTATAAGCGTTAAATCATTTTTCTTGGTAAACAATGGAAATTTAGGTGCCATTGCTCGTTCTGAGCAATGGCACCTAAATTTGCATTGTTTACAAAGGGGTTAAAATTGCCCCTAAACAAGGGATTTCAAAATAGGTTTTTAGTTACAACCGTTTCACGCCAAGCCCTCGATTTACTTTATCCTAATAACTACTTGTCCTCCGATGAGAACTCTGAAAAACGAATAAAGTAATAGTCGCCGGCTTCTTAACGGGTAAACAAATCGATGTCAATGTTTTCACGTCAAAAGGTAATGTGTATGGTGTATGAACTTTGCTTTACCATGTATCCAAAAATTGTGTCCACAGTGGATTTTTCGATGCAGTCATGATACTTCTATGTTTTGATTGAACGAAAAGAAAATATCGAGAAATAAATGCTTAACCAGATGATGATTTATTAGTTTTTTAGGACGGTAGGACTCGTAAATAACTTATGATCAAATCACTGATAGTGCTGCTAGCAAGGGCTAACTGCAATTCACGGAGAATTATTTATCGAAAGTTAATAAATGTTTACCTGAAATAGGTACCACCTATGCTCATATTAATACATACGAGTTATGCCATTTCTCGAAACAGGTCAAGATTATAGATTGTGATAAAAAATATCTGTTTTATGGCCCTTTCGTGACGTGATTATGTATTGCGACGTAGTGGTCAAATAATATACGTGACGTCGTTTCGTAACATCCGAGTGACTGATACCATCGCATGAGAATTAATTCTCAACAGGAATACGATTTTTTCATCCCCAAATATTTATATAAGTATTAGCAATGTATACGCAATATAACTACATATTGCAGTATATATATTTTTAGTAAGCTACTCGTGTATATAATCAAGAAGTTCAATTGATATCTTCCAGGTTTTTCATCGTCAGTAAAATTAGGAATTATATTCATTTTGTTCGATTAATAAAACCGACTCCTGATATGTAAATCCGAATTAAACCAATATATTTATTCCCACAGGCAGAAAATCAATTGTAAAATGATTAAGGTTCTCTGTGAATGAATACGGGCTTTGAATCGTATCACGTACATATCCATTTGGACCAATTCCGGCTAACCTCAGCTAATCCCGTAATTCCTTATCTTACTGCATTACAACAGGCAGCGTCGTTCGTCACATGTTCAGAATGAGTGGCGCTGAGCGAAAATCAGTGAATAACCAGATCATAAAGTGCACCCACGCAGTCTGGTCTGGGTCTTCACTCTTCGTCTATAAGTCGTGAAATGATTCAAGAAATGTTGTGTAAAGTAAAACCATTTTGGAACTTAGCATGGATACGCAGAAAGGTCTTATTGCACTGGTATAAACTACGTTTCATAAATCACCACTTGCATAGTTTGTCGTACAAGATTTATATATCTGTAGGTGCTACCTATTTATGAACAAAGTCAATATGTTTGAAATAGAAAATAAATACAATGACAATAAATATCGATCTTAGAAATTGAATATACGATGTGAATGCTCTATTCCTTTTTTTAATTACTATATATTTGGAATTCGTATTGTTGGCCTCTAATTGTATGGTATATGATTGGATAATAAATATAAGTAAAACATTGCATACCATCAATCTCAATGTTTTATTATTACCGAAGAACATAAGAGAAAGCAAATTATAACGCATTTCTATATCCAAAAATATGAAGAAGATCATTTCTAAATAGGTTATTGATGTTTTCCCCTGCGTGTAACCTAAAACAAACCCAATACATTTATTATTTATTTCGTATTAATAGGTAGCGAACACAAAGTTGAACAAGATTAGACTGTACACATGGGGTTGTTTGAAGTCGCATGTAGTTGGATAACCCTCCTCGCAGACGACTGTAGTCGTTTTTCCGGAAAATACTGAAAGAACGAACTATACGTGTAAAATCAAAGTACTCTGAGTACAGAAAGTCGGCTTCACATGAAAACCTCAAATATTAAATGAATTTAAAGATGTTGAAAGTACGAAGAAAACTTGGATAGTGCTTTGTGAAGGGTTACGAAAAAAAATCGTATTGGTCAATATTCTGTTATTTGTTTTATTTACAATCTTACTGCATACACCATACAAAAGAAAATATAATTTGCGTGGGATTTTGAACCATCAAATCAGGAAATAGAAAATGCGCGACGGTATCAACTACAATTTACCTTATTCTGGACACTTTACACACTAATGTTTCTGTGTTCACATACAACGTAAAACCTTGCATATTTACCCTAAATTGAAAGCAAAAAGAAGACTTGACATCGAATTTCCGGCAATACTGAGCATGATTACATGTATGTGACTCGGGTGTCTGCGGCTACCTCACGGAAGTAACCGGATATCGTTTAACATGCAACATTATCTACTAAATCAAAACCATAAATATTTATGTTTCCAGATGCATTTTTAAACAGTTATTGCGTAATAACGAAGATATTTACACACGAGGTTTGCCTATGTTGAGTATTCAATGAGAATTTGTGAACTATTTTACAGTGCGTACATTGTTTTTGGTGGCTGTACGGTCAATGTCTGTTGAAAACGTTTCGACCGCAATAGTCCGGTTAAAATACTTCGTAATGGAACCCGAATAAACATCGGTTTGGATGCAGAACATATTGACCGATTTGAAATAGCGTTTTTTAAAATTAATTTGATATACATCTTACAACTAAATAACTCTCATTGAAATACACTTAAAACCCAACCCACAGCAATACTAGAATAAATAAACCGTCCATATCTTTGGTAGATTTGAACACAATTATATTGGATCCACACGTGGCACAGTACATGTATGTTGTTGCGCTCTTTTAAATATCTTACCTATGTATGATATTAATACCATAATGGTCATACATTTGTAAATGTGTAATGAAAAAATTCATATTTGTACACGTTATCCTATAGAGTAACACGGCCGAACTACGGAGAAGTGACAGATGTGTGAACTTTTAACACTGGCTAAGAGTGACTGCAAGGTATAGTATCAACTAGTTTCCAAAACGTAAAAGGTAGAAGATCCTGAACCCAAAACCAATCTTTCAGAAACACGTCAGTATGTGGCAAAATAAGTTTTATTCTCAGAGTGCACATTGACCCAAGAACCTGTGAGCTGTCACCGAGAAAGAAGATGTGAACTGCATTCCATTGAAATATTCTTATTAACATCCGCAATTAAGCCAGTATATGCAAAACGAGTAACTCTCCAGTGCGTATTTCAATTAAAAATATGAATATAAACTGCCTTTCGCAGCGGAATGACTAAACAAATTTGATATGGAAAAGTGAATCCAGTCAATTAAACAGATACGGTAAAATGATTTGCGTTTCAATGTCCCGATTTTTTCTCGGTATTAATTTACAACAGCGTGAGTTAGACAAACAACATAATGTTATCTAAAAAACCATTGCCACATACTGCAATCAAAAGAAAAAGCTAAGCCAGCTTCGTTATATAACTTACGCTGAGACATAAATCAGTACATTGTTGATAGGTGGTCGTTAGGCCCTAGAAGTCCTGCAATTAAATTAGCCTGCAAATAACCTGTTCTCACATACGTCTCAGCAGACGACTTCTTAACCAATTTGCAAAACCGTACAGAAGCTATATACATAATATAATTAGAATATTGTGGCAAAAGAATAATTTCTCATTATGAGCGATATCTCCTTTTGTCACAATGTTTTCAAATGTTGTCCGCTGCAGATACGTCGAATGCGTCTGTATGTGGGAATGGACTAAAAGAGTTTTATCACACAATAAATATCTGATAAACACATGGTCACCGTCTCAAGGGCGTGATAAAGGTTGCGTAATAACTTGGTTCATTTCCGCAGCATGTGACGTTATGTCTGTTTTGTTCTTAGCGTTGACATTCAACTGACATGTAACCATTTACGTCTCTGTCTTTATCTTCACTTTAGTTCATCGAACCCTGATATTGCAATCTGATTTCAAAATATTCTTACATTGTTTTATACATAATATTAAAGAATAGTATCAAGATAAGACAACATGGTTGTTCAAGCGAAACATGACGACTAGTATACGTAACATATTTATCAGCGTACGATAAGTGAAAGGACGACCTAAATAAAGTCTACGTGTCACTGAAGACTTTGTACACATTCGTCTTCCATGCAAATGTAATCATTGCCATGTAAATGGTTTAAAACAAATAATGCAGTTTTAAATCTTGAGAGTTATGGCTGTGTCATCACATTCATATCAGGTCAACATTACCGTCTTATCACACCCCTGATATAGAGGATCGTTGAAAGCAATTGTGTGCATATTGATAAGCAAATGCCATTACGAAATAAGACTTAACATGCCCTTTTAATGATGCAATATGACGCGAATGAGAAGACGACGAATTTTAAGTAACGTAAACCTATTTCAAATTTGTGCTTTCCATATACATGAATATACCTCGTAACACATATACGCAAAAGACAAGACGGATTGAAAAATAAGCTGGTAGCAAGCTTATAAATGCACTGTACTAAAATAAATAAAACCATAGTATTATAATTACACGTATGGCAGAAAACCTGGTTGCCATTCATGCTAAAGTACTGAATGTATACTGCTTTACAGAAGTATCTTGAAACCTCCTATGACTAATTGGTGAATGTATCAGAGCCTAGCCGATGCACCGACTGATCTGAATATGCTCTGATCGCAAATGTGTATCGATATGTTCGGTTGTTTTTCGAGGAGTGCCGCTCGAATATATATGCCTCGATATGATACTCTGCTTTGAATGAAATGACTGTTTTGAGTGTTTTCGTACTATGTTGAACTATCGTTGAAAAATGGATTAACTGGTAAATATCAAAAATAATTTCGTGTAAAGGCGTCAACAATGGTCTGTGTCAAAAACCGCTAAACAGCTTAAACATATAATACTTTTGTCTGCGATATACGCAATAGCTGACTGCCTGAATTATATTGCACATCACTCACTGTTATCAATATTTTCCACTGGTTTGGTACATTTAGGGGAGGGCAACTATTAACAATATTAGCATGTTTCACTTCGAGATGGGGAGTTCTTCAACAAGATAATTTGTTCATGAAGCTATAAAAGTGCCGACTCAATCTTTATGGTTATTTTGTGTAGGTTCCATGGTAATATCTCCGATCATTAGCCGAATCTTCACAAACAACATAACAACGTCCTCAGATATGTCACGATATTTTCTTCCATAGGGACCTTTCGTATATCACTAAATCAGAATTAAGTCATTACATTATAGCTGTTTTTTACTCTCCGGTGGATGTTAGTTTCGAACGTCAACACGATATTATTTTTTCAATTATATATCGTATCGCATTTTCAACTATTAGATGCAATGCATCCAACTTTAAAAATAAGATATGGTAAACATAAAACATTAATATAGTTGAAGCTGCCGATCGGTAGATTGGTTTGCTCCCTGGAGTAAGGAATCGTAAAATAAAGCTGTCAAATTACAGCCTATCCGATATTATATGCGCACTCCTCCGACAGATTAAACATTAACACAACTAGTTTGTACCGGTCTGGGTACTTCATCATGTGATGATATTTTTTCCTATAAAAGGAAAAGTTGTATTTTTCTGAAAGTTTATCGGGTCTTGAGTGAGAAATCCATTGGTAGCATTTTTTTCTGTCTCTGGATTGGCGGCCATCTTGAATTTCAAAATGGCCGCCATTTTCTACATATGTCACTTCTTGTCCGGGCTATTGCCTCAATACCACGGGTTGGATGTCTATCAAACTTGCAAAAATTGTGACACATGCTATCCTCTTGTACATATTTATATCCAAGGTCGATAGTTTAAAGGTCAAGGTCATATTTGGAGGTCAAATGTCAAAATACGGGAATTTTGATACGAGAATTTTGACTTTGGACGTGAAACTGAACATGTGTGTATATGCTTTTTGTTGGAAATTGAATTTAAAAAGAAGAAAATTGAATTACTCTTGTATGTTATTGTATTAAACTCTTAATTTTCCATCTTAAATATCATTGTACAAGACAGTTTCAGAATATAATTGATAGAATACAACAACAATAATAACAAGCTGAAATTTCAATCAAATGAAAGAAGCATGTAAGTTACTTGTTTAACGTTAATGACATTCATCATTTACATGTATTTATCAATCATTACCCCTAGGTTTAAATATCAGTTACAGGTTGATTTGTATTACAGCATTGCTTACTTGCTTCACATTTACATAACTCTGTACATGGCAATTTGCTAAGTTTGCTTTTGCATCTACGTGTGCACTTAATAACGCTACAGTTACATTTTAGTAATTCCTTCACAGCTTCCTGTGTTACAAGCACTTCAGTTAGAACAATAATCAGTTTCTTATCTCCGTCTTTTTTCCACCCTAGAATTAGTGGATTTGGTAACTCCGGATGAACTTCCATATCTTGAGCCCAGATCCTTGCTTGCATGTGTGCCCGTAGTATATGTTGATACCACATGGGATTGCGTTGGTGGAAGTTTTTCAATTCCTTGTATTGATGACATTGTTTTGAATTTTTCCCAGCGCAACTCATCTGGATCCATAGTTTTAACGTCCTTTCAGCTGAGTAGACAGCACAAGTAACCAAAGCATCCGTCTATAACTTCCCTTGATGGCGTATCTTCGGATCCCAGAAGCGAAATACTATTTAAAGTATTGTGGTCACTGTTTCGCAGCACTTTGAGGGCACGTTTCTTTCCAACTCCAAATAAGTGACCTGTAGTATCTGATCCAGTCAGTGCATGTGCTCCGGGTAGTGCAGAAGCTACATCTGCTCCAAGTACATTATAAATTTGATATAATTCAACCCTTCTTCTAGATTCGTAAGTGACTGTGATTGGTTACCTATTTGCTCAAAACGTCTTAGAAGCAAAACAAACCAGTCAGTGTCTTGAGTAAAGAAATCTACACAGTCGCCTTTTTGTACAATTTCCATTACGTGTAAAATCATTAAAGTGTCTGCCTCTTCTTGAGTACTTGCTTCTGTTGTTGGTTTACTAGAATCGGAGTTCGAACATACATCAAATCTGGTTACAGTTACATTGCTACACTTTGATTTGGATATGACATTATCAGATAGGTATTTTGTCAAATGATCTTTGGTTTTGTTGTTTGATAAAATATCATATTTATCACCTATAGGAGTACAATCTTCAATCAAAATATCTTCTTCAAAATGGGTCTGGTAGCGAATCATGTCTTTTATAGTTGACTTACTTTTGTAATTGTCAAATATAACCCTTCCACAGAAATACCCCTTTACTAATCCATCTATAGCTTTTGAAAAGACATCTCCCAACTGAATACATGTCTTTAGTTTAACTGCATGCATAATTGCCCGAACCACTGCCATTGCATCAATGATGAGGTGTCGCTTTGATTTATTTACCTCAGTTTCTGTTAGATCTTTTTTATCAACTACACGTTCTAAAGCATGTATCAGCTCACTTTTATTTTGACATTTCAACAAACGTCCATCGTCATTCATGAGAATTCAAATTCAGTAACTGACTTTTGAAGATCTAGGTTCCACTACGAGCATACGTGACATTAGTGAAGTGGTTAACTTTGTGTGGGTTTCTCTAGTATTCCCTTTCAGTTTTTGCTTTTGAATGAGGTCGTCCCATGACTAAACTTTGACCCTTTGTCATTTTATCCCAAAGACTAAATGTGCCTTGTATTCTCTCCTCCAAGAATTTCATTTTTGCATCATTTCCACGGTTTTCAAAGTTCAATATACTTACTTTTGCCTCGTCCATTAGGACACGTTTTGTCATGATATTGTATAAATCGTCTCCCTTGTCATTAAACGGATTAAATGACATATTGTGTTTGAGTCGTTTAAGCATACGCTCTTGTCTTGTCACCACAGCCGTCGAAAGAAGGTGGCGAGCTTCGGAGGTTTCTTTAGAAAGCCCAAGCATTTGATTCGTCTCTTCAGAAATTCTGGATAGTTCTTGAGCCGCAAGGCAATATTTCAAGAATGTGACAGGCTTGGTTGTTATACCACATAGACCCCCTTCTCCCTTTAAGATATTATTTTGATGTTCTTGGGCTTGATCTATCCCTATAGATGTAAACGGTGTCAGATGTTTTGTTATTACAAATTCCCCAGCACATAACCTGGTCCATAAGTCTGGGTGTGTATCTCTTATTGAATACGCTCGAGCTGTAAATTCAAGTGTCTGTTGGGCGTAATCGAGTATGTTATAAGCAAAGAAGTACGTTGACAAATCTTCTAATGATGCAAGGTACAGGAAGAACTGTGAATCCTTCACCGATCTATGAACATTTACCAATGTCATTCATTGCCTGATACATATACAGACGACACCACTTGTACATCGGATAAGTCGTAGTAATGACGCTGTTTTCTAGGTTTAAGTGTTCTAATTCAATCAATAACTCTTAATGTGTCTTTTTGATTTCATCTGTGTGTTTGTTATTGCAAGCTATAGACAGAGCGGCAATCCTTCCTTCTAAGGCATGAAAGACATTTGAAAGGCTTTCGAAAAATGATTCAAACCATAAGTCAGAAAAGAATTGCAGTGTGACTTCATGTGCGTCAACCGCACGGTTGTAGTGACTGCCAGTAATCACCTGGTTTGTCACAATCTCACTATACAACCCATATTTTATCAAAAGGTCATTGATCCCACTACCTTCAATGGTCCTACCAAGATATCGTATGGCACACAAACTGGTATTAAATGCAACTGGCATTAACCACCATTTCCCTTTGTATTGATCATCACGGCCAGCAGGATACCTTCTGTTTCATTTAGAAACGATGTGTGATGAAAATATTGAGGATTCTTCGTTATTTGTTTAATTTAGTAACTGTTTGTACATAGCCGACGAATCGAAAATGTATTTATTTTATTGTTGATAGTGGTACGTTTCGTACAGACATAGAAACATTCGTATTTCTGTAAGTAATTTCCATTCGGAACACCTCGGCAGGTTACATCTAACGTTAGATGTAGGGTACCGAAATCGACCGAGGAGTGCCGAATGAGTAATTGCTTCTCACATAAGTATCCGTACAACTGCTGAGCACGGTGTACTACCGAATGAAATGCACAGGACAACTCTTCTTTTTGTCTTAAAATAAATTCCATTGAAGATAATAAAACTTCCAAACCGCTATACATTACAGTTAAGCAATATAACAAAATGTCGATTTGTATTGCCGCAAAAAGGCTAAAAACTAAATTATGTTGAAGAACAAGAGTTATTGTATTATCGACATTGCTTTCCCCAAGGTCTGGTTGAATAGTGTGCTAAATATATAATGTTGCGTGGAACAATAATGCTATTAAATTAAATTGGCAATGAGGCGTTTCTGTAAACGTATTACATATGTGTGTGAGACGAAAGCTTTGTTTTAAGGTGTGGTAGAAGTTTCACTACATAAACAAATTACCTATACTTGTGATAACCAATCTACTCACATATCATCGCGAATTTGCCTTGCTGAAAGTGGACGATGATTGTGTTAGGCGACAGTGTCCCCAGTGTAAAGGCAATGACACTGTTCATACGAAACGAACTAAATAAGATAAACCCTTGCCGAAGTGAATCAAGTCAACAACATACTTCACTGTGCAGTGTTCTACAACGGAAGGGACCATTATTAAATTTTGCTGCTAAGAAGGTTTAAAGTGCATTTGAAAGAGAAAACACCAAGCTGGCAAACAAGGAACCTCAACCCTACCACTAACGCTGAGCTAGTATACCAACATGACTCGATCTCCTTGAAATACAAATGGAACATCTATAAACCATAATTTATTATAGAAAACTGCATCGGCTATTGTTCGTGTTACTGGTATAGTGTTGTTTATTACCAGTCCATATCACAAACGATGCCCTTTTTAAATTACGTATTTCATGTCACCTTCGTTGAACGTTTTTGATAATGTCTTTGTCAATCTGACCCGTCTCACAAAGGTAATCACCGAACATTAAGATGTATATTCAAGTTAATATATTAGTGTCATCTGTAACGAAAACATTATTTAATGTTGTTATGCAATGATGAAGATATTATTTAAAAAGGAGAAACAACTTATAATGAGTAATTTCTCATTTCCCAAGATTTCTTCAAAAGCTGTCTGCTGTTTAAATGTAAACACGATGCTGCCTGTATCCCTAAAGCGTTTACTAACAATACTCAATTCATCTACACCGTATTGCAAATGACCCTCTGATATAATCTTGTTCAGCAGTTAATGATGCGACTGTGTTGTTAGACGTATCAAATTGTGCATTCAACTTTGACAAATACGGGTTCCCGACAATAATTCACACCAGATAAAGAAGGGAAAAAGGAGGTGTTGTTGTAATTATGTTACGGGAGTATATTGTTATGTTACATGCCTGAGTTTAAACTTTACGGAAATCGCACCATCGCTAAACAAAAGCACATCTGCATTTCAAAATGTGTGTAAACGGATATATGTTGAAGTCAATGGTTGAAGGTGTTGAGATTAGCATGTTATTTTGCTCTCATTGTTGCGTTTTCGCATGCCCATTTTTACGGTATCACGTTTTTTTGCAAATATCATACGCCGCAAACAAGTGACATAATAATTGAGTGATGTGACCTATAACGTTAAGCTGTTTGGTGAGCATTTAAATAGAATAAAATGAATTTGACGATTCGGAGTTGAAGGGGTGAGGAAGATATACACGAAGAGGTAGAATAAGAATGAAAAGAAGAAGAATCAGAAGAAATCAGTGTTAACGTCAACTCTTATGATAAGAGATAGTACTTATTTCCATCAAACAAAATAAACATGTCGGTACAAAACCCACCACCAAATAGTTTTTAAAAAAAAAAGAAATATTATTTCGATAAATACGGAATATTTTGTTGCAGGAGCAATAAATTGGTTTTCCCACGCTACAAGTCGTGTAATACGACGCATTTATCGCTCCTGTAACGTAAGTTTCCTTTTATTATATATCTACAATCTATTAAGAGTGAAAAATGTAACAAGTATACAGATTCGATTTTTTTTATTGAGATAAAACTTTTTTTAATCGTGAAATAAGGGTTTTATGTCGGATGAATATTAACAACAATACTTAGACCACGCCTAATAGAAGGTATTCTAATACGTAGCCCAATAACATCATCAAATTAAATTGTCATTGTTTTGTGGGAGAAAATGACAAACACAATCTTTATTTGCGGGTTTTTATTAAAATTGACGCTAGGTTTACGATACATGAAATAGAAACGGTTTTCCTAAATAGTACTAGTGTCTACATATTTTACTACGTAGCGCAGATTCAAAGCTGGAACCTCGCTGAAAGTAGTCTGCGCAGTGTCTGACGTCACATGTCCGTATTATACACATGTACCATACGGAACTTTAATCTGTCGTGTCCGAACTGCGCATGACAATCTGCAAGTATTTGCGCCGGAAATTATACAGGTATAAAATAAAACGAAATATTAAATCGAAATAACGAAATATTATTTCGATAATACGAAATATTAATTCGATTTTTTCTTCGAAATAACGAAATAAAAAAAAAGCATTCAGAGTGATATATACGGATGCTATCTTATGCCACGATTTTAAGACCAACTGTTTGAAATTAATAGAAATGTATATTGAATTTGCTTGGGATTTAAACCATCAAATCAGGAAATAGAAAATGCGCGAAAGTACCAAATCCAATCATAATCTGGACACTTTACACACTAATGTTTCTGTGTTTACATACGACATAAAACCTTGCATAGTAGAAAGTCGCTATCACTTTACTCTACTAGATGCATTTCAAACTCCTATGTATTTGAGTGCCTTTATAAATGTAACTTATATTCTTTTTGAAAAAGCACAAACATATGTTTCGCCGGGATATTTATTTACCTTAAAGGGAAAGCAAAAACAAGGCTTGACATCGGATTTCCGCCAATACAGATCATGATTACATGTATGTGACTCGGTAGTCTCCGGCTACCTCACGGAAGTAACTGAATATCGTTTAACATGCAAAATTATCTACTAAATCAAAACATAAATATTTGTGTTTCCAGATGCATTTTTAAACAGTAGTTGCTTAATAACGATGTTATTCACACACGACGTTTGCCTATGTTGAGTCTTCAATAAGAATTGGTGAACTATTTTACGGTGCGTACATTGTTTTTGGTGGCTGTACGGTCAACATCTGTTGACAACGTTTCGACCGCAATAGTCCGGTTAAAATGCTTCGTAATTGAACCCGATTAAACATCGGTTTGGATGCAGAACATATGGATCGATTTGAAATAGCGTTTTTAGGCGATAGCTGTTTAACCCACAGCAATACTGGAATAAATAAACCGTCAATATCTTTGGTAGATTTGAACACAATTATATTTGATTCACACATAGCACTGTATGTTGTTTTGCTTTTTAGCTCACTTGTTCACGAAGTCCATGGTGAGCTATCGTGATCCCATTTTGTCTGGCGTCCGTCCGTCGTCCGTCGTGCGCCGTCAACATTTGCGTTTGTTAACACTCTACAGGCTACATTTTGCATCCAATCCTTATGAAAGTTTATCAGAAACTTGGCCATATGAGGTCAAACACTAGGTCCCTAGTTCAAATTGAAGGGGAATCTTGTTAACACTCTAGAGGCCACATTTTTAACTTGAGCATGTTGACACTGTATCAGCATGTTTGTCTTGGTGATAGGTAAGTCAAGTTCGAACAAGGGTCATGTCGGGTCAAAAGGTAGGTGACTAGATCAAATTGGAGAAAAATCTTGTTAACACTCCAGAGGCTGCAATTTTTGCTTCAGCAGTTTTGTCAGAATGTTTGTCTTAAAAATGTCTAAGTCAAGTTCGAATATGGGTCATATTGGGTCAGAACTAGGTCACTGCCAAATTGAAGGATAATCTTGTTAACACTTTAGAGGACATATTTTCAAGTTGAGCATGAAACTTTATCATGATGTTTGTCTTAAAGATATCTAGGTCAAGTTCGAATATGGGTCATATTGGGTTTGGATCCAGGTCACTACGCCAAATTGAAGGAAATTCTTGTTAACTCTGTAGAAGCCGCATTTTTAGCTACATCAGCTTGAAATTTGGTCAGCATGTTTATCTAAATGATTTCTAGGCCAAGTTCGAATATGGGATTAAGAACTAGGTCACTAGGCCAAATTGAAGGGACATCTTGTTAACATTCTAGATACTGCATCTTTATCTTGAGCATGATGAAACTTTATCAGAATGTTTGTCTTGATAATATGTAAGTCAAGTCCGAACATGGGTCATGATGGGTCAAAAACTAAGTCACTAGGTCAAATTGAAGGACAATCTTTGGATGCCGTATTTCTTGCTTCAGCTGCTTGTCAGAATGTTTGTCTGAATTATATCTAGGTCAAGTTCGAATGTGGGTCATATTGGGTCAGAAACAAGATAAATAAAGGAAAATATTTGTTCAAACTTAGGAGGCCGCATTTTTACTTCAAGCACGTTGAAACTTTGTCAGAATGTTTTCTTGAAGATATCTAGTCTATGTTGGAATATGTGTCATATCAGGTAAAAAACAAATGATCATTAGGCCAAATGAAGGAAAATCTTGTTAACACTGTTGAGGTTGCATTCAGAATAATTGTCTTGATTTATTGTGTTTTGCATTGCAGTACATTGTATAATTCAGGTGAGCGAACTAGGGCCACCATGGCCCTCTTGGTTAAATACCTTAATGTATGATATTAATATCATAATAACCATACATTTGTAAACGTGTAATGAAATATCCCAAGTTTTACACGTAACCCTAAAGAGTAACACGGCCGAATTACGGAGAAGTGACAGGTGTGTGGACGATTGACACTAGCTAAGAGTGACTGCAAGGTATAGCATCAACTAGTTCCCAAAACGTAAAAGTGTAGACGATCCAGAACCTACAACCGATCTTTCAGAAACACATCAATATGTGGCAAAAGGAGTTTTCATTCTCATAGTACACATTCACACAAGTACATATGAGCTGTCATCGAGAAAACAGACATGAACTGTATTCCATTGAAATAATCATATTTACATTCGCAATTAAGCCAGTGTATGCAAAACGAGAAACTGTCCAGTGCGTATGCAGCAGATTTATCAAATACCCATTTTGATCATTTAACCACTGATACGAATTCAGACCTTTTTTAAAATAATGCTAAGGTTGGTTTTCTTGTAGTATCACCCAAATATATTAAATACATATAATGACTGAATATAAATGTCTACGGGTGGTAATACATTTTTAATTAAAAATATGAATATAAACTGCCTTTCGCAGCGGAACTTCTAAACAAATTCGATCTGGAAAAGATAATTTGCGTTTCAATGTACCGATTTGCTTGAGTATTTATTTACAACAGCGAGTTTTAGACAATGAATATAATGTTAACTATGAAAGAAAACACCGCCACATACTGCAATCAAAAGAAAACGCCAAGGAAAGCTCTCGTTATATAACTTACGCTGAGACATAAATCAGTACATTGTTGATAGGTGGTCGTAATGTCCTAGAAGTCCTGCAATTAACCTTTTCTCACATACGTTAAATTTGCAGCAGACGACTTTTGAACCAATTTGCAAAACCGTACAAAATATTTATACATAAAATAATTAATTACTAAATCAGGTTGAGATTATTGGTGTAAAAGAGTTAGTGCTCATTATGAGAAATTTCTCCTTTTTTCACAACGTTTTCAATATGTCGTCTGCTGCAGATACGTGAAAATGCGTCTGTATGTGGGAATGGACTAAAATAGTTTTATCACACAATAAATATCTGATAAACACATGGTCACCGTCTCAAGAGCGTGATAAAGGTTGCGCACTACCTTGGTTTATTTCAGCAGCATGTGACGCTATGTCTGTCCTGTTCCTTAGCGTTGACATTCAACGTACATGTAACCCTTTACGTCTCTATCATTATCTTCTCTTTATTTCATCAAACCCTGATATTTCAAAAGGTTGAAATCGAATTTCAAAATGTTATTAGATTGTTTTTTATCACATAACAATGCTTGTTTCCAATCTAATATACCCATTACGTATTTCTTTATATGTCACATGTGTAATATAACATGACCGAATCACTATTTTTGTATTCATCCGCAGATGATTACAACATGGCTGAGAACGTGTATCCGGTTAACACAAACGTCACGATAGATGGACTAGGTAAAGGGACCATTATCGGTCATACACATATTTGTGTGTGTGTGATTAGTTAACTAACAGTTTATTAAGTATAACAAGTTTCAACGTTTTCCCGACAGCGAAAAAACGATTTTCGTTTTGTGTTACGTCATGTGATAAAAAGAATGTGACATTCGTTGTCATTTCATAAAGTTTTATTTACGCATTTCTATATCAATAAATAGCGATTTTAAAATAATTGACTAGAGTGGATTTTTCGATGCAGTCACGATTCTGCTACGTTTTGATTGGGTGAAAAGAAAATATCGAAACAAAAAAATCTTCTACAGGAAATAATTAAATATGATAATACGTACTCGATAAAGGAACGAGCACAATTATTTTTATGTGTGATAATTTCCGTTTAATAACACTCGTCGTCTATTTCTAAAACGAGTTCAAATATTAACTCATAAGGATTTTTTGACTTTCCGGAAGTAACAAATCCAAATTCCTGTAATATGACGTCCTAATATGACGTCAGTCTATTAGCGTAACGCAAATGATGGATAAATAACCAAAAGGAAAACGACAGAAAGTATAGGAAACGTTAGTTTGACTTGTCACAAATGAAGTTCCGTAAATTATGGAATCGTTTTATTTGAAGTACTTTATGAAGGGCAAGTTGATAATTTGTTGTACCTGTCATCAAAATTTCATGGATTTAAAATCTTGGCTATATTTTAAAATTAAATATAAACTTAACCAGATGATGATTTGTATTTTCTTTGCTTAGGTCGGTAGGACTCGTAATTGACGTAAATAACTGATCGTGCTGCAAGCAAGGGGCTAACTGCAGTTCGCAGGGAATTATTTACCGATCACAAAAGTTAATAAATATTTACCCGAAATGGGTAGCACCTATACTCATATTACGAAAAAAAACACATTAATGGGGGTTTACTCTTATAGGTAACAGATGTGAGATTTTTTTGATTTTTTCAATAACCCATGAAGCTTTCTGAAATGAAACTGGCAAAATCCAAGGGGGCCGCCATTTTGGGTATGTATAAAAAGCGGTCGGCAAAACACAGATTTAAAACACCCATACAAACAATAAATAAATTTTGTATGAGTGAATCTTTAGCTCATGCATAGGAATTTGACGTATTTAATGTTCATACCACTTTGTTTGCGGGAAACGACGTCGCTCCATTTGACATAACGCCAAATGAAGTGTTACGGAAATGACGTCACATCGTTATTCGGTACAGTCAAAGTTATGTTCTGACGTCGAATTGCGGTCGTTTATTTCAAAGTTCCATTTAAACTATTTTGTACAAAAGTTAGATCACACGAAAATAACACAGCACTTTCATGACCTTAAATGTCGATTTAGATTTTTTTTAAAAGATTAACTAGACGACAATACTTTTAAATCTTAAAAGTTATGGCTGTGTCATCACACTCATATCAGGTCAACCTTACAGTCTTATCAGACCTCTGATCGGTAACTGGAAGAAAAAAACCATTGTTATTAATTTTGTGCATATTGATAAGCAAATGCCATTAACATAAAAGACTTAACATGCCCCTTTAATGATGCAGTATGACGCGATTATTTGAGAAGACGACCATTTTTAAGTAACGTATGCTCAGTTTAAAAATCGTGTTTTCCATAAACATGAATTTACCTCGAAGGACGTATACGCGAAAGACATGATGGAATGCGCTGTACTACAAGAAATCTAACCGCAGCGTTATAAGTACACATAGTGCAGAAAGCCTGCTTCATTTATGCTAAAGTACTGAATGGATACTGCTTTACAGATGTTTCTTGAATCCTTCTATGACTTATTTGTGAATGTATCAGAGCCTGATCAGTCTTCGCCGATGCGCAGACTGATCTGGATACACTCTGATCGGAAATGTGTATCGATTTGTTCGGTTGTTTTTTGTAGAGTGCCGCTCGAATATAAATGTCTCGATATGGTACTCTGCTTTGAATGCAAACATTTGAGAAACAAATATTGGTGGTTAAGTGTCAGTTTTCGTACTCTGTTGAAATAGTGTTGAAAAAATGGATTAATTGGCCAATATCAAAAGTCATTTTCTGTAAAGGCGTCAAAAGCCGTCTGTCTCAAATACCGCTAAACAGCTTACTCATGTAAAACATATTTTCTGCGATATACGCAATAGCTGGATGTCTGAATAATATTGCACATCACTCACTGTAATGAATATTTTCACTGGTATGGTACATTTGGGGAAAGGCAACAATTTACGATATTAGCATGTTTCACTTCGAGATGGGGAGTTCTTTAACAAGACAATTTGTTTATGAAGCTATAAAAGAGCTGACTACAACCTTATGCTTTTTGAGAGTAGCTTCCATGGTTTATATCTATGATAATTAGCCGAATCTTCACACACAACATAACAAAGTCCTCGGATAGATCACGACATTTTCTTCCATAGGGACATTTCGGATATCACTAATCAGAAGTAAGCCATTACCTTATAGTTGTTTGTTTATTCTGTGTTGGAAGTTAGTTTCGGACCGTCAAAACAATATAATGTTTTCAATGAAGTATCCAACAGCAATTTCAACTTTTAGATGCAATGCATCACATTTTAAAAATATCATATGGTAGACACGTTTGGATTATTATAAAACATTAGTATAGTTGAACTTGAAGCTGTTGATCAGTAGATTGGTTTGCTCCCTGGAGTAAAAGATCGTAAAATAAAGCTGTCTGATTACAGCCCATCCAACATTAGATGAACACTCCTCAGACATATTAAACAGTAACAAAACTAGTTTGTACCGGTCTGGGTACTTTATCATGTGGAAATAAAGTCATCGTCAGAAACTATTTCAATGACATATGATATCAGATAGTAACACTCTGTTTCTCAAAATGTTACTGTCAGCTATTTGATCTTTCAAAGTTACGGTTCTGATTCTTCACCTATATTATTTTATTTAGTCCTTGTTAATTTAAAAGAACAACATTTAAGGTTACATTTGGTAGTTATGGTCCAAGGGATTGTTTAAAGCATTTTAATTAATCACGACAGTCAGTTCACAATCCAGTTACTATCCTGTTTTTCACCCCAAGAAATTAAAACAAGATTTCCTCACTGTCTGCCCTCTGACATAGATGTGTCGTTTTATATTCCAAGTCGGATTCTTGTATTAAGACTTTCGTTAATATATAGAGAAGATACCAGTTTGTCGAGAAAAGTCAAAAACTTTCTCGTAGTAACGATGTGTTTTGAAAATATCGACGATTCTTCTTTTTTTGTTTAAATAAGTAACTGTTTGTAGCCGACGGATCGAAAAGTTATTTGTTTTTCTGTTGATAGTGGTACGTTTCGTACAGACATAGAACCAATCGTATTTCTGTAAGTAATTTCCATTCGGAATACCTCGGCAGGGTATTGAAATCGACCGAGGAGTGCCGATTGAGTAATTATTGCTTTTCACAGAATTCACCGTTCAACTGCTGAGCACGGTGTAATAAAGAAAGAAATGAAGAGAACAACTCTTCATTTTGTCTTAAAATAAATTCTATTGAAGGTAAGAAAACTTCCAGAGGGCTCAACATCACATTTAAGCTAATACAACAAAATGTCGATTTGTATTGCCTTACATAGTTGTGGGTTGCAAAAAGGCGAAACGTATATACGATTTGAAGGATAAGAGTAATTGCATTATCAACGTTGCCTTTCCGAAGGTTTGGTAAAATAGTGTGCACAATATTTAATGGTGCGTGGAACAATACTACTATTAAATTAAATTGGCAATGATGCGTTTAACTTTACGTATTACATATGTATGTTAGACGAAAGCTTTGTGTTAAGGTGTGGTAGAATTGTCACTACATAAACAAATTACTTATTCTTGTGATTACCAATCTACTCAAATATCAACGCGAATTTGCCTGGCTGAAAGTTGATGATGATTGTGTTAGACGACATTGTCCCCGGTGTAAAGCAAATGACACTGTCCATACGAAATAGAACCAAATTAGATATACGCTTCCCGAAGTGAATCAAGTCAACAACATACTTCTCTGTGTAGTTTTCCACAACGGAAGGGACCATTATCAGCATTGCTGCTAAGAAGGTTTATAGAGCATTAGAAACAGAAACCACCAAGTTGGCTAAAATACCATTAACGCGTCGCTATAATTCCAATATGACCTTGGCTCCTAACTCGATCTCCATGAAACACAAATAGAACATCTATAAAAACCATAATTTATTTTAGAAAACTGCATCTGCTATTGTTCGTGTTACTACTGCTATAGTGTTGTATATCACCATTTCATCTCACAAACAATTACCGTGTTAAATTACGTATATAAAGTCACCTTAGTTGAAATATTTTGAAAACGACTTTGTCAATCCGGCCCGTCTCACAAAGGTATTCAGCGAACATTAACATTTATATTCAATTTAAAGTATTACTGTCATCTATAACGAAAACATTCTTTAATGTTGTTATGCAATGATGAAGACATTATTTAAAAAGGAGAAACAGATCATGATGAGTAACCTCTTATTTCCCAAGATTTATTCAAAAGCAGTCTGCTGCTTAAATGTAAACACAATGCTGTCTTTATCGACATAAAGTCCGTATAGCGTTGACTAACAATACTCAATAAATCTACACCGTTTTGAAAATGACCCTCTGATATAATCGTGTTCAAGGTCCGACAGCAGTTAATCATCCGACTGTGTTATTAGACGTATCAAATTGTGCATTCAACTTTGACAAATACGGGTTCCCGACAATCAATCACACCAGATAAACAGGAATAAACGAGGTTTTGTTGTAAATATGTTACGGGAGTATATTATTATCACTGCACGAAAATTGGGATTTAATTTAGAAGTAAATTTCCTTAAATTTCCTTAAATTCCGAAATTTACTTGATGTGCAAGTAAATTTCGGAATTTAAGGAAATTTAAGGAAATCTACTTCTAAATTAAATCCCAATTTTCGTGCAGTGTATCTTACACGTCTAAGTTTAAACTATACGGAAATCGCAACTTCGCCAAACAAAAGCGCATCCGCATTTCATCCTTTATATAAACGGATAATCGTTACTTAATTTTTGTTGAATTCGATGGTTGAAAGTGATGAGATTAAATTGTTTTGGTGAGCAGTTAAATACAATAAAATGAATTTGACGATGAAAAAATACACAAGAAGAGGTAAAGAGAGAATGAGAAGAAGAAAAATCAGAATAAATCCGTGTTAACGTCAGTTCTTTTGATACAAGGTAATACTTATTTCGATTAAACGAAATATTTATTTCGGAAACAAACCTAAATAATTTTTTCGAAATAACGAAATAGTTATTTCAAAATATTTCGATAAAACGAAATATTATTTCGAAATAACGAAATATTATTCCGATTATACAAACCATTATTTCGATAAAACGAAATATTCTTTCGAAAAAAAAGAAGAATTAATTTGAAATAACGAAAAAAAAAAAAAGTAATATGTCTTATCTACGTCCTTGCTAAAATGTAAAGAAAAGAGTATATGAGCCGCGAAAACTAAGTCTAAGACGAACAGTATAGATCCAGATTAGTCAGCACATCACCGCAGTATTGTCTGATTCTGCATTTGTAAAGTAAAGTTTCAAGAATATTCCGCATACGGCAATATCTATTTGAACCCTTTAGCTTGGCTTAACAGGCAATAATGTTTTCTACACGTGTAATTAATACGGCATGGTTGGTTTTCCTGGAGCATCACTCATATCTTATATAACGAAGGTTTTCCGGATAAGCTTAACATTTGTCCGATTTCTCTTCCAACTTCCAACCTAGCCTGAAACTCGGAACCCTTTGTCCTAGTGGCGTGCACTTTTCTGGGTCGATTAAAAAGCCATCTTAGTAGCAAGGCGGTAAACGTAACCCACTTGCATAATTAAAAGGTACTCACTGTATATGCATGAAACGGATCATTACTACACTAGTTTAAAGGGAAAAGAGACAAAATAACACAAACAAAACATACACACAATGTTTAGTCGTATACTTTGCAAAAGCGCCTTGTTACTGCGTAGGACACTTTTGATTGTTTTTGAGCTTTTCATTTTGAATTTCTAAAAGCGAAAATGCAATTCGAATCCAAGTGAGTATTGTTTATTATTTCGCAGTTTCTTGCAATACTAATAGGCCATTCTATGTCTGTTAAACATCATTTATATTATAAGAATTACTCGATTAAACTCGCCACACTTAGATCTAAGCATATTTAAGGGCAACAGTTCTACATAGATTATCATACATGTTTATGGAAGGGAAATGCTGGTATATTTTTGTGTATTCTCATTCTGTCGAAAAATCTTACAATCTTTGTACCAAAAATAGTTTTATAACAATTAAGACTCAGAAAGTGAAGTATATTTTAAGTCGTGTTATTGCTAAGAGACTCTGACACACTTCTTATTTTTAAACGATCACTGAAAACGGATAGATTGATACAAGTTCAAGAGCACAACTTTAATTATATTTGCTTATGTAATGGGTGTTATAGCTTTTTAAATGTATTTCAATTGTTTCAACGTGTACTTTTTAATTTGTGTCATTAATCTAAATAGTTCCAAATGTTTCAATATAAGATTTATTCAGATTGGAATATTAATCTAGTTTATTAATGTTCTCATTCACGACATTATATTGTTTTTTAACATTATGTTCCATTTCTTCTTTATGTATGAGATCAATTTATGGTCCTTTCCAGAAAAGAGTGCCTCACGTGTATCACTGATCACGTTAAAAATCAAGGGGTATTATCGGAAAGAGTTATGGTATAGGACCAGGATTCCTTTGTATCTCACTCTGTCTCTTGATCTTTTTTGCACCTGTCCGATGCTTGTTCATGATATGGTGTTGTTCACTATCAAATTGGCCTATAGAAACTAAAACGCTTATGCTCAATCAGAGCAAATGGTCTCTATAATTACATTACAAGTATGTGTGTTTATATTAAAAAGCACTATTGAACGTTTTCAGTATGTAACGGGTGCTAAAATTATTGTGGTTAAATACTAATCATAATAAAATATAACAAAAATAATAATAGAAGTAGTAGTAATAAGAATAACAATACAAATGATGATGATGGCACTGGGGATGATGATGAAAATACTAATGATTTCACTAAATATGACCCAATCTTGCGGTTCCTCAAAACCTAGATTAGATAAGATATTTAAGGACGCAGAAGTCACATTAAGTGGAATTAATCTGGCAAAGGGTCGGTATAAGGTCATACATTCTCAGATGACCTCCTACAAGTGTTCTCTGTTTCGCGTCAGATATATGGGGCTATGAATATAGCCATACCATTGAGAAAGTTCATATCAACTTCTGTAAACGCATTAGTTGTCTAAATCAGAATACTGCCGATTTCTTTGCTTTAAGTGAATGTGGTAGATATCCTCTTGCTGTATCATATATGTCACAATACATTAAATTCTGGCTTAAGCTGACGGAAATGTCAAATACAAGATACCCAAAGCAATGTTATTATATGCTCAGACGACTCGATGAAGTTGGCAGAAATACATGGGCGACTAAAATAAAACATTTATTACATGAAAACGGTTTTGGATTTGTGTGGATATCTGATGGAGTAGGAGATTCGTCCCAATTTCTGAAGATATTTAGACAACGTTTAATAGATTGTTCTCTCCAAGTCTTGCAACAAAAAATAGGTGATTCATCAAAAGCAAATTATTATAAATACTTTAAATCACTACTACATACGGAAAGATATTTATCAATTGACATGTCGTTTAATAATCGTCGTATATTATCAAATTTCAGATGCTCAAGCCATTGTTTAAATATTGAAAAAGGTAGACATCAAAACATTGATCATAACTTACGTTTTTGTGATTTGTGCATTAAACGAAATATACATGTGGTGGAGGATGAGTTCCATTTCTTGATGGTATGTCCTGCTTATGTTGATCTCAGGACTTTATACTTCTACGCGAAATGGAAATCATCATATCCATCAAAAGAACTATTCAATGAAATAATGGCTGATGCCAGACCGATGTGCATAAAATCTCTTGCGAAATTTTTGGTCGAGTCGTTTAAAATCAGGAAGTTAAGTTATATGGAAAATACAATAAGCTAAGCCATGCATGTTTTCAATTCCTGTATTATTAGATTAAACATCATTTTTATATGTATTGTATAAATAGTGCATAATTGGCATGAACTCTCTATATGAAAACAATTTAGTATACTATTCGTTTAATATTAAATTCTGTGTTACATATTTAATGTATTAACCATTTCCCTTGTGCAACACAATTGTAACAACAATTTTGAAAACATATCGACCTTATGATAGAAATATTATTACTTCAACCTCTCTAAGGTGATGTCACTCATGTGGACTTATTTTGTAAATGTAAATTTGTATAATGGGCCAGAGGCCTAAATTACTGAATAAACATATTGTGTATTGTATTGTATTGTATTGTAGCTCTTTTATCACATATCCCACATTTTATCTAGCATACAGATGGTCATTCTCACAGGGGTAATATTACAACACTTTGGTAATATAACGGATCGGTTTGGGCTGTGACAACTGAACTTTACTAATAAAAGGAGCAGCATACTGCGGAAAACAACGAAACAGCATTCGTGACCTGTGTAGTACCAGATTTACAAGTTCATCTGCTAAGTCTCATTTGTTGTTTAACTGTTCGTCATTTAGTAACAGAAGGTTTAAAGAAACTGTTGTAAAGCCGTATCCAATTTAGAACAAGTTTAGATCTTTTAATACCGAAATGTGTTTTCCCACACATATATTTTATATGTTAAATATATTATTTTCATTATCAACGGTCATATACGTTATGTTTTATGTTATGCTTAATTCACGTTTTAATCCCGCTTTTATGATTTGTTTTAATAACTCATATCTAAAGAACATTCATGTAACACAGTTGATTACAATGTATGTAAAACATGATGGCATACATATTTATGTTTACAAGACAGTCAGTTCAATTGTAGCTTCCGTCGAGTAATACAAATCTGTCAACCTTACATATTATAAAATTATTGATTGTGGTATTGACCAAGTCAATTCGCAGATGATATAGCTAATTGACACAGATGTTTAATTTTTAGCTTCACTGGCTTATGGCAAGGTGAATTTTCTGTTGTTCGAGCGTATATGTGTAAAGGTTTAACATCCTCCGAATGTCCTCTCCTAAATTCCTTCTTTTTTTGTTATCAATTTTAAGTCCTGTTTTCTATAGCATCCGAAAGAAAAAGCTTCGTCTCCAAAACTGGTTGACGGATTTTCAAATTAATTTGAGCAAATGTTCAATGAGTGACTCTCTTTTCGATTCATTGAAGCCATGTCCAAAACATTCCACTCTAAATTGTGAAGTTGTTTTTAAAATGATCCTTAGGTGACCTTCCATTTAAATTCGTCAAGCCACGTTGATATATCGAAATGCATGGGTACTAGGGGCGTTGCCTTTTTGCCTTATGTGGCTATAGTGAAAACAATTAAAAACCTTCTCCGAAAGTATGTGGCATATTGAGAAATACCTTTTTTGCAATATTTCTAACAGGTTCCGTCGAAATGTTAAACAATTATGACTGCCAGGGAATGGGTTTGTTAGCCTTTTATAACTCTACTTTAGACTTCTCCTCCCAAGCTATCTGGCTGGTTTTCAAATAATCTTGGTTGACCCTCTACGAGATTCGTTCCTGCCATGTTGATTGGTTAACAACTTGACCACGAGGGGGAAAGTTTGTTTTGCCGTATAAAGATTTACTTGTTGCTTAGTGCAGTATACCGATACTGTACCTCTTATTATTCAACGCGTTCTTGCCAATGAAAAAGCTCTTTCATATTCAAAAAGGAATAGACATCAATTGATATGAAAGTGTTTCATTTAAGTCCAGAAGTGCCATATGAAATAGTCTTCTACTTCTTAATTTCAATTCATCCAGACCTTCATCACACATTGTATTGGTCTGATTCTAAAATTAGTGTATGACTACCTTGGCCGACAAATATCCAAATAAGTGTAGCAAAGCAATACAAATATGTTAAGAGTAAATTTCCCATTGGAGAGAAGAGTTAGACACGAAATCAAAATGAAATTAAGTACAGGTCTCGGTCTAAGCAAATAATTAACACATATCCAGACACCACAAATGCCTTTAGTGTTAACCAAAATGTAAATCCACGAAATTCATGCATATATAAAATCACTTAAGTCATTACCTAATCACTTCTGTTTTACAGTTGTGATATGAAATGTGTTTATGACCATGAATTATTGTTCTGAAAAAGTAATATTATTTCGTATTACTGAATTATCTTTATGAGCCTGTCCATAGAGTATGTAAATAATGTACTGATAAATCTGTCTACTCCACTGTGTAGTCTGATAAAGATCTAAAATTTTCGCAAATAACTAACCAAACCTTTTCAGAGTTTTATCAAGTACACGGTAGAAACGGGTAAGACTGCAAGGATACTGTCTGTTCTGTACCTACATTGCTCAAAGCTCCCAACTGGATCCGTTTCGTATGCTATACACTTATCAGAACCTCAATTCATTTTCCTAGAAAGGTACATCTACAATTGAACGTAGACATTAATTTGTACAACTTCCGAAATATTTAAATTTATGAACTTGGTCAAGGTCTAAATGTTTTCATTAAGCGGAGGACAGAAATGACAGGATATTAACCCGAAGCACAACTGGAAATGGTTTGGTTACATTTAATTGAGCCGCGTCTAGCGATTTCAGGTCCAAACGCATCTTCTTCGAGTGAATACTTAAACGAACCTCCGACTATATGTAATACACATAACTGTATATACATAAATGTATGTTCTGACAAACAACTGGATGTGTAGGTTAAGTAATTGTTCGACAGCATAGATTTAAATAATGTCAAACAGAGTGTCATAAAGACTCCAAATCGCATGACGTGTCTGACTTCTAATTGACTACAGTGTCGATGACCGACAGCGATGCCAAAGTCCTTATTACATTACAACGCAAAGTACATTTCTAAATGTTCGTAGACCGTAAACACAATTTTCGAGCAACAAGAAAGGACCGTAATGTAATCACATTATCTGGCCATTTCTGTCTTTAAACCTGTCCCCGCAAACTCTGTAGTCATATAGTATGATCCTTCTGCACCGCACTGTGTATGGCACGAAAGCACTTAACTTAATAGTGATTTTGTCTGTGAAAACTACGATTGCGGTAAAATAGGGTATTGCTCGAAGCTTTTCGATTTGCAAGTCGACGTCTCTAAAACATCTGGTTAATGGACTCATGGTAAACTTTATTTTAAAAAATATATTAGTTTAAGACTGTTGTATTAACGGGACCCCAACAATGAAACACAATGATGGACTTCAGGAAGTTAATGTTACAATGCTAAGATTAAAGTCATTTTAAAAACTACATCAATACACTTAACCAATGTCCACACTATACCGATGATTGAACTGTAATTGTCACCGATTTGAATCATTTGAAACAATGCATAAAATCTCAATCAAAATGAAGACGCATCTTTTTCAAATAGATAATGTTTTTATATTTCAATAATGTTGGCCTAATTAATTACTATTTTTCCATTCTGTTATTGTCTTGACCATATCTGCATGTGTATGTGTGTATATCAACCCACAGGCGTCCGGATTTCTATTACAGCAAACAATGCGAAAAATCACACAATACCTCGTTAAAATACTAAAGAAGTCATTCTATATTGTCTATACGCATCGTAATGATCGTAATGGTAATTTGGGGAATCCCGCACGTGTTACTATTTATGTTCCATTGTTTCCATATAATACTGTTTTATACATTTCCATATATTCTGACAAGGTACAGGTAACCGGACTAGTAAGGGAAAATGATAAGCCAGAAATTAAATTGAAGTTGAAATTGGGCATTTTAAGATTTAAAAAGCCTTAAATTTTAATTTTAATTCATAATAAAATATATGAATTATAAAACATTTTTCCATATCTGGGCGAAACAACCGCCAGACATGAAAAATAAAAATATAAATGAAATAAAAACATAGATAGTAACATATAATGTAATATATACATAAAAAAAAAAAAAAAAAAAAAGTGGAGGTGGAACAGGGAGGTGGTGGTTAAAAAACTGAATTCCTTCTTCACAACGTAATTTTGTTTAAAACAAAGGAAGTCTGCTCTCCGAGAAAGGAGGTAGATGACTGGCCGCTCTGGGCACCACCACCAGCGATTGGCCGACACCCGTCGCATTACGTCACATTACGTAATACGTAGCAGCGATGTTAGCCCGCAACATCACGTGACTCGCAGGTGGCCAGGACCGCCAGTCTACCCCCACTCTGTGGGGAGTAACCGCTCCAGATAAAAACGCATGGCGGTCAGGACAACTGCAAATTTCCAAATATAATGAACATTAAGCTTAAAAACGCCGGCGTATTGGTCAGTTGGCAAATATTTATGTGGTGGATCACGAGAAAAATCATTTATGAACCTGTCTCTACCTGGGACCAGGTCGTTTTACACGTTTTTCTGCGGAAATTATGGCCCGAATCGAGCAAGGGGATAAAATGCCGTTGCACACCTTGTCATTATTATTACACTATATGGACGTATAGAGGGGCTATTTATAGTAACACTTGCGGGATTCCCCAAATTACCATTACGATCATTTTGACAATATAGACAATACAGATAGACTTTTTGAGTATTTTAACGAGGTATTGTGTGATTTTTTTCTTATTAGTCGCCGGGCAGAAGCCCGCGACTTCTATTTTTAATAGGTTTTCGGAAATCACATGGGAGGGGGTATTATTATTAGAAAGAAACACATTTAGATGTCTTGAACATATTACAATTGTGTTTATTTAAAAACACTAAGTAATGACACATCTAAAATGAAATAAATATTCCGATGTTTTAGGTATTTTCAGTTTCTTTATTTTGACTCGCATTTATGTTTTTTTGTTTTATTTACGAAGACAAAACAGTCCCTATTAGCTAGACTGAAATACTTTATTTTACACTATATACTACATGTAATCAAAAGGCGATAACTACAAACCTTTACGTCGCACAGTCTAATCATTTGTTTACATACCAACTGCGTAGATCAATCTCCTTTGCAGAGAGCCGCTCTTTACACTCACTTACAAATAGTAAATTATAGGTGATTTAAAATGTTTATTTGGTTCGAAACAAATGAAGAAAAGAACAAACCGAAATAAAACTGGTTTTAATAGAAAAATTACTTTGAACGAACACTCTCTGCCTATAAAGAGAGTTTCAAGAACGACATCTCTGCGAATAAGAAAGAATCGTGTCTTTCGTACAAAATTATTACGTCCTTGACAATTTTAAATGTGTCAAAAAAGGAAGGAAAGAATTAAAATAAATTAACATGTTGTAGGGCTCAGTTTATGTTCGAAATTAAGTTTAAATTATACAACAATTTCAATGAGATTTAACTGTTTAGTTGATATTACATTTCGAAGGTGGTCTAATTTATAAATATTGGACTTCATTTCAACATTTGTTAAAGTATGATATAATTAGGATGCCAAGCTAATATCATTTTGAGAAAAAGAGAAAACTCATGTCTTCAGCGATTTAACCCTTATCTCATTGCTTTAAAAGTAGATTGCTGCAAAGGTGTCCACTTTTGACTTTAATAGAGGAAAGGTAAAATGACGTGATATTGCATGCAAATCCTAAATTGTCTGTTTTGTGGTTTTATTGAAAAATAATAAAATTCAAATATTCTGACAAACATCTTGAAAAGTGTATGTGTAATTCACAAATCTTATAATTATTCCTTAATGAAAGCACTGTATACATACTAAGACTAATGTTTGGCAAGATTACTCATTTCTATTACTGTTGATCAATAATTAGTTGGTTGTGTGTATAATTTTCACTTGACCCCACCCCTGATGTTCCAATATGCCCCTCAGTTGATAACTGTTTATTCAACTACTATAATGTTAGTGTTATGCATAACTGCAGTATGGATTTCCGGCGACATGATGCGTTGCATCAACTTTCTCTTGTTTTTTGCTGTAATAGAAATTCGGACGCCTGTGATCAACCATGACCTGTATATGTTTAAATATGTTCTGTTCCGTTTATCAATAACGTTGAATTAATTTCCACGAAAAGTATCACATATCATTAAACTAGAATGGAGTGCTCCCCGGAGCACGAGTGTCACCTGCCGGCGCCTTGTCAGAAAATTTTAAATTTTGACAGAAAAGGGGCGATAACTCTGATATAAAAATATTTGGATTATCCCCCTTGTGTGAACTCTTCACAGAGATTGATATAAACATTTGTCAGAAGGTTCAAGCCAATCCATTGAGTAGAAAAAACGTTATTTGAAAACGTGACGAAAAAGTGTGACGACAGACAGCGGACAGACAGACAGACAGACAGACAGACAGACGCCGGACAAAAAAAAAAGTAATCCCTAAGTGCCTACCATGCTACGCAGGTGACACAAAAACATTGGCACTTAATTATATCAAGGCCTATAAACGAGATTCGCAAAAACGAAGTCTCTCTTCAGCAGAAATGGCCCTGTAATTAAAGACCACCTGCGAACAAAGACCAGATTGTTCTATACCCATCCATGACTGGTCTTTAAACACATGCTGGAATGTTTATGTACTCACTGATAGTATATACTTTTAAATCGATATAAACGGTAGACAGCACTCTGCTATTATTATCGCACTTAACATTTCCTCAGGCACTTTGTATGAATGCGTGAATCGGTTTTAGTTTAAATGATAATTGCTGTTGAAATTGTTCCAACTGTCATACCAATCGAGATATACGACATAAATTAAACTTTATTCATATGGCATTCAGAATGGAGCCCAATCAATTCATTTGCAAATGTAGGAATAAACTATTTAATCAATATTCTCTAGAATTTCATAAGTAGCAAAGCCGATCATAACTGACGTGGAATCGGATACATCTCTAAGTATAGGTAGTATTTCGCTATATGAGCTTCACATAGTTACTGAGTAACTTAAATGGTTCGGGACCTCTTTAGATAAATGACAATTGAACGAATGAGCTTTGGCAACATTTTTTGATAATATGACCCCGTCCATTTGAACAGGTACACCTATGCATGTGTGAACAACGTAGATCCTGTTCATCTTAGCGTGATCTACATAAGTTGACAGAAGCTTCTTAAAAGCTTAGATAAGTACAACGTGAACCTTGTAGATATTGCTCACATCTGGATACATACACTGTTTGTTCACACAAGCAAACTTGTACCTTTTTTTGCCCGGACGGTTTCAAATTAAATAATAAGAAGAGTCAAAGTGTCATTACCATGGTTATGATGATATTATATCAAGAAAGGTAATATTTACGGCATTTAACCCTTTCCCTCATACGACAATTCTGCAGCAGACGACTTTGAACGTATTTCGTCAAAACTTAGAAAATCCCTATTACAAAAAGTGGAAAACATTGTGGCAAAAGAAGAAATTGCACGTTTTGTGCAATTTCTTCTTTTGTTACTATGTTTTCAAAAAGCCGTCTGCTGCAGAGGCGTCAGAAAGCGTCTATATGAGGGAAAGGGTTAATACCACCGAGACACCGTGTGATTAATCAGTATGGACGATTAATACGAACAGTATTGTATAATTAATTACCTTTTGGGAACCTTTAAAGACATTACTCAGAGCTCTAGATAAGGGGCGTTTTTAATATTCAAAAATCCTTATTTGTCACTCCAACCCTATGTTGTGGAAACTCAAAAGAATCGTCTCAGTCAGACGATTCCTTTGAGTTACCACACTAAGGGGTTTGCTTTAATGATAAAAGAGAAATTATGGGGAAAAGAGCTGAATATCCCTTCTTATTTGGACCTCTGAGTTTACTATTCTCATCTTATTTTCCCTACATCCGATTTATCTTTCGAGAATCAAGAATTAATTTTTCGGATATGTTAGTGTATTAGTTAATACCATACCAGCTCACGTTTTGCTGATACCGATTTGACAAATTACAAAGATGTATGACACAATCGTATTTATCTAAGGTTATATGTAACATCCCCACAACTAATAACAAAAGGATCAGCTCAGCCTAGACGGACATATAACCTGATAAGCACATGACATTGAATCTTTCCTGCTTGAAGTTGAACAAGCATTTGTGACGACCTTAGAAATTGCGCCACAATGATGTCTACTCAATACAATAATTATACTCTCATACATATCAAGTTTTCAAAATTATGCCTGGGTCTGTTCAAAGTCGTCTGCATCAGATCTGTTATATGTGGGAAAGGATTAGGAAGGTATGGCATAAAGTTTTCTGTAATTACGTTTTTGGCAAATTCGATAGGTTTGATTCAACATGATAACGCCAATTCAAATGATACGAAGATACCCACTGTAACGTATTCAGTACGAAATGAAATAATTAGTTTTGAAGCACTGTTCACGTGATTGATACATCCTTGCACGTACATGTATCACATATATCCACATAACGTTACATTTGTTTGCATACGCACCATGCGACAGTTCTACGCAATAGGAACATTAACACATAGTCATATTCTTATGAATAAATGTATGGTGTTTTATAGCGCATCAACAACTAAGGTCATTTAGTGCACACGTAAAATAAAATATAAGTAATATTAAATAAAAAATAAAATATGTTGGCTAATATAAGATGAGCTGAAATGTAAGTAATGGGATTTAAAATAAATGTAAGTAATGGGATTTAAAATAAATGTAAGTAATGGGATTTAAAATAAATGTATGAGGTAATTAATTCATATCGATTTGGTATATTAACACTGTTTATAAGTGGGTGACAGTTAACACGCCCACTTTTAGAAAAGTGTATTCGTAATTGCACAATTTGCGTGTATAAACAAAATCGGATTTTCAATAATATCGTTTTGGTGAAATAGGTTATCCATAATATTTCATCAGCATGAATGTGCGTCACACAGATAATTGGATGAGACAAAGGATTGGCGAATGTCAAATGATAGGGTGGACTTTCCTTTATCAATGGATTCTTGTCAGAATTGTAAATATCAAAGACCGATACAATGATATTTTGATGTACTTACCAACGTGTTTACGGATTTAGTGTCTAGTTAATAATCAAGTCAGATCTTAGAAGAAAATATATTCCGTCTTGCTAATTTACTAACTTGCACGTTTTCGATTGGGGCCGTTTTCAACTGTTCTAGTCATATCACAGCGAAGATTTCACCAACTGTAGTGTTTCCCGGTTTCCACACGCCAGTTCTCCACACAAAAGTTAACATTCTTGATAGTCCATTGGTGGAAGGCCCTTGATTGACAGCCTTGTCGCTACATACTGAGCTACCGGGGCCCGGCTGACTTGCAGTTAAATTATAGACGAAATATCCAATTCAGCGCACCATGCTTTTTCACCATGCAGTTAATGTTTTTGTTGCAATCAGGTTAAATTAATTTGATTCCAATCCTCTCTTTTAAACAAAACAACCCAAACCAATACCAATTATTTTTTTCGACCTGGCGCCGAAATTATAAAACTTTTTAAACGTTCTCCACGCTCAGAAAACGATTTCCATGCTCAACCTGAGCACCGAGTACGAAACGTCAGAACTATTAAACTTTTTTGGAGTACGTTTCAGTTGAGTTCGTTTTGATTTAAAAATGTTACGCTGAGAATGGTTAACCATTCTCAGCGAAACGCAGACTACTCCATGATCAAGTGACTAAATTTACTGAAATTGGCAGCCATTTCTTTCTCGCTAAAAATGAAAAATCTCTAAAAAATGCAGTGTTCAACATTTCAACTAAAGGGGCGTAATAATTGGTGAAATACGATTGTCTACAAAATGGTACAACATCAACACTTTTCAAATTGCTGTTGTTTGTTCGTGATAAGTTGTGCGGTGGGGGAAATGTGAATTTACGCGTCTGTATTTCTTACATTAAAGACAAATAATGACATATAGAGAACACACCATTGGAATTGTTTGTAGAACAATGTATCTAAAAACTACACAATGACGGCGAGAAGTGTTTCGTTAGACCTATCATCAAGGGAAACGACTTGCCGAACGATGACAGGCGACGTTTCATACATTCTGATATTGGTCTGGAATGTGACAGTGAATTGAAATGTTGCGTGCTGCGATTCAAACTCTGTTGCAAAAGTAAATAACGTTGAAGGTAAATATTTAGATTTGTTTCTCTTAATTCTCCGCTGACGATTAAGGGAACGAAACATGGTCCATTTATGGAACGCCGTAGCTGTCTTATGTTGAGACATCTCATGTTATTTTGTTAAAGTGCCATGCTATCTTGTCAATATAACATGTTATTATGTCAAACGTTCATGTTATTATGTCAAAGTGTCATGGTATCTTGTCAACATGAGGTGTTATTATGTCAATCGCTCATGTGATTTTGTCAATATGACGTGTTATTATGTCAAACTGTCATGGTATCTTGTCAATGTGACGTGTTATTATGTCAAACGCTCATCCTATTATGTTAAAATGCTATGTTATCTTGTCAATATGACGTGTGATTATGTCAAACGATCATGTCATTATGTCACAATGTCATGTTATCTTGTCAATTAGACGTGTTATTATGTCAAACACTGGTGGTGTCAATATAACGTATTATTATGTCAAACGCTTCTGTTATTATGTCAAATTGCCATACTATCTTGTCAATATGACGTGTTATTATGTCAAACCCTCATGTTATTATGTCAAAGTGTCATGCTATCTTGTCAATATGACGTGTCATTATGTCAAACCCTCATGTTATTATGTCAAAGTATCATGATATCTTGTCAATATGACGTATTATTATGTCAAACGCTTCTGTTATTTTGTCAAAGTGCCATACTATCTTGTCAATATCACGTGTTATTATGTCAAACGCTCATGTTATTATGTCAAAGTGTCATGTTATCTTGTCAATATGACGTGTCATTATGTCAAACCCTCATGTTATTATGTTAAAGTGTCATGCTATCTTGTCAATTTGACGTGTTATTATGTCAAACCCTCATGTTATTATGTCAAAGTGTCATGATATCTTGTCAATATGACGTGTTATTATGTCAAACCCTCATGTTATTATGTCAAAGTGTCATGCTATCTTGTCAATATGACGTGTTATTATGTCAAACCCTCATGTTATTATGTCAAAGTGTCATGATATCTTGTCAATATGAGGTGTTAATACGTCAAACCCTCATGTTATTATGTCAAAGTGTCATGATATCTTGTCAATATGACGTGTTATTATGTCAAACCCTCATGTTATTATGTCAAAGTGTCATACTATCTTGTCAATATGACGTGTTATTATGTCAAACGTGCATGGTATCTTGTCAATATGACATGTTATTATGTCAAACACTCATGTTATTATGTCAAATTGCCATGCTATCTTGTCAATATTACTTGTTGTTATGTCAAACGCTCATCTTATTATGTCAAAGTTCCATGCTATCTTGTAAATATGACGTGTTATTATGTCAAAACGTCATGGTATCTTGTCAAGATGAAGTGTTATTATGTTAAAGCGTCATGGTATCTTGTCAAGATGGTGTGTTATTATGTCAAACGGGCATGGTATCTTGTCAAGACTACATGGTATTATGTGAAACGGTCATGTTATTATGTCAAAAAGCCATGATATCTTGTCAATGTGACGTGGTATTATGTTAAACGATCATGTTATTATGTCAAAGTTTCAAGCTATCTTGTCAATGTGACTTGTTATTATGTTAAAACGTCATACTATCTTGTCAAACATTAATGGTATTATGTCAATGTGGCGTGTTATTATGTCAAAGCGTCATGGTATCTTGTCAATAAGACGTGTTTTTATGTCAAACGTTAATGTTGTTCTCTGACTGTACCATCATGTTAAATGAGTATGTGATTATCTTCACTAGATGTTATGTTGTTGACGAACTTTTAATGATGCGTGACCACAATCCAAGATGGAATCTGTTTTGAAAAAGATGGGGTTGGAACGCCTAATTGATGCATTCAAAAAGGAAAAGATTACTCCGGATATTGTGTGCAAAATGTCTTTGTATGATATGCGTTGTGTAGGACTTAATGATAGAAATGAAATTATGAAATTAAGAACAGCATGTCTTTTATATGGGTCGACAAAACCCATCTCTCAAAAAAGTAGTTTTGGTGGAGCACCGTCGTATCAGATACCAAAAGAAAGTCTAGAAACTCTTATTAGTATAGGATTTAGAATAGATGAAATGGCTCAATTAATCGGTGTTTCTGAGAGCACGGTCTACAGACGTATGCGCATGTTTGGATTGAGGAAAGTCCAATTCGCTGATATTACCGATGAGGAACTAACTATTACAGTTAAACAGACATTACAAGAATTCCCAAAATGTGGAGAACGGATGTTGATTGAGATTCTTCACCAGAAAAAGATCACTGTAAGTATAAGCTTTTACGTCCGTAAAGCATATTGAGCTGCATGACGTCAGACTTTGCGTATAAATACAAAAGCTTGTTTGTATCACTGATAGCTCGATTCCTTTTGAAAATGAGAAAGATGTTATTACGCGACAAAGGGCACGTTCTTAACGCTTTGCTCCGTAGACACGTACGAGTACTTTCCTGCACCAATATAGAAACGCCTTTTACTGATTACTGATAAATGTTGAATTCATGCTTACAATTTGGAAGAGCATACGAAAATGTTTATAGAGCAAAAGTTAATGTGATTATTTAAAAAATCTAATAGTAGAAATATTGCATATGTTGACAGTAGGCTCATTTATCCGTTCCGGTGATTTGTTTTTCACTAATGTGTTTTCTTTCTTTTATATATATACTGTAAATGTGTTCACAGTGTTCTTCTGGCTTAGTCTCATTTACTAAACCTAAAAAGCATTCTAAAACGTGAAAAAATATACACGTATTTAATTGATAAGAATGATATCAGTGTATATACATTGATAAGAATGATATCAATATATATATGCAAGTGATAAGAATGACATCAGTGTATGCAGTGATACTACTGATATCAGTGTAGGAAAGTGATAATAATGATATCAGTGTATGCAGTGATACGAATGATATCAGTGTACGCAGTGATAAGAATGATATCAGTGTATGCAGTGATAAGACTGATATCAGTGTATGCAAGTGATAATAATGATATCAGTATATGCATTGATAAGAATGATATCAGTGTATGCAAGTGCTAAGAATGATATCAGGGTATGCATTAATAAGAATGATATCAGTGTATGCAAGTGATAACAAAGCTATCAGTATATGCATTGATAATATCAGTATAAGCAAGTGAAAATAATGATATAAATATATGCATTGATAAGAATGATATCAGTGTATGCAAGTGATACAAATGATATCTGTGTATGCAGTGATAAGACTGATATCAGTGTATGCAGTGATAAGACTGATATCAGTGTATGAAAGTGATAAGAATCAGTATAAGCAATTGATAAGAATGATATACATATATGCATTGATAAGAATGATATCAGTGTATGCAAGTGATACAAATGATATATGTGTATGCAGTGATAAGAATGATATAAGTGTATGCAGTGATAATAATTATAAAAGTGTATGCAGTGATAAGAATGATATCAGTGTATGTAGTGATAAGAATGATATAAGTGTATGCAGTGATAAGACTGATATCAGTGTTTTAAGTGATAAGACTGATATCAGGGTATGCATTGATAAGAATGATATCAGTGTATGCAGTGATACGACTGATATCAGTGTATGCAAGTCATAAGAATGATATCATTGTATACAAATGATACAAATGATATCAGTGTATGCAAGTGATAAGAATGATATCAGTGTATGCATTGATAAGAATGATATAAGTGTATGCAGTGATAATAATTATATAAGTTTATGCAGTGATAAGAATGATAGAAGTGTATGCAGTGATAAGAATGATATAAGTGTATGCAGTGATAAGAATGATATCAGTGTATGCAGTGATAAGAATGATAGAAGTGTATGCAGTGATAAGAATAATATCAGTGTATGCAAGTGGTAAGAATGATATCAGGGTATTCAGTGATAAGACTGATATAAGTGTATGCAAGTGATTATAATGATATCAATGTATGCAGTGATTAAAATGACATCAGTGATGCACATGCTAAGAATGATATCAGTGTATGCAAGTGACATAGTGATAAGAATGATATAATAATATGCAAGTGATAAGACTGATATCAGTGTATGCAGTGGTAATAATGATATCAGTGTATGCAGTGATAAGAATGATATCAGTGCATGCAAGTGATACGAATGATATCAGTGTATGCAAGTGACATAGTGATAAAAATGATACCACTGTAGGAAAGTGCCATAATAATAAAAATGATATCAGTGTATGCAAGTGCTAAGAATGATATAATAATATACAAGTGATCAGACTGATATTATTATATACATTGATAAGAATGATATCAGTGTATGCAGTGATAAGAATGATATCAGTGTATGCAGTGATAATACTGATATCAGTGTATGCAAGTAATAAGAATGATATCAGTGTATGCAGTGATAAGACTGATATCAGTGTATGCAAGTGATAAGACTGATATCAGTGTATTAAGTGATAAAACTGATATCAGTGTAATCAAGTGATAAGAATGATATCAGTGTAATCAAGTGATAAGAATGATATCAGTGTATGCATTGATAAGAATGATATCAGTGTATGCAAGTGTTAAGAATGATATATTAATACGCAAGTGATAAGACTGATATCAGTGTATGCAAGTGGCATAGTGATATAAATTATATCACTGCATGCAAGTGTCAGTGATAAGAATGATATCAGTGTATGCAGTGATAAGAATGATATCAGTGTATGCAAGTGCTAAGAATGATATAATAATATGCAAGTGATAAGACTGATATCAGTGTATGCAAGTGATTAGACCGATATCAGTGTATGCAAGTGATAAAACTGATATCAGTGTACTCAAGTGATAAGAATGATAAGAATGATATCAGTGTAATCAAGTGATAAGAATGATATCAGTGTACATGTATGCATTGATAAGAATGATATCAGTGTATGCAAGTGCTAAGAATGATATAATAATTCGCAAGTGATAAGACTTATTTATTTTAAATCGATTGCGAAACAAGCTTTAAGCTTATATTAATCACGCTCGATGTCTGCTTCCTGGATACGTAACCAGTACTCGCGCCGATTGTGTGGAAAAATCCCAAAGTCAGGACCCGCTCATCACGGGACTCGAACCAGTATATTAGTATATACTAGTGATACGACTGATATCAGTATATACTAGTGATACGACTGATATCAGTATATACTAGTGATACGACTGATATCAGTATATATAAATGATAGGACTGATATCAGTATATACAAGTGATAAGAATGGTATCAGCATATGCAAGTGATAAGACTGATATCAGCATATGCAACTGATAACAATGATATCAGTATATGTATGTGAAAAGATGGTATCAGTATATGCATGTGATAAGAATGGTATCAGTATATGCTATTTTTTCCTTTCTTCGGTGTATGGCACAAACGTAGCACCGTGTTGGTTGGACCTACACACGTGTCTCTGTAAGTGTAAGTTTCAACCTTTAAATGTCACACTATATGAATAGGTTGAACATAAAAATGAGTTTCGGAATATTAATACAAAGTCATGTGATCTTAATGCCAATTTTTAAGTGCCTCTTTCTATTTGTGTAGATTCCAAGATACCGACTGAGGGACATTCTTCACTTGCATGATGAAGCGGGGATAGCCGAGAGAACACTGGGTCGGCTTCACCGTCGCATTTATCATGTACAATGTCCTAACGAAATGTGGCATGTAGACACAAATCATAAACTTATAAGGTGGGGATTTGTCATAACAGGTGCCATTGATGGGTTTAGTAGACTGGTGACTGTGTTACATTGTTTAGACAATAATCGAGCAGATTCACTATTTGAGATATTCGAACGAGCAACGGAAACATTTGGTACGCCGCATCGTGTTAGAACTGATATGGGCATGGAAAATGCTAAAATTGCAGAATTTATGTTTGAAAAAAGAGGCTCTAATGGCATACTCACTGGAAAAAGCACGCACAATCAGAGAATCGAACGACTCTGGCGTGACGTATATGACGGTGTTCTTATACACTATTATGGTATATTTTCCTTTATGGAAGACGAACATATTTTGGACATATTGAACCCCTTACATATATTTTCTTTACATTATGTTTACAAGCATAAAATAAATAATAAACTTGACATCTGGAGAGGGGCATGGGCATCGCATAGACTTCGAACAGTTGGCACATCCCCGTTGCGCCTGTGGACATCTGGAGTTCTAAACGGTGGATTAGACACAGTGGACTTTGTCCATCACCAATATGATAGAGAATTCAATCCACCAACTAACGAAAGACCCATTTATCAACCAGATCATCCAGAAATGAGTGATGATCGTTTACATAGATTATCCATAGAGTGCCCTAGGAACTGGATTTGTCCAAACTTCGGTATTAACATGTATTTAAAAGCTTTAAGTATTGTTACGGAATAGTTACCCGTTAAACCTATGAGATTATGTTCCAAAGTACAAATAAAACATGAACTTTACTTAAGTTGTACTATTGACTTTATAAGCATGCATATTATGGATACTGAACAAATAAATCAGTATGTGAGCAAATACCGTGCTATGGGGTTTACATAACCACGATATTGGCCATAAAAATGGAAAAGCAATGTTGTCATTTACTCCGTCATTCGGTTAGAATGCTGCTCCAGGTATTGCAGGAGAGTCATTGAGCGAGGCACATTTCCGCAACCTAAGAAATAGCAACCCCCAAGCCAACATGGATAGGTGAACTTGTGCGGTACTCAACGTGACCTATTTTGGTCATTAAGTGTCCATCGTCCGTCGGCAACCATTTCTTTAAAACACATTTCCTATACCACTGGGCAGAGCTATTTACTGTCTAATTTAAAAACACAATTAAAAACATCTTCAGTTTGGATCAGATGGTTTGCTCTCGGACCTTGAAGGCGTCCAGGGTGCCCGCCTCTACTATGTCTGGTGGTAAGGCGTTCCAGTCTATAACAGTGGGTAAAATGTTGTTACTTAGATGGTCACCGATAATGATTGGAAGTTTCCAATCCATGTGTATATAGGTCCGTGGTTTAAACATATTTATTTTAGGTCGATTGGAAAGCAAGTTTTTACAACTTATATTAATTCCTCTCGGCGTCTTCCTGTGTAGAACCAGCTATATGGCGCCTTTGAAAATGTGTTGTGCCTTCTGAAAACAAAATTATTTTGCTAGAATGACTTTCAAAAAAGTGTTACTGAACTGAATTTCTCCTATGGGAAAACCCAGCATAACAATGGAAACCACGACCTTCGGATCCAAAGTTTCGGACTCCGGATCCAAAAGTCGTGGGCTTTAATCCCCGGGGGTGAACATTTATCACGATTTTATTACTGGTTCTACCCAGGGAGTTGTCGAAAGGAATTAATACAAGAGGGCAAAATGGGCCTATATCGCTCATCTGATAACATGAGTAACCTAGAAAACATTCCTGTAAAATATGGTTGAAATTAGCCCAGTGGCATAGGATAAGATGATGATTAAAGATTTTTCGAACTTTTTTCTTTCCGTTGCCATGGCAACCAGAGCTCTGCAGGGGATGAATATTGTTTAGCCGTTTCTAAAGGTGACCACTTAGGCAACATTCCTTTAAAATTGTATTGGCCCGATTGAACAGGGAACATTATTAAATACTTTTCTCTTTCCGTTGCCATAGCAACCAGACTTCTAGATAGAATGGAATTCTTTAGTAATTTTTAAAGGGGACTACCTAGGGAACATTCCTGCAAAGCTTGGTCGAAATTGACCCAATGGTATAGGAGATGTCGTTTAAAGAATTTTCTTTGTTTTCTTTCCGCTGCCGTGGAATTATTTTAGCTGTTTTAATAGGGTATTACTAGGGAACATTCTTTTAGCTAGGGTACCACCTAGGAAACATTCCTTAAAAGTTTAGTTGAAATTAGCCCAATGGTATAGATGTCACTTAAAGAATTTCCTTTCCGTTGCCATGGCAACCAGTTCTGGATGGAATGTAATTCTTTTAGCTGTTTTTGAAGGGGATTGCCTAGGGACGCTGCATGCCAGACAATGATTGATGACCATGCTCAGGTGAGCTAACAAGTTGTAAAAACTTGCTTTCCAATCCATGTAAAATGAATAAGTTTAAACCAAGGACCTATATACATATAGGTCCGTGTTTAAAGTAACTACGGAACGTTTCTTTTTTGGTTCAGTATATTTATCTAATTAATATATCATGGCGGAACATGGTGTGCATTTAGAACTTGCATGAACATGGAAGTTTCTATATAGGACCAAAGATGAACACATGTTAAGAGTAATGCATTCGACTTTCAGTAACAAATAAGTAGTAGGAAAACTGGCCCTTATTGGTTTGGATAAAACTTCACAAATACAAAGATATATCAATACACTTTATTAAAATTGCCTATACATGTAGTGCATGTATAATAAATAAATAACAAGAGCGCCAACTGTCATAAAATACGCCCGTCCTGTTTTTTGGAGACCAAGTTTAGTGATAAATGGTTGTACGTCAGGCAACTTTAGAAAGCGGCCACTGTTAATACAGTTTTGGCCATTTCGAGGGACATAAGTGTGGAGTGACTAAGATAACGTGGTTAGTTATCGAACCTGACCAAGATATTCTGCCCATCAACATATTGTCTAAATTTGGTGATGATCAAATAAAATGACCAGAGCGATATGGCTGATTATAGCACATGTCCGAGATATTATGCCCATACACATTCTGACTAAATTTGGTGATGATTGGATAAAGGCTTTGAAAGTTATTGATCGGACAAGACCAATTTGAGGTAATTTTTATAATTAAAGGGCGATGACTCTAGCGTGACTAGATCGATATGGCTAGTTATCAAACAATAATACACATTATGACCAAATTTGGTTACGATTGGACAAAGGCTTCTAAAGTTATTGGGCCGACAACATACTGGACGCCGCAGGTAAAACTATAATACGTCCCGTTTTTTCAAACAAGAGGGCCATGATGGCCCTGGATCGCTCACCTTAATTATACAATGTACTGCAATGCAAAACATATCAAGACAATTATTCTGAATGCAACCTCCACAGTGTTAACAAGATTTTCCTTCATTTGGCCTAGTGATCTATATTTGTTTTACCTGATATGACCCATATTCCAACATGGACTAGATATCATCAAGACAACATTCTGACAAATTTTCAACTTGCTCAAAGTAAAAATGCGGCCTCCGGAGTTTGAACAATAGTTTCCTTTATTGACATTGTTTCTGACCCAATATGACCCATATTCGAACTTGACGTAGATATAATTCAGACAAACATTCTGACCAAAGTTCATCCAAAGTGTTTACACGATTTTCCTTCAATTTGGCCTAGTGACTTCAAACTTGACTTAGATATCATTTAGCTCAACATTCTGACCAAATTTCAAGCTGCTGAAGCAAAACATGCGGCTTCTACAGAGTTAACAAGATTTCAACATGCTCAAGTTGAAAATGTGGCCTCTTCAGTGTTAACAAGATTACCCTTCAATTTAGCCTAGTGACCTAGTTTCTGACCCAATATGACCCATATTCGAACTTGACCTAGATATTTTTAAGAAAAACATTCTGACAAAATTTCAAACTGCTGAAGCAAAAATTGTGGCATCTGGAGTGTTAACAAGATTTTCCTTCAATTTGACCTAGTGACCTACTGTTTGACCCAACATGACACATGTTCGAACTTGACCTACATATCATCAAGACAAACATTCTGATAAAGTTTCAACATGCTCAAGTTGAAAATGTGGCCTCGAGAGTGTTAACAAGATTTCGCTTCAATTTGACCTAGTGACCTCGTTTTTGACCTCATATGGCCCGGTTTCGAACTTGTCCAAGATTTTATGAAGATGAATGTTCTGATACACTTTCATGAAGATTGGATGCAAAATGTAGCCTGTAGAGTGTTAACAAGATGAAATGTTGACGACACACGGCGGATGGACGCCGGACAAAATGTGATCACAATAGCTCGCCTTACACTTCGTGCATAGGTGAGCTAAAAAAGGCCTATAATAAATCAATCAATGTAAATTAAGAATTAACAAACCCAACTTGGGCAAACAATACATAATTAAAATGGAATTGTGTCTGCCTGACAGAATTATAATATAAAGTGACTAAAGAGAACCTGAGATGCCCTACAAGAGGGTCAAATTGGTCCTTAATCGTCCATTATCAAACTATTATACTTTTAAAATCCTTTAATTTTCAAAATGGATTTTCCATTTGAAATCAATCACTGAGTATTGCCTAATTATTCTTCTAAACTTAAAGTATTTCAAAATTGGGCCAGTAGTTTCAGACAAGAATATTTTTAAAGTTTTTAATATAGAATATAGTCTATAGGGAAAACCACTGGCAGCCATAGTTTTGTAAGAATCTCAATCATGATGACCTGATTATGGTAGAGGGTCACCCAAGGAACAATTCTGTGACATCATTTCAAGTTGTGCATTGAATGGAATTCTTCAAACAATTTTTCAAAGGGGAATATGCAAGAAACATCCATGCCAATTTCATGAACTTCATCAAGGGGGTTTCAGAGATGTTATTTGAAGCAAAAAGTGAACAATGGACAACAGAGGGATAGAGATCCCAATAGATCACATTGAGCCTTCTGCTCAAGTGATCTAAAAACCAAACATTAGAAACATTAGAAACATTAGAAACAGTAACTCGCTTTTACCATAAAGCAAAGATATAATGAACAAGAGGGCCATGATGGCCTTGGATCGCTCACCTGATTTATGTGATTTGACATAAGAACCAAACGGTTGCCAATACAAGAGGCCCAAGAGGGCCAGTATCGCTACACTGCCATTAGGCAAAAATTAAACAAGTTAATGTCGTATTGCAAGCAATACAAAAGTCCCCTACCAGACAAGGACAGCACATTGTGTCTTTTGACCTCCAAGTGTGACCTTGACATTTGAGGTACAGGCCTGGGTATTGTGCGCGACACGCCACCTTATTATAGTGAACAAGATTGCCTAGTAACTTGGGAAGCCCATGATGCATGGTTGAGATGCGGGCCGGACAAGGTACAGTCCTATCAAACAGTTCTCATTTTGAACTTTGACCTCCAAGTGCAACCTTGACATTTGAGGTTCAGTCCTGGGTCTTGTGCGTGACACGCCACCTTATGGTGGTGAAGATGTGTGCCTAATTACTTGGGAATCCTATGATGCATCATGCATGGTTGAGATGAGGGCCGGATAAGGTAGTCTTATCAAACAGTACTCATTTTGACCTATTAATTGTGACCTTGACATTTGAGGTACAGGCCTTGGTCTTGAGAGCGACATGCTGCCTCATCATAGTGAACGTTTGTGCCAAGTTTCATGGAAATCCTATAATGCATGGTTTAGATGCGGGTCGGACAAGTAATAGTCCTATCAAACAGTAATCATTTTGACCTTTGACCTCTAAGTGATACCTTAACATTTGAGGTGAACATGTGTGCCTAGTAACTAGGGAAACCAATGATGCATGGTTGAGATGTGAGCCGGACAAGGTAGTCCTATTAAACAGTACTCATTTTGACCTTTGACCTCTAAGTCACAAAGTGCGACACGCCTGCATGGTTGAAATGTGGGCAGGACAAGGTAGTCCTATCAAATATTACTCATTTTGACCTTTGACCTCTAAGTGTGACCTTGACATTTGAGGTACAGGCCTGGGTTTTGAGCATGACACCCCACCTCATCATGGTGAACTTTTGTGCTAAGTTTCTTGGAAATCCTATGATGCATGGTTAATATGTGGACCGGACAAGATTTGGTGGGACTGACACACAGACAGACGGACAGACGAAATAGACCAAACCTATAGTCCCCAAACTGGTCTTCGACTGGTAGGGGACTAATAATCAAACAGCCCCAGCCCCAATGAACATGGCTTGAAGGAATCTTGTAGATTCTCACCCAATGAATATTTCCGCAAAATTATTTGAAAATCAGAGATTTTTAAAGTGTTCACTAAAACCAATATAATACTAACAACCCCACCCCCCCTAGCAGCCATATTTTAAAACCAATCAACATGGCTTGGAGGAATCTGATAGAGAGTCACCCAAGAAACATTTCTACAACATTTTATCAAAATCAGCCGAAACTTTTGTCAGAGAAGATTTTTAAGTTTTCACTTTAGCCATATAGGGAGGGCAAAACAGCCCTGACCTTGGCAGCCATGTTTTTTAACCAATCAACATGGTTTGAAGGAATCGGCCCGGCACTTTCGGAGGAGAAGATTTTTACTTTTATGCATTTAATGCAAAATAGCCCGCCCCCTGGTGGCCATAGTTTTCGACCAATCAACATGCCTTGAAGGAATCTGATAGTTGGTTACCCTAAGAACATTTCTACAAAAGTACTTGAAAATCGGCCGACACTGTTGGAGAAGATTTCTTTAAGTTTTCACTGTATCCATATAAGGCAAAACAGGCCTGCCCCCTGGCGGCCATGATTTTCGACCAATCAACATGGCTTGAAAAATATGATAGAGGGTCACCCAAGGAACACTTCTACAAAATTATTTGAAAATCTGCCACAAATTTCATCGTGAAGATTTTTTAAGTTTTCACTATAGCCATATAAGGCAAAGTAGCCCCGCCCCCTGGCGGCCATGTTTTTCAAACAATCAACATGGCTTAAAGAAATCTGATACAGTGTCACCCTAGGAACATTTCTACAAAATTATTTGAAAATCGGCTAGACACTTAGGGAGGAGAAGATTTTAAAGTTTTCACTATAGCCATATTAGGCAAAACAGCCCCATCCCCTGGTAGCCATGGTTCTTTTACCAATCAACATGGCTTGAGGGAATCTGATAGAAGGTCATCCAAGAAAAATTTCTACGAAAGTATTTGAAAATCAGCAAACTGGTTTGGGAGAAGAAGAATTTTAAAGTTTATTTGGTTGCCATAGAAACCAGAATTCTGCATGGAGTTTCATCCCAATTGACCCACTGGTTACTGAGGAGAAGATGTTGACAAACGGATGACGGCCATGATAACCCTGGATCGCTCATCTGACTTATGCAATGTGATTTATCATGCCTACCACACAGTCAACCAAAGTAACTCATGTTGTGGTGAGGTCAGTTAATACAAGAGGCCCAAGAGTACCAGTATCGCTCTACTGCCATTAGGCATAATTAAATCAAAGGAATCTAGTAGAGTGTCACCCAAGGAACATTTCTGCAAAATTATTTGAAATTCAGCAAAATAGTTTGGGAGAAGATTTTTAAAGTTTTCACTAAAGCTAATATAAGGCTAATAGCCCCACCCCCCTGGCAGCCATATTTTAAGACCAATCAACATGGCTTGGTGAAATCTGATGGAGGGTCATCCTAGGAACATTTCTACAAAATTATTTGGAAATCGGCCTGACATTTTCGTCGGAGAAGGTTTTTAAAGTTTTCACTATAGCCATATGAGGTAAAATAGCCCCGTCCCCAGGACGCCGGACGCAAGACGATCACAATAACCCACCTTGACCACTTCATGCTATGGTGAGCTTAAAGCCATTTCAAAAATGGGAAAGAAATATTTCATAATACATGATCTTGTAAACATAACTGTCAATCAGTCCAAAATAATAAGCCTATGCACACACAAGTTTGGAATACAAGCTTTTCACACTTTTATCTCAGACAACTTACTCCATGTTGTGATACCGGTGCTTAAAATGACCACTTCTTTTACATTTCTCTTGTCACCCTTAAACTACAACAACTTTTATAGTAATTGCTCTCTGTGGGCAAAACATGTAACACTTCAAAACTACAACAATTTATAGTTTGGTAATTGCTCTCTGTGTGCAGAACATGTAACACTTCAAAACTACAACAGCTTTTATAGTTTGGTAATTGCTCTCTGTGAGCATGTAACACTTCAAAACTACAACAACTTTTATAGTTTGGTAATTGCTCTCTGTGAGCATGTAACACTTCAAAACTACAACAACTTTTACAGTTTGGTAATTGCTCTCTGTGTGAAAAACATATAACACTTCAAAACTACAACAACTTTTATAGTCTGGATATTTCTCTATGTGTGAACACAATGTAACACTTCAAAACTACAACAATTTATAGTTTGGTAATTGCTCTATGTGTGCAGAACATGTAACACTTCAAAACTACAACAACTTTTATAGTTTCATAATTGCTCTCTGTGTGTAAAACATATAACACTTCAAAACTACAACAACTTTTATAGTTTGGTAATTTCTCTATGTGTAAACAAAATGTAATACTTCAAAACTACAACAACTTTTATAGTTTGATAATTGCTCTTTGTGTGAAAAATATGTAACTCTTCTAAAACTACAACAACTTTTATAGTAATTGCTCTCTGTGTGCAAAACATGTAACACTTCAAAACTACAACAACTTTTATAGTTTGGTAATTGCTCTCTGTGTGCAAAACATGTAATATTTCAAAACTACAACAACTTTTATAGTTTGGTAATTGCTCTCTGTGTGCAAAACATGTAACACTTCAAAACTACAACAAGTTTTATAGTTTGGTTATTTATCTATATGTGAACAAAATGTAATACTTCAAAACTACAACAAGTTTTATAGTTTGGTAATTGCTCTCTGTGTGCAAAACATGTAATATTTCAAAACTACAACAACTTTTATAGTTTGGTAATTGCTCTCTGTGTGCAAAACATGTAATATTTCAAAACTACAACAACTTTTATAGTTTGGTAATTGCTCTCTGTGTGCAGAACATGTAACACTTCAAAACTACAACAAGTTTTATAGTTTGGTAATTTCTCTATATGTGAACAAAATGTAATACTTCAAAACTACAACAACTTTTATAGTTTGGTAATTGCTCTCTGTGTGCAAAACATGTAACACTTCAAAACTACAACAACTTTTATAGTTTGGATATTTCTCTATGTGTGCAAAACATGTAACACTTCAAAACTACAACAACTTTTATAGTTTGGATATTTCTCTATGTGTGAAAAACATGTAACACTTCAAAACTACAACAACTTTTATAGTTTGGTAATTGCTCTCTGTGAGCATGTAACACTTCAAAACTACAACAACTTTTATAGTTTGGATATTTCTCAATGTGTGCAGAACATGTAACACTTCAAAACTACAACAGCTTTTATAGTCTGGTAATTGCTCTCTGTGAGCATGTTACACTTCAAAACTACAACAACTTTTGTAGTTTGGTAATTGCTCTCTGTGTGCAAAACATATAACACTTCAAAACTACAACAACTTTTATAGTTTGGATATTTCTCTATGTGTGCAGAACATGTAACACTTCAAAACTACAACAACTTTTGTAATTTGGTAATTGCTCTCTGTGTGCAAAACATGTAACACTTCAAAACTACAACAACTTTTATAGTTTGGATATTTCTCTATGTGTGCAGAACATGTAACACTTCAAAACTACAACAACTTTTATAGTTTGGATATTTCTCTATGTGTGCAGAACATGTAACACTTCAAAACTACAACAGCTTTTATAGTTTGGTAATTGCTCTCTGTGAGCATGTAACACTTCAAAACTACAACAACTTTTATAGTTTGGTAATTGCTCTCTGTGAGCATGTAACACTTCAAAACTACAACAACTTTTATAGTTTGGTAATTGCTCTCTGTGAGCATGTAACACTTCAAAACTACAACAACTTTTATAGTTTGGATATTTCTCTATGTGTGCAAAACATGTAACACTTCAAAACTACAACAACTTTTATAGTTTGGTAATTGCTCTCTGTGTGCAAAACATATAACACTTCAAAACTACAACAACTTTTATAGTTTGGATATTTCTCTATGTGTGCAGAACATGTAACACTTTAAAACTACAACAGCTTTTATAGTTTGGTAATTTCTCTATGTGTGAACAAAATGTAATACTTCAAAACCACAACAACTTTTATAGTTTGATAATTGCTCTAGGTGTGAAAAATATGTAACTCTTCTAAAACTACAACAACTTTTATAGTAATTGCTCTCTGTGTGCAAAACATGTAACACTTCAAAAATACAACAGCTTTTGTAGTTTGGAAATTGCTCTCTGTGTGCAAAACATGTAACACTTCAAAACTACAACAACTTTTGTAGTTTGGTAATTGCTCTCTGTGTGCAAAACATGTAACACTTCAAAACTACAACAACTTTTATAGTTTGGTAATTGCTCTCTGTGTGAAAAATATGTAACTCTTCTAAAACTACAACAACTTTTGTAGTTTGGTAATTTCTCTATGTGTGCAAAACATGTAACACTTCAAAACTACAACAACTTTTGTAGTTTGGTAATTGCTCTCTGTGTGCAAAACATGTAACACTTCAAAACTACAACAACTTTTGTAGTTTGGTAATTGCTCTCTGTGTGCAAAACATGTAACACTTCAAAACTACAACAACTTTTATAGTTTGGATATTGCTCTCTGTGTGCAAAACATGTAACACTTCAAAACTACAACAACTTTTATAGTTTGGTAATTGCTCTCTGTGTGCAAAAAATGTAACACTTCAAAACTACAACAACTTTTAAATTTTGGTTATTGCTGTCTGTGTGCAAAACATGTAACACTTCAAAACTACAACAACTTTTATAGTTTGGATATTGCTCTCTGTGTGCAAAACATATAACACTTCAAAACTACAACAACTTTTGTAGTTTGGTAATTGCTCTATGTGTGAAAAAAATGTAATACTTCAAAACTACAACAAATTTTAGAGTATTAACACTTCAAACCTACAACAACTTTTATAGTTTGGTAATTGCTCGATGTGTGAAAAACATGTAACACTTAAAAACTACAACAACTTTTATAGGTTGGTAATTGCTCTGAGTGCAAAATATGTAATACTTCAAAACTACAACAACTTTCATAGTTTGGTAATTGCTCTCTGTGTGCAAAACATGTAATACTTTAAAACTACAACAACTTTTATAGTTTGGTAATTGCTGTGTGTGAACAAAATGTAATACTTCAAAACTACAACAACTTTTATAGTTGGGTAATTGCTCTATGTGTGAAAAAAATGTAATACTTCAAAACTACAACACTTTTTACGGTTTGGTAATTGTGTCTGTGTGAAAAACATGTAACACTTCAAAACTACAACAACTTTTATAGTTTAGTAATTGTTCTCTGTGTGAAAAACATGCAATATTTCAAACATACATACAAGTGGTGTTTTAAAAGTTACCAGAAAAGTGCCATATCACTTTTAAATATCTAATAATCAATATTTTTAAGGAAATGTTGACAGTAATGACTTTCAAGTATATTTTATTAAATGCATCTCTTTATGTTTATGTATTACAAATATTGCACATTCTATAATCAAAGTAGCAATGTCATGTCAATGTGAGCGGGGCAGCTACAAATAACACATTTTCCCATTTATGTACCCATGGTTTATAACAAGTTCTAAAATGCTTAGTAAGAATTTTCCGTATGCATTTGTGCACTACCATGGGCAGGTTGTCAACGTCATCAAACTTTGATCCAAGCATCTTCGCTTTTATGATAGTGGACAAATACATACAGAAAATACCCACTATACATTTCAGAACTTGTTATAAATCATGGGTACATAAATGGGAAAATTGTGTTACGAATGCAGGATAGTATTTTGAGAAGATTCAATTATGAGGTAGTTTTCCAACAACAACTGGTGTGTGGCTTTTTAAGTAAAACATTTATGTGTTATTTGTAGCTGCCCCACTCACATTAAAATGACATTGCTTCTTCGATTATAAAATGTGCGATGTTTGTAATACATAAACATAAAGAGATGCATTTAATATTTAATATTAATTATTAAAAGTGATATGGCACTTTTCTGGAATTTTTTAAAACAACCCTCGTACATACATACATACATACAGACAAGAGCAAGTATATGTGCCCCTCCCCCAAGATAGGGACATACAAGCAAACTGTTGTTTATAAGCAATAGCTCTTTTTTACTTAATCTTTTCAATATCTGCTGCAGAGGCAGGAAAATGCAAAATAAATGAGACATCATAATTCAGAAATGTAGCTTTACAACTAAATACTATCTCTGCTCTCCAGAAGTATGTATAAGTATTCTATAATGAAAACAGTTAAGTTACAAGAGGGTTATTATGATCACAGTGACAATATCCTTTCACTCTTCTTCTTTTGCAGGTTTCTTTGTATCCGTACATAAGTTAGTTACTATCATCCTTGTTAATGTAACCCATAAAATGTATTCGAAAAGGCATAGTCATACAGATTGAATACTTGTTCACGTTCGGGCAATCTGATATTTTGAGTAGGTCAAGGTATTGTCAAAGAATTCACACAAGTACTAGCAGTTGGCAAAAATCCATCAATGACTTCACAAAACTGTATAGATGGCTGTATCTTAAACCCAAGAACTGGTTCTTCGTCTGTGCTTGTAACAAACTGCAGTATACTGGACAGTGTTATGTTGCCTCTTCTTCCAGCTGAAGTTTAGATCAGAGCAAGTGTTTAAAATTAGTTTTGCAAAAATAAACAAGAGTTGAGTGTGTAATATGCATAGGACCTTGACACAAATAAGAGGGACAAGATGGCCATAAATCTATCACCTGATCAATGGCCCATTATCAAACTGCTAAATTTCTGAAAATTACTTAACAAGAGGACCATGATGGTCCTATATCGCTCACCTGATTTAATAGAACTTTAAAAGTTTTTAAAATTGAATCTTCATACATTTAAGCAAAATGAGCCACACCCAATGGCCATGTTTATCAACTGATAAAAATAATTTGAACAATCTTGGTAAAGGGTCATCCAAGGAGCATTTGTGCCAAATTATTTTCAAATTAGGCCAGTGCTTTTGTACAAGTATTTTAAAACATTTACTATTTGTACATAAAAGGAAAACAAGCCCCACCCCCTGGCGGCCATGTTTTTTAACGGATTGGAATTATTTGAACAATCTTGATAGAGGATCACCAGAGGAACATTTGTGCCAAATTATTTTTTAAATCAGGCCAGTAATTTTGGACAAGAAGATTCTTAATTAGTTTTCAATATATATACATATAAGGAAAACAAGCCCAGTCCTCTGGGAAATGTAATTGAGATAACATCATACTTAATTTTTACTGTCCAACCAGCTATAACAGTCACCTTGTTTAAGCAACAACTTGGTTTAAGCAGCCACTTGATAATTTACTAAAATGACAATTTCAGCCACCTGCCTTAAGCAGCCAACATTTTGCCTTTCCTTCGATTGCTGCTTAAGTCAGGTTTGACTTTTTATAGAAAGTGTCCTTCATTGGTAAAACATATTTCAAATGTATTCTATGACTTAAAAAGATACCTGTTACTTCTCTCATGTACTTAATGAAAAGACCGTAAACATCTTTTTCATACTGAATGGCGTTACTTCCTTCTGCTGAGAAATTTGGTTTTAACATGGTTACCACTCTCTTCATAGTGATGACAATCGCTGATGACTGAAGGAGGAATTTCAGCACTGGAAGACCCATGAACAACTGAAAAATAAAATTTATTTAAAGGAAATACAAAAAGGTCAATTGATTGAATGGAGTTTAATGCCTTTTGTACAATTTTGCAGTTATATATTGCGGTCAGTTAACCTAACAATGTTTCATTGGTGCAAAATAATTAGTATCTATGAAGTACAGGGTTAAAGTTGACTGTTCCTGACACAAATCATGACTGTGTGACATATCATATTGCAGTAAAGTTTATAAAGATTTTCTAACAGAGTAGATAACCATGCAGGACTCATCAAGGTTAAGTCACATGTTGAATCTCATTGACCTGTGACAAGTAGAGATATGGACCTAAACACAAAGATTAACAAAATGTTGACGCCAGATGGATGGACTGATATATGGACAGAAATCGTCAATCCATAGACCGCATTTATGTTGCAATTCGGCCAAAAAGGGCATTAACTAAAAGATTATTGAAGCTAGAGTTACTCTGCTTGCACACTGCACTTCATGTCATTGGCCATTTGAATATCTTTAATACTTAAAAGGTTATGGCCCAGACAAGCAATTTTTAACATAAAAGAAGTTGGATAATCCAAACATTATTGATGCTAGAGTTATGGTTCTTGTACACTGCACTTCCTCAAACTGGCCTATATTCATATATGAAATTTCACTTGAATATCTTTAATACTTAGAAAGTTATGTTCTGGACAAGCTAGACAAATTGTGTACACCGACGAAAGGGTGACTGCAATATCTCAGACTATTCTCAAACACTCGTGCTAAAAATACTGGAATAAAGTGTTAAACAATATAGGCAACTTTTACTTTGTCAAATATGGAAAATCAAGTGCAGCCGGGCGCCCCTGGCGGCCATGCTTTTTGACGAATCATAACGGCTTGAACAATCTTGGTAGAAGGTCACCCAAGGAACATTTCTGCCAAATCATATTGAAATCTGGTGAGCAGTTTTCGTATGAGAAGATTTTTTTACAATAACCATATATGGAAAACCATCCCCAGCCTCACAATGGCTTCACCCAAGGATCAATTATGTGAAATTGTTTTTAAATAAGGCCAGTAGTTTCTGTCAAGAAGAATTTTAATGTTTTCCTTTTCGTTGCCATGGCAACCACAATTGTGTATGAAATACAATTATTTGGACAATGTTTTAAAGGGGATCATGTAAGGAACATTTAAGTGAAATTAGCTATGTGGTTTAGGAGGAGTTGTTGATTTAAGAAATTGTTGGCGACGGTGAGCTAAAAATGTACCTTCTCATACAGTATTTGGACAAGAGGGCCATGATGGCTCTTGATCGCTCACCTGAGTTATGCAATGTTATTTGTCATACCAACCACAACTAGAATTGTTTTTGCAAAAAACAGATGTCTCCCCTCAAATATCTGTCAAAATCTCTCAAAACATTCCAACCTATAAATTTGAGACAGATATGGAGCGGACACGAAATAAAGCCTCAAACCTTTGACCTTCAAGCGTGACCTTGACATTGACCCTATATTGTCGAGACGCGGGTTCTGCACGTCGCCTTGATGAGGTAAACATGTGACCCAAGTTTCATGAAAATCCTTCAAGCCGTCTGGGAGATATGGAGCGGACACGAAATAAAGCCTCAAACCTTTGACATTCAAGCGTGACCTTGACCTTGACCCTATATTGTCGAGACGCAGGTTCTGCACGTCGCCTTGATGAGGTGAACATATGACCCAAGTTTCATGAAAATCCTTCAAGCCGTCTCGGAGATATGGAGCGGACACGAAATAAAGCCTCAAACCTTTGACCTTCAAGTGTGACCTTGACCTTGACCCTATATTGTCGAGACGCGGGTTCTGCACGTCGCCTTGATGAGGTGAACATGTGACCCAAGTTTCATGAAAATCCTTCAAGCCGTCTGGGAGATATGGAGCGGACACGAAATAAAGCCTCAAACCTTTGACCTTCAAGCGTGACCTTGACCTTGACCCTATATTGTCGAGACGCGGGTTCTGCACGTTGCCTTGATGAGGTGAACATGTGAGCCAAGTTTCATGAAAATCCTTCAAGCCGTCTTGGAGATATGGAGCGGACACGATTTCGGACAGACGGACAGACAGACAGACAGAAGGACAGACAGACAGACAGACAGACGCCCAGGACAAAAACAATATATCTCCCCTGTATACAGGGGGAGACATAATTACTCATTTTGCAGTCAGGTAAGCTTATACAAGAGGGCAAGTATCGCTCCATATCATCAAGACAAACATTCTGACAAAGTTTCAAGCTGCAGAAGTCTCTCGAGTGTTAAATAGATTTTTTCTCAAATTTGGCCCAGTGACTTAGTTTTTGACCTGACATGACCCATATTTGTGTTTGGCCTAGATATCATCAAGACAAACATTCTTAAAAAGTTTCAACATGCTCAAGTTAAAAATGCAGCTTCCAGAGTGTTAACAAGATTGTCCTTCAATTTGGCCAAGTGACCTTGTTTTTGACCAGAAATGACTCATATTTAACCTTGGCCTAGATATAATCAAGACAAACATTCTGACAAAGTTTCAACATGCTCAATTAAAAGATACGGCTCAAGAAATGTTAACAAGATTTTTCTTTAAGTTGGCCTAGTGACCTAGATCTAGACCTGACATGACCCATATTCATGCTTGGCTTAGCTATTATCAAGACAAATATTCTTACAAAGTTTCAAGTTGCTGAAGTAAAAATTACAATATCTACAGTGTTAACAAGATTTTTCTCAAACTTGCCTTAGTGACCTATTTTTTGATCCGACTAGACCAATATTCAAACTTAGCCTAGATATCATTAAGACAAACATTCTGACAAAGTTTCAACATGCTCAAGTTAAAAATGCGACTTCCAAAGTCTTAACAAGATTTTCTTTCAATTTGACTTATCGACCCAAGTTCAATTTGACCTAGTGACCTAGTTTTTGACCCCACATGACCCAGTTTCAAACTTGTCTAAGATTTGATGAAGATGTATGTTCTGATAAACTTTCATGAAGATTGGATGCAAAATGTTGCCTGTAGAGTGTTACCAAGGGAATTGTTGATGACGCACGACGGACGGACAACAGACAAAAGGTGATCGCAATACATGTAGCTCACCTTGACCACTTCGTTCTCAGGTAAGCTAAACAAGAGGGCCATGATGGCCCTTGAATCGCTCACCTGATTTTTTATTTTTTTTTCACTTAAGCTATATAAGCCTCGCCCCCTGGCAGCCATAGTTTCCAACCAATCAACTTGGCTTGAAGGAATCTAATAGAGGGTCACCCTAGGAAAATTTCTACAAAATTATTTGAAAATTGGCCGGATACTTTTGGAGGAGAAGATTTTTTAAGTTTTCACTATAGCCATATAATGCAAAATAGCCCTGCCCACTGGCGGCCATGTTTTTTGACCAATCAACATGGCTTGAAGGAATCTGAAAGTGGGTCATCCAAGAAACATTTCTACAAAATTATTTGAAAATCGGGCCGACACTTTTGGAGAAGAAGAATTTTTAAGTTTGCACTATAGCCATATAAGGCAAAATAGCCCCGCCCCCCTGGCGGCCATGTTTTTTGACCAATCAACATGGCTTGAAGGAATCTGGTAGAGGGTCATCCAAGGAACATTTCTACAAAATTATTTGAAAATCTGCCAACCACTTTGGGAGAAGAAGAATTTTTTTTTCGTTTCGTTGCCATGGAAACCAGAATTCTGCATGGATCCCTAAAATTTGAATGAATTCTGGTGAGGTCATTAAGAGGATGCTTTCTGTGAAGTTTCATCCCAATTGACCCACTGGTTACAGAGGAGAAGATGTTGAAGATTTTTTAAGTTTTCACTTTGGCCATATAAGGCAAAATAGCCCCCGCCCCCTGGCGGCCATGTTTTTCGACCAATCAACATTGCTTGAAGGAATCTGATAGAGGGTCACCCAAGGAACATTTCTACAATTTTTTTTGAAAATCAGCCTGACACTTATGGAGGAGAAGATTTTTTAAGTTTTCACTATAGCCATAAAAGGCAAAATAGCCCCGTCCCCTGGCGGCCATGTTTTTTTGACCAATCAACATGGCTTGAAGGAATCTGATAAAGGATCACCCAAGGAACATTTCTACAAAATTATTTAACAAGAGGGCCATGATGGCCCTGGAATCGCTCACCTGATTTTTATTTTCACTTTAGCTATATAAGCCCCGCCATCTGGCGGGCATAGTTTCCAACCAATCAACTTGGCTTTAAGGAATCTGATAGAGGGTCACCCTAGGAACATTTCTACAAAATTATTTGAAAATCGGCCTGACACTTTTGAAGGAGAAGATTTTTTAAGTTTTCACTATAGCAATAAAAGGCAAAATAGCCCCGCCCCCTGGCGGCCATGTTTTTTGACCAATCAACATGGCTTGAAGGAATCTGATAGAGGGTCATCCAAGGAACATTTCTACAAAATTATTTGAAAATCGGCCCGACACTTTTGGAGGAGAAGATTTTTTAAGTTTGCACTATAGCTATATAAGGCAAAAAAGCCCCGCCCCCCCTGGGGGCCATGATTTTCGACCAATCAACATGGCTTAAAGGAATCTGATAGCGGGTCATCCAAGGAATATTTCTACAAAATTATTTGAAAATCGGCCTGACACTTTTGGAGGAGAAGATTTTTTAAGTTGTCACTATAGCCATATAAGGCAAAAAAGCCCCGCCCCCCCTGGCGGCCATGTTTTTCGACCAATCAACATGGCTTCAAGGAATCTGAATGAGAGTCACCCAAGGAACATTTCTACAAAATAAGTTCAAAATCTGCCAACCAGTTAGGGAGAAGTAGAATTTTGAAGTTTTTTTCGTTTCGTTGCCATGGAAACCAGAATTCTGCATGGATCCCAAAAATTTGAAGGAATTCTGGTGAGGTCATTGAGAGGATGCTTTTTGTGAAGTTTCATCCCAATTGACCCACCGGTTACTGAGGAGAAGATGTTGAAGATTTTTTAAGGTTTGCACTATAACCATAAAAGGCAAAATAGCCCCGCCCCCTGGCGGCCATGTTTTTGACCAATCAACATGGCTTGAAGGAATCTGATAGAAGGTCACCCAAGGAACATTTCTACAAATTTATTTGAAAATCGGCCTGACACTTTTGGAGAAGAAGATTTTTTAAGTTTGCACTATAGCCATATAAGGAAAAATAGCCCCGCCCCCCCTGGGGGCCATGTTTTTCGACCAATCAACATGGCTTGAAGGAATCTGATAGAGGGTCACCCGAGGAACATTTCTACAAAATTATTTGAAAATCGGCCTGACACTTTCGGAGGAGAAGATTTTTTAAGAATTTTGAAGTTTTTTCATTTCGTTGCCATGGAAACCAGAATTCTGCATGGATCCCGAAAATGTTAAGGAATTCTGGTGAGGACATTGAGAGGATGCTTTCTGTGAAGTTTCATCCCAGTTGACCCACCGGTTACAGAGGAGAAAATGTTGACGGACGACGGACGACGGACGACGGACATAGGGCGATCACAATAACTCACCTTGAGCACTTCGTGCACAGGTGAGCTAAAAATACAAGAAATTAAAAAAAAGAGCTTAATGCGATACTCAAAAATACAACCACAAAGTTCAAACATTCAAGAAATTAAAATATTTAAGTTTTTTGAGCTTAACGCAAAATTTCAAAAAATATATATTTGAGCTAAACGCAAAGTTCAAAAATACAAGAAATTAAAAATAAATAAAAAATACAATAGTTTTTCCCTGAAACCTGTTTGATATGTTGAAGTACTTTATTATGAAATTTGAAATTATTCCAACAAAATATAAAGAAGCTATGTCCAATTCTCAAAATCCACCAAAAATCAAGTGTTTTACCCCCCAAAAAAGGTCACACTCAGCATCTTCAGCATACAATGTGCAGAAGGGTATTAAGATGTAACCTTTATTCCAAATATGAAAGCCCTAGTACCACTACTTATTGAGAAAAAGAAAAAAAAAAGAAACTTTAACGTTGAGCTAAACGCAAAGTTAAACAAGAGGGCCATGATGGCCCTGGAATCGCTCACCTGATTTTTGTTTTCACTTTAGCTATATAAGCCCCGCCATCTGGCGGACATAGTTTCCGACCAATCGACTTGACTTGAAGGAATCTGATAGAGGGTCACCCTAGGAACATTTCTACAAAATTATTTGAAAATCGGCCTGACACTTTTGGAGGAGAAGATTTTTTAAGTTTTCACTATAACCATAAAAGGCAAAATAGCCCCGCCCTCTGGCGGCCATGTTTTTTGACCAATCAACATGGCTTGAAGGAATCTGATAGAGGGTCATCCAAGGAACATTTCTACAAAATTATTTGAAAATCGGCCACACACTTTTGGAGGAGAAGATTTTTTAAGTTTGCACTATAGCTATATAAGGCAAAATAGCCCCGCCCCCCCTGGCGGCCATGATTTTCGACCAATCAACATGGCTTAAAGGAATCTGATAGAGGGTCATCCAAGGAACATTTATACAAAATTATTTGAAAATCGGCCTGACACTTTTGGAGGAGAAGATTTTTTAAGTTTTCACTATAACCATAAAAGGCAAAATAGCCCCGCCCTCTGGCGGCCATGTTTTTTGACCAATCAACATGGCTTGAAGGAATCTGATAGAGGGTCATCCAAGGAACATTTCTACAAAATTATTTGAAAATCGGCCACACACTTTTGGAGGAGAAGATTTTTTAAGTTTGCACTATAGCTATATAAGGCAAAATAGCCCCGCCCCCCCCTGGCGGCCATGATTTTCGACCAATCAACATGGCTTAAAGGAATCTGATAGAGGGTCATCCAAGGAACATTTCTACAAAATTATTTGAAAATCGGCCTGACACTTTTGGAGGAGAAGATTTTTTAAGTTTTCACTATAACCATAAAAGGCAAAATAGCCCCGACCCCTGGCGGCCATAGTTTTCGACCAATCAACATGGCTTGAAGGAATCTGATAGAGGGTCACCCAAGGAACATTTCTACAAAATTATTTGAAAATCGGCCACACACTTTTGGAGGAGAAGATTTTTTAAGTTTGCACTATAGCTATATAAGGCAAAATAGCCCCGCCCCCCCTGGCGGCCATGATTTTCGACCAATCAACATGGCTTAAAGGAATCTGATAGAGGGTCATCCAAGGAACATTTCTTCAAAATTATTTGAAAATCGGCCTGACACTTTTGGAGGAGAAGATTTTTTAAGTTTTCACTATAACCATAAAAGGCAAAATAGCCCCGACCCCTGGCGGCCATGTTTTTTGACCAATCAACATGGCTTGAAGGAATCTGATAGAGGGTCACCCAAGGAACATTTCTACAAAATAATTTGGAAATCGGCCTGACACTTTTGGAGGAGAAGATTTTTTAAGTTTGCACTATAGCCATATTGGCAAAATAGCCCCCCCCCCCACCCCCCCCTGGGGGCCATGTTTTTCGACCAATCAACATGGCTTGAAGGAATCTGATAGAGGGTCACCCAAGGATCATTTCTACAAAATAATTTGAAAATCGGCCTGACACTTTGGGAGGAGAAGATTTTTAAGAATTTTGAAGTTTTTTTCATTTCGTTGCCATGGAAACCAGAATTCTGCATGGATCCCAAAAATTTTAAGGAATTCTGGTGAGGACATTGCGAGGATGCTTTCTGTGAAGTTTCATCCCAGTTGACCCACCGGTTACAGAGGAGAAAATGTTGACGGACGACGGACGACGGACAACGGACGCCGGACATAGGGCGATCACAATAACTCACCCTGAGCACTTCGTGCACAGGTGAGCTAAAAATCGGCCTGACACTTTTGGAGGAGAAGATTTTTTTAAGTTTGCACTATAGTCATATAAGGCAAAATAGCCCCGCCCCCCCTGGCGGCCATGTTTTTCGACCAATCAACATGGCTTGAATGAATCTGATAGAGGGTCACCCAAGGAACATTTCTACAAAATTATTTGAAAATCGGCCTTACACTTTCGGAGGAGAAGATTTTTTAAGTTTTCACTATAGCCATATAAGGCAAAAAGCCCCCCCCCCCCCCTGGCGGCCATGTTTTTCGACCAATCAACACGGCTTGAAGGAATCTGATAGAGGGTCATCCAAGGAACATTTCTACAAAATTATTTGAAAATCTGCCAACGAATTTGGGAGAAGAAGAATTTTGAAGTGTGGGGTTTCGGTTTCGTTGCCATGGAAACCAGAGTTTTGCATGGATCCCAAACATTTGAAGGAATTCTGGTGAGGTCATTGAGAGGATGCTTTCTGTGAAGTTTCATCCAAATTGACCCACTGGTTACTGAGGAGAAGAAGTTGACGCACGACGCACGACGGACGCCGGACAAAAGGTGATCACAATAACTCACCTTGAGCAAAGCTCAAGTGAGCTAAAAATATATCTGAAACTTACATCATACATTCCAAGAACATTAAACCCTTCCCTCAGCTTCTTCACTGCTAAGGACTGTGGTTCTTCAGTTTTGACAATCTCCTCCACCACTTCAGGGGAAAGAAATGTCGGTAATTTACCATTCTGAAGAATGGTCAAGGCTGTAATAAATGACAGTTGCTTGTTAATACATAATTTTCTATTTTTTGGGCCAATATTTTCTAATAGCATTTTGGTACAAACCAAACTCATCCTTTACTACATGTGTGTGTGTGCATGCTGTTAACAATGACTTTCAATTCTGATTATCCCCGCGCATCTGTACGTCTTTAGCAAGGAACTCCTCCCAGACCATTCTTCAATTACAATTTTACCTTTGCGGTCAAATTGGGGGTCATTGGGTGGTCATTGTGTGGTCAAAAAGGGGTAAAAAGTAGCATCTGTCCTTCTTAGCAAGGAACTCCTCCCAAACTATTAGAAACTTCAAACTTTGGGAAATGATAGCTGAATGGTCTGAGGAGTGCACAATACTTTTTCACATTTTAATTGTTCCCCTGGTGGAGTGGACAGGGGACAAAAACGGAAATTTTCAGAACATGGTCATGTAGCATATCATATTGAACAGGATGATGAGTAGAAAATTCTCGTTAGGGGTCAACAAGTATGTGCGTGGATATGCAATGGCTTGCCATCGATTGCGCAATTCTAGTTAATGATTGTTTTTGATGGAACAAAGACCTCATTAAAACAAGAGGCCAAAGATGGCCCTAAATTGATCGCCCGAGTACTGGCCAATAATCAAACTTCTATAATTACAGAAAAATTGTTGAAAAGGGCAAACAGAATTGCAAAAATAAATAATATTCTAACAAGATTTGCAAGCTTTGGTGACAAAGAACAATCTTAAAGATGATCTATTCTTCTATCCCCATATGTATAATTACCCACATTTGGCTATTGCACTGAACTGTTTAAACTACTACAACTCCTACTCATTACTGTTTGAAGTGTAAGTGTTAGAGAAACAAAGAGCTGTCGGAGGACAGCATGCTCGACTATTTCACCGCTTATTTGATTACTGAGATAATGGACTCTAATGTAGTTGCATGCTTAACATTAACCACAATGTCTTAAAGGGTGATAATTTGCATTATATGCAGGATAGAGTTATTTAACTTGATTATTTTCATAGGTGTGATGGTTAGGAAGGGTTTATAACGTTTAAATAGAATGCATCAAGTAGTTACTAAGATATGAGCTCTTAATGTAGTTGCACGCAAACCTTTAACCATAGTGCAAGAAGTTGCACCATATGCAACTAGTTAAAAGTAATTGCAAGGTGCAAAGTGACCTTGACCTTTGACCTTATGATCCCATGATCTGTTTGAGTCAAGTGCTGATCATGACCATTACCCAAACTAAGTTTCAGGGTCATAGGCCTAAGCAATCAGTAGTTTTAAGGCAAGGAATGTTTCTGTATTGAAGGTCACAGTGAACTTGACCTTTGACCTATTGACTCCAAACTCTCTAGGCATCACCAACTTGCTATGTCATGTATGTCCATTCCAAGTTTGAAGATCATAGGCCTAGGCGTATGTAAGTTATAAGGGTAAATGCTAGCTTTCACAAAAACTTTAACCATTAACTGTTTTTTTACAGAAAGGTCACAGTGACCTTGACCTTTGACCTAGTAACTCCAAACTCTCTAGGCAAAACCAACTTGAAGAGCACAGGCCTAAGTGAATGTTAGTTATACGGGTAAATGCTAGCTTGCACGAAAACTTTAACCCTGAACAGTTTCCATATAGAAGGTCACAGTGACCTTGACCTTTGACCTACTGACTCCAAAGTTTATAGGCATCCCCAACTTGCTATGAAGAATATCCATACAAAGTTTAATGACCATAGGCCTAGGTGTATGTTAGTTATAAGGGTAAATGCTAGCTTGCACAAAAACTTTAACCATGTTTCTATATAGAAAGTTACAGTGACCTTCAGCTTTGACCTACTAACTTCCAACTGTGTAGGCATCACCAACTTGCTATGAAGTATGTCCAGACCAAGTTTGAAGATCATTGGCCTAGGCGTATGTAAGTTATAAGGGTAAATGCTAGCTTTCACAAAAACTTTAACCAACAGCAACGGCGACGTGTCTACAATAGCTCCCCTTATTCTTCGAATAGACAAGCTAATAAAAACAAGAGCTGTCGGAGGACAGCGCGCTCGACTATATGCTGCTTATTCACATAAAGCACTATTTCATTAAATTGCACTTAAGTACTATTAAATCATATTATATACACTATATGTAAAAGCAACTGAATAGATACATACATTTAAATATATATAATTTAAAAATAAGATTTCCCAAGTCAATCAAGGGCCATTACTCCATATTTAAGATACAATGAGGTTATCTAACCTAATTTTACGATGGTCCTTAATAAATGTGTGAAGTATGAAGTGATTTGAATGATGTAACTTTAACGTTGAGCTAAACGCCAATGTTAAAACTGACCGAGTCCAAAATTAGCAAAATCTTAAAAAAAAGGTTTTCCAAATGTCTGACACCATGCAAAACCCGTTTGATATGTTGAAGAATTATATTTGATAAATGAATGATCACAATTAGAAAGGAATGTAACCAAAAATTATGAATTTATCTAAAATTCTCAAAATCAAACAAAAGTCATGTTTTTTACCCCCTAAAAGTCACACTCAGCATCTTCAACATACAATGTGAAGAAAGGTATTATATGTCATTATATTCCAAATATGAAAGACCTAACACAAGTACTTATTGAGAAAAATTAAAAAATTAAATGAAAATGCCAACTTGCCCTAAAACTTTAACCACCCAAAAGCATGTCTTTTACTTCAAAAAGAAGATCACACTCAGAATCTTCAGCATACAATATGAAGAAACGTATTTGATGTAATTATATTCCAAATATGAAAGCCCTAGCACAAGTACTTATTCAGAAAAAGTTAAAAAAATAAAATAAAATCCTACTTGCCCTAAAACTTTAACCACAGAAAATCATGTTTTTTACTCCAAAAAGAAGGTCACACACACTCAGCATCTTCAGCATTCAATGTGAAGAAAGGTATAAGATGTAACTATATTCTAAATATTAAAGCCCTAGCACAAATTCTTATTGAGAAAAATTAAAAATTAAATGAAAATGCCAACTTGCCCTAAAACTTTAACCACCCAAAATCATGTCTTTTACCCCAAAAAGAAGGTCTCACTCAGAATCTTCAGCATACGATATGAAGAAAGGTATTAGATGTAATTATATTCCAAATATGAAAGCCCTAGCACAAGTACTTATTGAGAAAAAAAAAAAAAATCCAACTTGCCCTAAAACTTTAACCACCGAAAATCATGTTTTTTTCCCCAAAAGGAAGGTCACACTCAGCATCTTTAGCATTCAATGTGAAGAAAGATAAAAGATGTAACTATAAGCCCTAGCACAATTACTTATGAATGAAAATGCCAACTTGCCCTAAATCTTAAACCGGACGCCGACGGAGACGGAGACGCCGACGCCGGTTCGAGTAGTAAAGCTCTCATATTCTTCGAATAGTCGAGCTAATGACATATGATTAATTATTGAAAATGTTTTCCTGCAGCGATACACCATTTTCATAAAACCTAGGAGGTAAATGCAAAAGCCAAAATGATCTCAACACGCACTGTGAACTTGAACATGCTATGGGGATAATTTGTTGTCCGTTTCTTTGTTGTGGTTTTTAAACTACAGACATATCAGAATAGGAATAATAAATTCATAAAAGTGATCTATCGTAATTTAGACAACAGTTAGGAGTTGAAATGTTGGTAAATAGATCACTTTTCTTAATGGCCTCATGATCTGATTTACTTGACAATTCATAATAGATTACTCATATGAATTTATTATTTCTTAAACATGTATAAATATCTGTATGTCAGGCTGACCGATAGATGAAACAACATACCAAGAATGATTCCAACTGTCTTATAATCTGCAGCCAACAAATCTCGTAAACCATTATCAAAGTATTTCTCTTTCAATTCAAGCTGGATCAATCGAAAGAATTCTTTTCGTGGTCCACCAAAATCACATGCTTGCTGAAAGAAAAAATCCCAATACTTTTTTATTAACCCTTATTCTGCCAAATTCTCAAAATGGGATATTCTGTTCTCTCTATTTAAAGGTTTTCAATTTCATAACCGGAGGCATTTTAATACAACATGTTCCAGAGATAATTTCTTTATTCCAGTATCAGAGCGGCAAGCAATGATAATTCAGGCGAGATGGCTTGTCTGCTTTTTCATTGTTTGCAAAAACAATAACAGTCGTGTATGGTGGAATAAGAGTTATAAAATTGAACTTTTGTAATAAGAATTGAGATTCAAGTGAAGAAGCTTTGATTTTTTTTAAATGTATAATGTTTGCCAAAAGATGTGTTGCTCAACATCACTGGAGCATGACCTCAAAATGGCTGGTTTTCGAAAGGAACCAAGCTCTCATCAATATTTAACTACTATCCAAGTTTGGTGAAGGGCAGATAAGAAACGGAAGGTCTATTGTGTTCACAAGCTGTATTATAGAAATTTTGACAATTTCAAGGGCCATAATCCAGTCATGAAAGGGCAAATCTGGCTGGTTTTCGAAAGAAACCAAGCTCTCATCAATATTTAACTACTATCTAAGTTTGGTGAAGATCAGATAGTAAATGGAGCCTCTATTGTGTTCACAAGGTCTATTATAGCAATTTTGACAATTTCAAGGGCCATAATCAAGTCTTCTATGGGCGGATCTGGCTGGTTTTCGAAAGGAACCGAGCTCTCATCAATATTTAACTACTATCTAAGTTTGGTTGAGATACAATCAAAACTTAAGACTTTATCGCGTTCACAAGCAATTGTTTACGGACGCACGCACGATGGACACAATGCCATGGCATAAGCTCTTCTGGCCTTTGGCCAGTATAGCTAAAAACATCAAAGGAACAAATCAAGGCGAGTATAGCTAAAAACATCAAAGGAACAAATCAGATTAAACTATATTAAAATCCGGTCAGTGGTTTCAGAGGAGAAGACTTCGGAGTGTGATATCGAAATAAATAGTCATTGATAAGAAAATATATATGGAATTTTCTCACTTATTATGATGATGTCTTTCAATATCACACTCCAGCAATCAAATTTTCTTTTTGAACATTTAAACTATTTGATAGTTCTGGCACAGTGAGTGATGTTGGGAGTATCTCACAGATGACAACACGTCATAACAATGAGTGATATCAGGAAATATCTCACTGATAATTTTCAGTATTTTACAGATTAGCGTAAAATAAATTGGGTTTGCTTTTGCACTAAAATATTAACTATTTACAATGACTGCATTTAAATAGAGGGTATTTGATTGTTGAAGTGTGATTACTGATATCAAAATATATCACATCGATAAGTGAGATAATCACTAACATGAAGTGCGAGTCAAAATATTGAATTTTCTCAGTGATGTTTGATGACGATATATTTTGAAATCACACTCCAACAATCAAATCTTAATTTATACTAATTGTTAGACTGATGACAACGGGAAATATCTCACCAACAATTTTCAGTATTTCACCGATTTGTAGAAAAAAGCAATATTCACTAAATGTTTAAGCTTTCTTAATGTGTGACTAAAAACTACTAAAGTTTAGGCAATATTTAATACCTCGTTATAAAACTGAACTTCAAGTGTCTTCCTGAGTTCTTCTGTGGATAGGACACCGATCTCCTCCATGCCCGTTACTAAGAGATTATCCCTGTCCACGCTTATGAAAGTTGTTTCACCCTCAATTGAAGAAGCCGCATCTTCCACCTCCAACGGCCTTCCTACAACAATCTCTTGTTGTATTTTCCTGAGTATTTCCACTGGATTGCTTATGTTGTTGTTTTTACAAAAGATAATACAAGCATTTACTGTATCATTTAATTGATCATGGACTTCTCCAAAGACACGTGTTTCGTTTGAGTTCAGAGCTTCATGGGAAAGCCCACTGCTATCCTGCATATGTGTGCCATGCAAGTTGATTTCATGATTTTCAACATGCGAATCCTGGTTCTGAACATCAAGAGAATTTTGAAAGGAGGCTTGATGAGAGTTCTGGGTTTCAACAAAAGTTTCAGAATAGTCAGTCAAAACATAGTTGAAATACTGGTTTTGGCCTTCATCTTCATCTTCATAATCTACTGGTATTTGTTGATCATTAACCACAGTGACATAGGAGCTAATATCTGGCAGTTCCAATGGTTGACTGCAATGTCTCACATGATCTCTTAATTCTTGAATAGCAAACGCAACGTGACATTTCTCGCTTGCAATCTGCACACTTGGCTCTTTTATAGCCGCAACTATAGGTTCAACAGATAACGAATGTTGAATCGGTCTAACATATATTCTGGCCTGAGGTCCAACATTGATTTTCAAATCATTTGAAGTCCATGGGGGAGGAATTGCAACAAGATTTCGCCCATTTTGCATTGTCCTTAATAGTTCAAAGCCCCCACTTTGTTTTAATTTTGGAAACACTTCGTCACTTTTTAACAAGTCTATTACCTCTTCTTCATTAAAAGTGCTCAACACTTTAACTTTCTTCAGGCCAAGTCCTGTTTTATGGAGAACTTCTTTTTCTGCACAAGATGGTGTCCTTTGTTGCTCAATAGAACTTATACAAAAAAACTGTGCTGTCCAGCTACCAGCCTTATGTTTCTTTCCGACCCTTTGGTTTGCCTTTTGTCTACACAAATTTCGAAATCCAGGAAACATTCTTGAACTAGGGTTGTTGGTGTTGGAAATCTAGAATTGATATGAAAAAATAATTAGTTTAAACTGACTTGTTCAGTGAGAAAAGTTTCTATATCAACATACATTGAAATATAACTATATAAACCATTAGAGCTGCATTAATCCAATCCAATCAATCTTAATTCGATTGTGACACCAGACACAGTCCATAAAATTCACAATGCATATCCCTCAATTTTCAATGCAATACGTTCGATATTTTTAGCACCAAACTGTACAGCCAATGGATTTTAAAGCTTAGGAAAATCTGCTGCTTTCCAAGCTATGAGTTCTTTGCTATATGATTTATATTCTCTTAAAATTGTGTCGTTTCATTTATTTATGATTGAATTTCCATTATATGCCTTAATGACGATCTTTGTAACAAGAGCTGTCGGAGAACAGCGAGCTTGACTATTCCACTGCTTATTTAAGTTACTGAGATAATGGACTCTAATGTAGTTACATGCAAAACATTAAGCACAATTCCTTAAAGGGTGATAATTTGCATTATATGCAGGATAGAGTTATTTAACTTAATTATTTTAATAGGAGTGATAGTTAGGAAGGGATGTATAACATTCAATGGAATGCATTAAGTAGTTAATAAGATATGGACTCTTAATGTAGTTGCACGCAAACCTTTAACCATAATTTCTAAGTAAAAAACCGGCAACAATTTGCATCATCTGCAGAATAGAGTTATCTTAATTGGTTGTGTTTATAGTTGTGAAATTAGGAAAGGTTGTATAAAGTTTCAATACAATGCTTCTAGTTGTTAATGAGATTACACTCTAAATGTAGTTGCAAAACTTAATCCAGAATTTCTAAGTCCAAAAAGGGCCATAACTTGCATAAAATGCTGGATAGAGTTATCGTATAAAGTTCCAATGCAATGCAGGAAGTAGTTACTAAGATATGTTCTCTTAACCCTTTCCCTCATATAGACGCTCTCTGACGCCTCTGCAGCAGACGGCCTTTTGAAAACATAGTGACAAAAGAAGAAATTGCACAAAACATGCAATTTCTCCTTTTACCACAATGTTTTCCACTTTTGGTCATAGGTTATCCATTCAATTATGGAGATTTTCTATTTTTTGACAAAATACGTTCAAAGTTGTCTGATGTAAAATTGCCATATGAGGAAAAGGGTTAATGTAGTTGCATGCAAAACTTTAACCAGAATTTATAAGTCCAAAAAGGGCCATAACTTGAATAAAATGCAGGATAGAGTTATTTAACTTGAAAATCAACATAGGTGTGATAGTTGGAAAGGGTTGCATAAAGTTTCAAAGCAATGCATGAAGTAAATACTAGGATATCGACTTTTAATGTAGTTGCATGCAAAGCTTTAACCAAATTTCTAGTTAAAATAGGGCCATAAACTGCAAAATATACTAAATAGAGTTATCATACTTGATTGTTTACATAGGTGTGATGGTTGGGAAGGACTGTGTAAGGTTTCAATGCAATGCTTTAAGTAGTTACTAAGAGATGGTCTCTTAATGTAGTGTATGCAAAACTTTAATCAGAATTTCTAAGTAAAGAAAGGGCCATAACTTGCATAAAATGCAAGGATCAAGTTATCATACTTGATAATCTACATAGGTGTGATAGTTGGGTAGGATTGTATAAAGTTTCAATGCAATGCATCTAGTAAATACTGAGATATGGACTCTTTAATTTAGTTGCACGCAAAACTTTAACCAGAATTTCTAAGTAAAAAAAAGGGCCATAATTTGCATAAAATGCAGGATAGAGTTATCTAACTTGATAATCTACACAGGTGTGATAGTTGGGTAGGGTTGTAGAAAGTTTCAATGCAATGCATCAGGTAAATACAGAGATATGAACTCTTAATTTAGTTGCACACAAAACTTTAACCAGAATTTCTAAGTAAAAAAAGGGCCATAACTTGCATAAAATACAGGATAGAGTTATCTAACTTGATAATCTACATAGGTGTGATGCTTGGGTAGGGTTGTATAAAGTTTCAATGCAATGCATCAAGTAAATACTGAGATATGGACTCTTAATTTAGTTGCACGCAAAACTTTAACCAGAATTTCTAAGTAAAAAAGGGCCATAACTTGCATAAAATGCAGGATACAGTTATCTAACTTGATAATCTACATATGTGTGATAGTTTAGTAGGGTTGTAGAAAAATTCAATGCAATACATGTAGTATTTAAGTACTTTCATGCAAAACCTTAACCAAAGTGTGACGTGGACGCCGACGCCAGGGTGAGTAGTATAGCTCTCATATTCTTCGAATAGTCGAGCTAAAAATGTAATTTTGTTCTTGGATGAATGCTGGAAAACCGCTATTGCTCCATATCAATACCACATTTGCCCGCATCAAATATAGAAGGCCTTTGAAAACACTGTGTAGGAAGATTTAAGGCTGCTCGTAATGAGCAATCTTTACTCTTCCTGCATTGTTTTCCACTTTTTCAGTAATGTAATCATAATTCACCCATTATTGATAAGTGTTGAATTAATGCTTTAAATTTTGAGTCCAATAAAATTCTTATGGAGGAAAGATTTAATTGAATGTCATTAAATAATATAGCTCATACCTGTAATTATGAGAATTCCTAACTCATTATTATTATAATCCATAATCACTCTTAATTAAGTTAATAGTCCCCATCGAGCCATTACACAACTTGGTTTTAAAAATGGCTCTTTGAGAACTTGAAAGAGAGGACAGTGTGCAATGACGACACAAATATGTTGATTGGCATACATGCCATAAAGGGACATGTCATGTCAGCCACTTGCAGAGTATTTGTGTGGAGTACAGTTGGTTAAAATCCCAGGAAGCATGGTAATAGGGTAACTGACTGCTGTATATAACTGAAACTTTGTTGAAACAGCATTAAACCCCATTCAAACAAAAACCCTTTGCTCCATAGTACAGCATTTTCCCGCACCCAATACAGAAGGCTTCAAAAACAGTAGGGAGAGTTCAGATTGCTTGTCACAAGCAATATTAACTCTTCCTGCATTGATTTTCACTCTGTTGAAGTAAATGTAAACATAATTCACCCATTACTGATAAGAAGTGAATTAACCCTATGCTCCATAATACCACATTTTCCCGAACCCAATACAGAAGGCCTTTAAAAACAGTGTAGGAAGAATTCAAAATGCTCGTAGTGACTACACTGTTTTCACTCTGTCAGTACATGTTTTAAATTTTATAGCTCAGGGGGTAAAGCAAATCGCCCTGTAAGCGGGCGGTCCCTCGTCCCGGACTGGCTGCATATTTTTCAATGTCTGGTTACATTTGGCACCCAACAGGGGGCCATGACTAGACTGTAGGTGCTTTGGGATCGTACCACAAATGATCTATAGGTGTATCAGATTAGAAATTCAAGGATGAATACTGTTGTTCTGGGGGTGTATGTAACTATGTGTAGTTGGTAACCTACTCCAGATGAATATGTGCAAGCGGCCTGGTTAGCTCTGTCGGTACAGCAATAGCACGGAAAGCGAGAGACTTATGTTTTCAATTTGGATGAGTTAAAGAAAATGGTTAAAAACTTACTGTAATCGACAGACTGTCAGTTTAATATATATAGGTATAATTCCGTTTTATTATGGTTCAGTTATATTGGTCTCTGTAAATTTGAAATACGTGAGTAGTCCAGATTTATTACACAACACAGCTGACTCGCGTTAAATATACATGTTACACATTTATCGAGGGGTTGTCTAAGTACAGTGTGTGTATAGGGATTTTCTCAAAGTTTTCGGGCATAAGTTGGAAATTCCGGACGTTCAAAATTGTCCAGTCTTTAATTTCTGGACGTTAAACTTTGAACTTTTTGGGAAATATGGTAGCCGTACCTGTTATGGTTCAAAAGAAGTGGTCAAGGTTAAAGTTTTTTTCGACAGACAGACAGACAGGCCAAAAACAAGATGCCCACCGAATCGGTGATTCATGAAAATATGGAAGCCGTACCTGTAACGGTTCAAAAGGAGTGGTGAAGGTTAAAGTTTTCTTTGCCACAGACAAAGAAGTTTTCAAAATGTAGGTCAAAGGTCAAGGTCGCAAGGTGAAAAATCTTGGTACTGACAGAAAGGTCATGTCACAAGGAATACACATGTGAAATATGGAAGCCGTACCTGTTATGGTTCAAAAGTAGTGGTGAAGGTTAAAGTTTTCTTTGCCACAGACAAAGAAGTTTTCAAAATGTGGGTCAAAGGTCAAGGTCGCAAGGTGAAAAATGTTGTTACTGACAGAAAGGTCATGTCACAAGGAATACACATGTGAAATATGGTAGCCGTACCTGTTATGGTTCAAAAGTAGTGGTGAAGGTTAAAGTTTTTTTCGACAGACAGACAGACAGACAGGCCAAAAACTAAATGCCCACCGAATCAGTGATTCCGGGGGCATAAAAATATCTACGAACCTCTAGTTTCGCGCTTTCTCGTAGGCGTATCCGTTCTCCAATTGTACTTATTCCCAAACGGGTCAAATCCTCATCAGTCATCGAGCAAATGATGTTTGGTTCAATCTTTTCCTTCAGAATTTGTCTGTAAGTGCCGGCAATCCGGCACGCGAAAGAATTGCGGAAATTTGCCCGCTACATATTGTGTCGCTTTCCGCCATTTTGAATTGTGGTTTCGCGCCAATAAAAGTTCGTCAACAACATAACGTCGTGTGAACATAATACCATACTTGTTTAACAAGATGGTACAGTCAGAGAACAACATGATCGTTTGACATAATAACACGTCATATTGACAAGATAGCATGGCACTTTGACAAAATAACATGACCGTTTGACATAATAACATGTCAGATTGACAAGATAGCATGACACTTTGACATGATAACATGTGCGCTTGACATAATAACATGTTCTATTGACAAGATAACATGTGCGCTTGACATAATAACATGTTCTTTTGACAAGATAGCATGACAATTTGACATAATAACATGAGCGTTTGACATAACAACATGTTCTATTGACATGATAGCATGACACTTTGACATAATAACATTAATGGTTGACATAATAACGTGTCCTATTGACAAGATAGCATGACGTTTTGACATAATAACACGTCATATTGACAAGATAACATGACCCTTTGACAACACGTCACACTGACAAGATACCATGACACGTTGACATAATAACATGATCGTTTGACATAATAACACGTCATATTGACATGATACCATGACACTTTGACATAATAACATGATCGTTTGACATGATAACACGTCATCTTGACAAGATAACACGTCATCTTGACAAGATAACACGTCATTTAGACAAGATAACATGACACTTTGACATAATAACACGTCATATTGACAAGATGATATGGCACTTTGACATAATGACATGAGCGTGTGACATAATAACATGTTCTATTGACATAATGACATGTTCTATGGACAAGATAGCATGACACTTTGACAAAATAACATTAGATATCTCAACATAAGACAGCTACGGCGTTCCATATCCATTCGTCCCAAGGCTGACTCAATCTCAGGACGTGGTTTCGCTCAAAACACCATGGTATTAAGAAACAAAAATGAGAATGAATTAGGATGAACCAGAGACCTAACATAAAATGTAATTTTATGTCTCTGGATGAACATAAAGCATGAGTCTATAACATATTATTTTCATACAACATACTGACAGTGAATACTCAATAGTGATAGTGACAGTTTTGACACCCTTTTACAGCCAGCTGTGTAGATAGATCTACCCTAAATAACCCAGCTTACAGGCAAATTGACCCCCAGTATTTAATAAATATATGTATCTATGAGTTTTGGTCCAATATAATCAACCTCAGGGTTATTATTACACATGTAGATGGAGATGTGTATCTGCATCCATGTACACATATTTTTAATTGTCAAAGTGCAGCACCTGCCAGACATTTCTTGACAAAGATTTAAATCAACGATATGCAGATGCACAGTTGCATGAGTCTATAACATATTATTTTCATACAACATACTGACAGTGAATACTCAATAGTGATAGTGACAGTTTTGACACCCTTTTACAGCCAGCTGTGTAGATAGATCTACCCTAAATAATCCAGCTTACAGGCAAATTGACCCCCAGTATTTAATAAATATATGTATCTATGAGTTTTGGTCCAATATAATCAACCTCAGGGTTATTATTACACATGTAGATGGAGATGTGTATCTGCATCCATGTACACATATTTTTAATTGTCAAAGTGCAGCACCTGCCAGACATTTCTTGACTTGCATATTTCTTCAACGATATGCAGATGCACAGTTGAAATGTTATTTTATTTATGAATTACCTTAGATTTTACTGAGACATTTCTTGTTACCTAATCTAAACCTGTGTTATTTTACTAAGAGAGTTGTCTCACTTTGACAATACCTATGGGTACCTACAACATATGATTCAGATTGCAAATCAATATTGAAACATGATTTTACCAGGTGAAATTGTATGTATGCTTCAAGTCAAATAACAACAATTTTGATTTGCGACAACATCCCGGATTCGAAACACTTTAAACCAATCTCAAACTTATCCTTCGTGGTTCTGTATTTCAATTTGTAATCACGTTAGGAAAGGCTATTTTTCTTAAAACTGACCTAAAATATTCTGTAAATGATTTCTAATCTGGCTTATATGTCATGCAATATTACTGTAATTATAATGTATTGTGGAAACTAATTTAATCATAACTAATTAATTAATACATGAATATCAACCTTATTTTCCTGTGTTTTTCTCGCAACTGCGTGTATAACATGTGGGTAAGTTAGATTCGTTAATATTTCATTTTAAAAATGATAGTTCAGATTAACAAACTGACTATTTTATTTAAAACTTTCAAAGAGCAATCCGACCGAGTGCTACTTGAAACATTAAACCACTATTCAGGGGATGCCCCGGACCCCCTCATAGAAGGTCATACATTTCATCGGTTAAATATTATTAAGTTGTATTAAGTAGTGTCATATCTTATTTCAGAAAGTTGGTTGTTTCCACAATAAAGACATCCTTATCAAAAGTCCTGTCATTATTTCGTAAGATCAATTTACAACATTTAAATTTATTAAAGCGATATTGGGCAATAAAAGAAATGATTCTGAAAATAGTAAGTTTCTACTGTGTTATGACGATTTTTATACAATTGAACCTATACGAATGCCGAGATTAAACTACACTATTCACGGTTGCCAATTTATACCTGTTAGCATGGACGGGCTGCAGTTCTAGATCATTGTTGTAATCACATTTCGTTGCTAATGTATACAGTTTCGAGTTGGAGTAATCTGAATTTAAGGGTTAAACCAAATACTTTAGAACAGGTAGGAATGGCTTTCCCTACTTGACGCGCAGGATTGTGGGGGCAACATTACAACTGGCTCGCTTGAATCAGGACAAATTGATCAGTAGATGAAACGTCGGGATATAACTGAAGTAATCTTGCAGGCGGTCTCAAAATTCGTACAAACAAACAAATATGATTTGAAAGATATATAGATTATAAACACTAGGCATACATGAAACTTTTATATCAAATATGGTACTATTTGTACAATGCAGACCCACATATACAACGTAAATGTCAATACAGGAGTTGGTAATTAGATACCCAAGGTGTGCTCACAATGTTAAGGAACCAGGAGCACTGTGCATATAGCGTCCCTTTAAAAAACATGTCAACGATTTAACTCCTTGCACGCTAAATTATTTTCGTTTGTTATATTGTCGTCTGAATTTTTTTGAAAACATACTTGTTTTCCCGAAATGGTTACCGAAATAGAATCTGAGTGTCAAACAGTTTGGATCTCTGATCAGTCCCCACGCTGTGTTGGGTCTGATCTGGATCCAAACTGTTTGCAAGTTCATCAACGGTTTGCGAAACCTACCTCTAGCGTGCTAAGAGTTAAATCCATATGCATATTAATCTGGCGCTACTGTGTCATGAATTGCAATTTCAATCAATATGTTTTATAATTTAACCTAGTTTGCAGAAAACAATTATTTTAGCAGGTTTGAATTAAAACAGTATATAACTATACTTTTCTATAACGGAATGTGTTTTCAGACGAAGATCCATGACGTAGCAAGTGAGTAATTATGTACTGCCTCCACATATGGACAGTACGATACTTAAACAACATATATTGAACATATATTATTATAAAACAGTGACGAATCAATAAACAAAGAAATAGTATATATACATATCTACATTGGTAGTATACATTGATAACTGGGTGCTATGTGATATATATTTTTATCCTGGTTGTTAGTGTGTGTATATATATATAGCGTGCATGTTCACGCAGTTATGTACATATATGCACTTAACACATGCCCTCACACAGGTGTAATGGCTCCGAGAAAATACACTTAACCCTTAAAACTATATTCCTACAACCGTTATCATCGCCCCTGATTTGTAATAAGTTATTGCATGTATACGGACTAGCAAATACTATGAACCATTTTTAGACTTCACATACGTGCAAGATGATCAAGTAATAATTCATTTATAACAATCACATACAGCGATGAAATGGTAAACACGAACTTATTTAAACATAAAAACAAATTATGAGCATGGGAACACGGAAGCCTTTCTTTCGGGAAGACTTAAAAACATAATATTTGTAAATAGTTAACATCCGTTCCCACATACAACAAAACTGCAGCCGAAAACATATAAAGAATATTTCTTCAATTCTCTACAAATAATTAATAGTCATTAACTAAAGTTGAAAACATTGTAACACAATCATAACTTTTCTCATTGTGAACAACTACTACTTTGGCAACAATGTTTTCAAAAGGCGCCTGCTGCAGGAGCGTCTACATATTGTTACATTCACCTTCACATAATGAGTATGTCTGACCTAAGGTAATGATGTATGGGGTAAAAAATTATTTCTATATATCCTCGAATGCCCTTGAACTAAGTATTTGAACGTCGGTTGATGTCTAAATAATGTTATGCATACATGTTAAATAATTATTTTCCTGCGCTTCAATTCTAAATAGTCCGACTGGATGCTGTCCAACTTGAATGCGAACAGTACAGAGGCGGATGAGACTACGCGGATGCGCTAAGCTGATCTGCATCTTCACCGGTATGAGATGCCGTATTGTTGGTTTCCATCGAACAACCTTGAATTGTTCATATGAGAAAACAGCCTCGAGCTAAGACAAACAACCGATATAACACTATATCAACCTATTTAAGATGATGATACTGTAATAATAAAGAAAATGGCCTATATGACACCAGCTCACATCCCTAATAAGTGGACCCCGGAGGTGAATGGTCTCAACACACAATTACCTCTCCTACTCTGTCTTTTCAGGGTCAAATTCCACAAACATTACTTAGCGCTAAGTAATACTTATATATCTAATGTATATGTCATAATGTTTGTTTCCCAAATAAAAATGCCAGAAGACTTCATGTCTTAAGAAGTATTGTTTGTCAGCAAGGTAGCTATTTATGTCAACTTTGTCATTTACCATTCATTTTTCACAAAATATTATGGAAACAAAAAACGATGAAATATGCTTTTTGTCTTTAAGTGTTACCTAGCGCTAAGAAATGTTGTTGGAATTGCAACCTCATTGTTTGCATCCTCTCTATAATAACCGTTCCGAAACAGCTTCACTACATTTTCAACAATGACGTTGTTCCATGTGCTAAGGAAAACGCATTTCATTTTTGTTCTTTACAGGTCACATGAAGCTAAATAAATCCGCGAGCAAGTTGATATGGATATGTGACATTGAGTTTAAATTCATTGTAAACATGTATAGGATACACTGGAAATGATTGATTTGATCATTTTTAGTATGTTGACCTTGTTTGAAAGTGAAAGTAGAGTATGCGAAAAAACCGGTTTAAGTTTGTGTATTATGAAAATTACATCTGGTTTAATACAATATGATTTCGTGAATAGATAATATAGCATATACATGTAACTTCGTCGGAATCCTTTCCCTGATGCAAACTACATTTGATGCCTCTGCAGCAGACGATTAGCAGTCATTTTGAAACCATTATATTATGCTGGCCATCTATCGCCCTACTGATACATTTACATAATGTTGTATTTGAGTAATAAGCAAACAAGCATGTTAAGAAGTTATCTATTTTGTGCAATGGAGCAAAATATAATGTACAATACCGATAGACTGCCACGTAAGATATATTCCTGTGATATAACTTTGAAATTGATCCATGCGTTTAGGAGTACAATTTGAATGGGCGCCGCTTGGTGAGTGATCACAACACCAACCCGAGCAAGACAGTTAAGAATGGATTAAGTTCTCATTTACCGAGCATTTCCTCCTTTTCCCACTGAGTTATTCAAACTGTGTATTAATAGTATACTTCTGATTGTCCAGATGGTGCGAAGAAGACGACTCCTAAAACTTCAGATTATATAAGAAATGGATTGCAAAAAGATAAATTCATTTTCGTCACTGCGACCTTCGTTTTAGGAAATATACAATTGTTGATTTTGTCAAGCACATGAGAGTAACATGTGTACTGCTGTACATTAATTTCTACAGACATACTATATACGAGTCAACTAATCTTGTTTTCTCAACAAAAAACCTGCAAACTTTATTGCGTTCACTTATTGTAACATTTCGAAACCATTCCCATGTGCACGCTTGCAAGCTCATGACGCGAGAAGTCAATTATATTGGATGTTGACAAGTCTTCTTCGTGAATTGTTACAACCCTAAATAACAAATATCATCTGAAATGAAGAGGTGTCATGTAAAATAGGACGTTCCTTTGAAAACAGCTAATTCGATTTATCTACGTATTCGAGTGCTTCCTGGATGTATTCTAAACTTAATTATGTATTGCCAGTCTCGAAATGCATTTAAATGTCAGCGTATATTATGAAGTACAAGCCAGTGATGAAATCATACAACAAAGAAACGGCGCATCAGCAGTTCTTATTGCTCGTATAAACAACAAAGACTGCAGCTACGCTGTTTTCAAAAGACGAATCTGTTTAAGGAAATGGTTCGAGTTAATTGAAATAACATTGGCGTACAGTTTTTGAAGCTACCTACAACATTATGTTTATTTACGGAATATGAAGACTGTTATGTACAGGTCTCTCTGAGTCTTCCATTTACGTAGATGCAATCAGACCCCTTATCGCAAGTCACGGATCTAACGTAAGTTTTAGTTATCTGTTAGCTAACGCCCTGATTGATCTGGAAGAAACTCATGAAATCCCGTGTTGATATGTAATGGTGCATAGCGGATTAACGAAACATCAGTTGATATGGCCACCCATATTCACTTAGTGTATCTGTATTAATTAATAGACGGTATTTGCCAATTAACATGATAGCGGAAGTGTTTTAGTAATTTGCTAAATGAAAGAAAGCATTTTACTAGGTTGCTAATAGCTTAAACATCATTCAAGCCGTAAGTACCACACTGTACCCAATTGTACAAATTACACTTTACGAATGTACTTACTCGCCATGGTCTTTACTTGTTGTAATTAACAGGGATTTATCCGAAAGCACCGAATACATTTATAAACGAAAACGAAAACGGTAAATAGAACGTTTAAAAGTCTTTACATAAAGAAATATTGTAGGAAGATGGCCTTATTGCTGATTTAAAGCTTGTAACTATATATATATATGTTTCTATCGTTGATGGAAGCCACTCCAGTGTGATGCTACGTTTCAGGCAAGATTGCTTAATGCCGTAGCCAGGCAACACGCATTGAGCTAAATAGTCTATGCATGAAGAAGATATTTTGTGGGAGTCCTGGTGACAAAAGCTCCAGGGAACACACGATTAACTGGCCGTCGTGATATGACTGAAAAAGATGGAGTACGATTACTCGTCTAATAAAAGTTTTAAAAGATAGCATAATTAAAAGGTATCATACAGAACACTAAATGAGCCTGTCCATGGGAAAAGGTACAGGTTGGAATTTTGGTATAACTACAGTGTAGGCTCAGATTACAATGTCCTTCTGGTCAGTCTGATCAAAATCTACACACATTCATAGTTCTGCAAGTAATATCTGAACAGGGAACATATTTATCCGTATACAGATGTTGATCTGGATCAATACTGTTCATATAGACCAACCTGTACCTTTAACCATAAACGGGCTTATATTATATAAAACACGACCGACGGCGACTAGTGTTCATGCCGAATTAAATCATTTACTGTACATCTTAAGACGAGACCAATGAACTGGAAAGCGCTTACATAACGTAACCCTAAGGCCACGTAATAAATGAGATTCGGTATAGCCTAGATAACGTAATTTGAACATTTAATACGACCTCATATGTAACCCGTCTGGACTCGACAGTCTGTATTTGCCAATCTTTTTGAGGATAAAAAATAGAGAGAAAATTAAGCTTTCCGTTTTCATCCGTTTCCGAATATTCAGAGAACCCGACAAGTGATTGAATTCTAATTCAACCCAGTTTTTATATATTTGATGTATTTGACACTCCAAATATGTTGATGTCCTTTCGCCCAGCCTCTATGTCTGGAACGTAGTATTATTTGATGTTGACTAAGCTAAGATAGCAGACATGATCAAGAAAATTCATAAGTGCTCGCAATATTTTTAAAATTGCGTGTTTGATAATAACACATGTAAATACAAATGCATTTGTGCAATATACAGATCCTTATAGAACGCAAAACAATTCTCTGATATATCTTATTTTTATTGTTAACACGTTTAGACAGAATCCTGCACCAGCAATGGTCGATAGTAGCTGGTTTGGCATCAGTCACTGCTGCCTGTTTTATTTGTTTCTCAGTTCACCACATGAACCAATACAGGGCTCTAGGAAAGCCTGAAGTATTTTTAGGGATAAAGGAAATGAAACTTACGTAAATAAATGAGAAATGGGTCATTTGACCTGAAGAAGAAATGCTCATTATGAAGTGCAGAACACTTCAGGGAGTGTGCATGTTTATTTACCAAACATTTTCTTATTTATGAGTGTTGTTGTTGTTGTTAAATTGTTTTTTAATCTAGCAATCAAAATCAATAGAAGAACATGAATGTAATTGAGATGATATTGTTAAGGTCTGATTTGATTAGTAGACATCAGATTGTAACTTAGAGCATAAAATAAAACGCAACCGTTTTATGTCCGATTTATTGTAAACGTGCACGTCTTTGTTGTCTGGAGGTGAGTTCCTGTGGGAGAACGTACAGGATTCATGTTCACGATATATGTCTTCGTTAACCAATTATTCGTATGGCGTTTCAGAAATGTATAATTGAAATAGTAAAAGATATGTACAGGACATATGGACATATAAACATATAATTATGTCTCAATGAAAACAATGTAGGAAAAGAAAACTTATTTATTAAAGATATTTTCTCCAGTTCTTATTATATTTTAAAAGAATCTGCTAAACGATTCAAAATATTTGGTTACGAGCGCTCGAAAAAAAATTGCAAAGCGGCTTTGGTAGACGCTGTCGAAATAAACATGTGTTTTAATAAGTCTTGCCCCGAAGAAAACAACTTTAACAAACATATTGAAAAAGCAGAAATTATTTCATGAAAAGCATTTATCTTCATTGCTTCACTTTGTTAGTTTCAATATCAACGTTATTCATAGATCATGAAAAACATTGATCTACTTGTTTCACTTTGTTAGTTTCGATATCCAGGTTATTCATAGAGCTAAAATATGTCTTACCCTTTCATTGTGAAACAACTCTGAATCTTTACAAGAGGAATTAAATCTAAGCTTTTGTTGGAGAGAGTAGGATATCATCAACAATCCTTATTTATAGCCCATTATCTCATAACCTCTTAATCTGTACATTATAGTCTCATCGTGTTTTATTCATTTCCCACATACAGACGTTTTCTAATACCTCTACATCAGACGAAGTTTGTAGGCATTGTGGCATTGTGTCTTATTTCGCCACATTGCTTTTAACTCTATTCAATAACGGTTGTTTCAATTATAGACAGTTACCTTAACCATTTATTTAATTATTTAAATGTCATTGCTGCTGAATTGTTAACGTGGGAAGGGTTAACTAGAAAAGATGTAAGAAACGTGAATAAATATATGACGAATTTAAGTGGATTTTTACAACGAATATAAATGTTGTGATGAAAGAAACACATTTTGTCAATAGCAAGTTTACAAATGCTGCACAGTGTTAAAAGATACGCCTCTGTAACATACCGTTGTTATGATCTCGGCATCTTGTGGCATAATAACAAGTCAAAAACCGATGCTGGATCAATAAAGTAATTTAATATAGTGTGAGCACGGTGAGCCGGCGATCTGCTGGAATGAGTGAAACACCAAAGTATATATATACTGCTTTGGTAGCATCTTTCATCACAGTGCACATGTGTAGTTCTGACAGTTTCCTGGTGTAAATATCCCCGTAATACAAAAATACTGTCTGGTGGGAATAGCCTGGTTATAATTAATAATGTTCATTATTTCCCAATCTTGGTATTGATGTCCAGTATTTCAAAGACAAGATTATAGACAATCTGTGATATGACGTCACAGTTAGGGATTGACAAGGTTTTTATAAAACAAATGGAAAGTGAAGAGAAAACATGATTTATACGGCAATCTTTCTCAACATCCTGAGTCCTTTGTCCTCTTCCCCAACACGTTCTCTTAACTACACCAACCAGAAATAGTTTAAAACACGTTGTGTTTTGCATTAAAGAGGCTTTTCACCTTATTATCTTTACATATGTTGTGTTATTACAGTTCACCATGAATAAATAGTATAAATATAAACATCAGCCTATAATAGCGTTATTATCCAATTGTTTACCCAACTTTCGGACGCATGTCGACGCATGTGTGGTAGGTGGCTTTTGAAAACATTGTAATTAAAGGAGAAATTACTCACGAAAAGAACTATTCCTCAATCTTCATTTTGTTGCAGTGTTTTTAACTTTGCAACTTTATACAATAGGTCTACTTACATTTATAGATATTGTACATTTATTTTCCTATATATTTTCAAAGTCCCCTGCTGCATAATTGTCCTGTGTGCGAAAGGGTTAAAGATATGCAATGGACACCATCAGGTCATACGGCATCCTGATCATTATTTACCGAGCAGTTCGCTTCCTACGTTCTGAACAACATGGTGCATCTTGCAGTCAAATTGGATTTGTTTGTTCACAATTTGACCATCACGTTTTGAACCGTGTCGCATAAATTGTCTTATTAGCTCGTCTGTGTTTCGAAGAAACCATTCGAGCTATTGTGATACTCTTGGCGTCGTCGTCTATGTTGTCTGCGCCATCGTCTGCGTCGTCCCAAAACTTTAACCTTACTTCATAAACAAAACCATTCCACATATTCAAATGAAACTTGGTACACATCTTCCTACAGACGAAATGCATGTATATACCAAGTCATATACCTCTGGCTTCAATAATTATTTTGCCATTTCCCTTTTTAAATCATGCAACAACTTAAACCGTGCCCGTAACTTAAAATCCGTTCACTGTTTTAAAGGCGTATGCTACAGTTTTTTCACAAAAAAATTACCAGTCATAGAATTTCTTTATTTTTTGTATTTTATTAGTACATACAATAACTGGTTGAAAAAAGAAAAAAAAAATTCTAATCGATCTAAAAAAATAATATTGGCCTATCAATGACATGACCAATTTCATCAAAGGCACAAATATAGGCATTTTATCAGAAAACCTAAAACACACACAAAATTAAAATGAAAACTACAAATCATATCAAAGTTCATATATTACTTTATATGTAGAATGTAAATCAATATGAAAAAGGAATTTTTGTGAAAAAAACGAAAAATAATATATTAAGCTGTTTTTCAAGGTAGAAATGGTATCACATTTTACCCCCGAAAAAGTTAAAATCATAGGAATTTTCCATTCAACATAATAGAATTTTCTGTAATTCTCAAAAAATACTAAACATCATTCACTTTAATCAAAAATGCAAAAAAAAAATATAGGTTACCGTACTCCTTTTAGAGTAAAGGGACTTTTTCCTTGCTTTTTATTGCGTTTTCTTAGAAATACAGCAGTTTTGCTGAAAAAGCAGGCCTTGCTTCAAGGAAAAAGTTGATTTACAAGAAAAGGAGTACGGTGACCTATCTTTTTTTTTTGCATTTTTTATTAAAGTGAACCATGTTCAGTGTTAATGGATAATTACAGAAAATTATATTATGTAGAATAGAAATTTCTTGAAACATTGTATGATTTTATCTTTTTCAGGGGTAAAATGTGACACCATTTCGACCTTAAAAACAGCTTAATTTTTTTTTTCACATTTTTCTCACAAATTCTCTTTTCATATTGATTTAAATTATATATATAAAGTTATATATGAACTTTAATATGATTTGTAGTTTTCATTTTATTTTTTGTGTGTGTTTTAGGTTTTCGGCCAAAATGCATATATTTGTGCCTTTGATGAAATAGGTCATGTCATTGACAGGCCAATATCTTTTTTTAAATAGATAACATATATATTTTTTTCTTATTTCAACCAGATATTGTATGTACTAACAAAATACAAAGAATAAAGAAATTCTATGATTGGGTAATTTTTTGATAAATAACTGGAGCATACGCCTTTAAAATGAAACCTGGTACACATGTAACTTGAGACAATACACATGTGTATGCCAATTCACATACCTATGGCATTAGTATTTACTCAGTAATGCCCCTTATTCGACATAAGAAAAACAAACGAGCGATGGCGTTCTCTTGTTTATTTTTAAATAGTCCGATATAGCAATCATGGCTATTTTGAATACGCCATATACAGACAATCCTATTACATGTGAAATCAGTACAAGCGGGCGATCACCTACGTCTGATAATAGATTAGGATAGGCAAATCGCTATCTATTTTAGCGAGGCCATATATGAGCCGTCCCGTGAGAAAACCAACATTGTGGACTCAGCGTAAAATATCGTCCCGGATCAGCCTAAGCATGCCGCGCAGGCTTATCCCGATAGACACGTTTCGCCTCCTGTGGATTTTCTTTTCAATAATCATTACTCTATACATCTATACCCCTGAGACGGAATGTGTCGGCCTGGCTTAGCCTGGGTCGATACAGTACGCAGAGACCATAATGTTGGTTTTCTCGCGGAACGGCTCATATGAATTTCCGCATTTTGTCTCCCATAATAAAGCCACTTCACTTTGCACGAAAATAGACATAAGGAAAATTGCGACCAGTAAATCTTAGATCAGTCTGTATATCTTCTATGTCTGCTTAGAACTGTCCATGCTCAACACAAATCTTCTCTGATAATACTGGCACAGTAAATTAATCGTTATAATAGATCGCTAGGATGCAATTCTTTATTTTAATGTTCATGACGTGGAACATTAAAGCATTTGCCTTACAGCTTTGATAGCTTGCGGTTGTGTATTGTTTGTGTAAAATAAAAAAGATGTTAATTTTCAATCAGTACTTCTGTCCCCCAAATCAGTGTACTACATTTGTACTTGATTTTTTTTTAGTTCAAAATGATATTACAACCTGAAGGGTTTTTATTTTATTTGGCTTAAAGAATAACACAACTGTTGTGATTCATTTGGTTTCATCCAAAGGCATTATATGGGTGGTAGCCTTGACATTAAATTCCAATTAATAGCGTTTAAGAGCTTTCTCCACTGTTTCCATTAGCGAAATCAAATGAATACGTCAATATTAAAATCGCATTCCTTAAAATGTGTACATGTATTACCTCGGTGAATGAAAGACGTTCATGTCAATGTGATATCAAATTAACTCTTTCAGCGCCAAAGGAAATATTGATGTCTTTGCAAACAATGCAGATTCAGGTGAGTCAGCTCGTGACGAGCTGTCTCACCTGAAATAAGCATTGTTTGCGTTTTATTTATAAAAATATGCCAAACCCCTATTACAAGACAAATGGAGACGCTCATTTTTAAACATGGAAGAGTCTACTTTAAACAATTCGGCGCTGAAAGAGTTAATTAGGTAATATTTCAGGTGGTTTTTTTAGATAGTAATCGGAATTTAATCAGTTTTTACAACGACATTTAAACTGTGAACTGTTACATCTTTAACGTGTGTTTTTCTGATTGCAAATGAAATTCGCTGGTCTGTGCAACCTTCTATCCCTGGACAAAAGTTATCTCAAAATTTGGAACTATTTTACCTACGGAGTGCTTCGATATTATATATTGTGGCTGCGCCACATCTGAAATTACTCAAGTTGACGATCACTCGCTGAAATAAAGTGTGAGTATTAACCGACACACACATATATCCTCTATTTATTAAGTACATCATGTATACACATCAATTTGAGCAGTCAATGCGGTATTATAATAGTATTCATGGTTTGGTTCCAAGCAGATGTAAGTGGTATTATGTCTCCATTGAACTCTTTCAGCGCCGAATTTCCATGAGCAGATTATTTCTTGTTCAAAGTCGAGCGAGTCCATCTGTCATGTTCTAGAATTTTTGAATATTTGTTATAACTAGAAGGCTAACACCTGAATATATATTGTTTCGAAAAAAGGACTAAGGAAAAATGGAAACGAAAATCATTTTTCGTACGTATCATTTATCGTTTCGACCGTTCATAGATCAAACCAGCATCCATATATTCCCAGAGAGATGTCATTATTAGAGATACATTAGTCTCATTCTGTATATCAAAACACTGAACCATTATTAATCATATTTCAACCTATGAAATCACATTCTGTTTTTGTCTGAATTGCACGTCCAGGTTTCACGACTTTGCATAGTGTTTATAGCATAATTTATTTTCAAATTCAAAATCGATAGACAGTCGTTGATTGCCTTGTATCCTGGTTGGGTTATGATCGCCCTAACACTGTAAACTAATGAACATTATATTTGTATGGCAGGGCTATTTTGTATAGGAAGTGGTCCACGTAAACTGTCAGAGCTACTTACGTACCGTGATGTAAAATACTTTCCAAGCAGTGTATACTCAGGATTTTATTCAGTGTAGGAGTTCGACTTCGGCTAGCTCTTCAAGCCATATATGTATTAAATTACATTATGGACCCAACACCTGTGCTTATTTTGCTTTATATGCAACAGTACACCGGATGCTTGTCGAGGACAATCTGATAACAACCCTAGTATTATGTAGGAGATTGGTAAAATGTTAGACTTCTACAATGGCATCCACAAGTTAACTTTCCTTGTGACTTTTAAATGTACACTTTATGCTAAAAATGTGTTCTACTGGGAGTTAACGCATTTTCTTATACATTCATAAAACGGTGACAGAACCTTTATTCGTGATTACCTTGGTTGCAAAAACGCACTAGGCTATGATAATTGTATTGCCCAAGGGCACGCACTCCTGCATGACACCGGGGAGCTTTAATGAACACGTTTATATTTGACTTATTAGTAGGAAAGTATATTATCGATGGTATATAAATAAACATTTATCTTCAAACATCAATCAAAACAACAACATGTTGACAACGTCTGAAATAGCACGCATCTAAAATTGTACTTGGGAGTATACACACCGATCTGGTCATACCAAACGTAGTCGCTTCTCAGCGTAGGTTATATTATGTGTACAGGGCAATAGTAACGGAAAACCCGCCGGAATCATGATAAATACGACGCTTACATCAATCTTCGAGTATATCGAGACGTTTCTTTTGTTAATTACCAGAAGTACTACCAGTTTATTTATCCAGAGGTCATCGCATTAGTCGTTATGCTATACCCGTATTACTTATTATCGCCAATTTCGGGAAGCGACTTCTACCGCTTTTAAGCGACAGATACCAACATTATTTATAAACACAAAAGTATAGGATATACTAGCATAGAGCAGTGACAAATCGGCCATGACAAAAATGATAAACCACCCCTGAGGACTTGGTGGTATTACTGTTAAACTGCGTCTATTCTGAAGTAGACACATACATCATGGATAAAACTTAAAACAGGGATAAGCCTATAGTTTGTTGGTGGAGAGACTCTAATCACGTGTCCATTTTACTGTAGTCTGATATATAAAGGAATGATCCTCTATCCAGATTAGTTCCATTTCAAGTATTGATAAAGTGATCAACTATTTATTTCGTGAGGGATGTCATTTGTTATATATATAGACCAATCACTTATATTAATGAACACTGGGAGATCAGAAAAATCATAATGTCGACCATGAAAAAAGGGGGTCTGGTAACTATGTGTGCGTTTTAATCAGAATGAGATCAAACCACCGGTCACATGTTACACTATGGCGTCTGCACCTGAGTGCACGAGTTGCAGTGAAGGAAAGACTCCACACTGGCACTTGTGAACACTGTTTTACAATAGAGGACCTGTTCAATTCAGGCGAAAAATTACTTATTATTGACCCGACCTAAACTGAGCAATATCAGTATCATTCTAAATCTAAATTAACTACTAAACACATTTAAGTTCGATTTGATTAATCATTAACAGTGTAACGTAGTTACGTAGAATGGTCTTCATTTTAAACCTTTTCCACATACAGACGCTTTCTGACGCCTCTGCAGCTGACGACTTTTGAACAGATTGTAGCAAAAGGAGTAATTTCTCCCTTTGCCACAATATTTACAGTAGTTATACCTTCATTTAATGAAATGTTATGTGTGTTATCTAGTTGTTTCTAAAGTAGTCTGCTACATACTTGCTGTATGTGGGAAAGGGTTAATAACAAGATCCCTACTGGCACCGTGGTGTGACGATAACGACATATTTTATGAGCTATAGATGTCTGTTTAACTGTATTGAGTATAATGCACATCAACTTGAGAAGAATAATTCACTCATTTTGACTAGACTAATATTGTTAGATCGTTTCTTTGTTGTATTCGTATTTGGAATATGATTTTTTTATCTATGAATATGAGACGGTTTCTCGGATAGTTTCGTAACAAATGGACAACAGTACAAAGTGTGAATTTATCATACAATGTTTCTGTTCCCCGTCTTTTCAGTTTCTGTTAGAACTTACTACACCTTTTCAACGAGATACAAAATTAATCATCATTTCACAATTCATTAAACGAAAATTCGACTCCTAATCAATTTCCTGCGAAGCTAATGTCGTCAAACAAAATAACGCTGTCAATCTAAAAGTTTGTATTGCATTTAAATGTTAAGGACACGCGTAGCTGAATGGAATTCCCTAAATAGACAACTTCAAAGCTTCATCTTAAATTAGAAAGATGAAAACCAAGACCGTCGGTTTTCTTCAAAAATTAGATTTTAAACACTAGGTTTTAAAGCCGTCCCGCGAGAAACCCAACATTGCGCAGGCTAACCCGGACAGCATCTTTTCGCCTCCGGGCTGCGAACTCTGATCTGGGTCATTACATTACGCAGAGTCCATAATGTTGGTTTTCTCGCGAAACGACTCACTTTAGGACTTTATAGTTGTTGCTTTAATTACAGTTGTGTTTGATTGAGCCTCAGTTTAAATTCGAATGTGCATGCTATACACTAAAAAAGTCCTGACCGTACCCATTTCCTAAAACAACCCAGGATTCCGATGTTATATATAATGTTTCTTCCGGTTATCTAATAACAAAAGTGTTAGCAATCGGTCGCCTGTTTACAACGATAGAGAATGGGGATAAGTATGCGCTATTTTATGGTGCTATTCCAAAAATGTAAAGATTAATCGAATTTGGGAATAAAATGACCGGCATTTGTGTGTGTATGATCGTTAGGTTTTCCGAATGGCAGTCAGTGAATAAAGTAACCAGTTATACTTACAAGAGCTGCAGTAGAGTTTTATGTTTTGATTGTTTACTTTCAACAAGAATAACCATTTAACACGGCACTACAGAATATAAGAAACGCTTATGCAGACACTTTATAATAGCATTTTTCGTTTTCTCTCCGACGCTTTTCTCACATTATACTATCAATATATTGGATCATATGTGAAATATAGTATTTTGCAAATAAATGGACCGGGAACGACTAAACCGTACTGAACAGATATTTTCGAAACACTGCAGGTAGACAAGTTTCCAGTCCCCGGTCAATTAATTTTCAAAATAATTTGAATGGCATTTTAAATAATTATTTAAACCTTATCCTGTTTAATGCATGCACCTGGTACCGTCATATTTTCTAAAACGAACCCGTCTATGGGATAAGCTACACATTCGCATTTCTGAACAGTGTAGGTTCAGATCAGTATTTATGTTCTCCGGCTTATCATAATCTACACACATTTAGAGAAGCATCTAACACGTGCATATTCATATCGGACTCCTTGCATTCACAGGCTGATCTGGATCTACACAATTCACAAAAGTCAACTTGTACCTGTCCAAATCGACACACATGTATGTGCCTTCATGTGCAATGAGTAGTACTTATTAATATCAAATAAACGAGTATCTAAAATGTGGACCAAGACTTGGCTGTACGATGTTAATTTTCCTTGTTCACTTATGTTTTGTAATGTGGTACATCGTCTTTAAGAATATACTGTTTACCATTTAGCACATGGAGACACATGTTTGTTTGTCTGATGCAGACATCTCTTAAAAACAAAGTATAAAAGTAGAACATACTCGTGATTACTCCTTTGGTCACGCTGTTATTAACGCTCTTCAATAATTAAATGTGTATTCAAAGACGGTTATTGTGATGTTTATTTTCGTCTATTTCAGATTTAGTGTGTAAGTGTATTATCTTAACCATACTGTTATGTCTATTTACATAGTGTTTAAGTGGATGATCTATACCATACGTTTATGTCTATTTACAGAGTGTGATATTCCACGTGGAAGTCCATCCCCAGCATCCCTGGTTCAAACAGTGTGTGACGTTCAACTTCTTCCCGAGCCCCACGCACGAGTTGGTGTATAACCTGTTTAACATGATAGCCATGTACGGCCTGCCTTTAATCATCATCACCCTCTCGTATACCCTCATACTAAAGGAGATTTCCCGGAAAACTAGACAAAGCAAAGGTATAAACAGTTGTTGTATTCAGTTTGTAGTGGACTCGCTATCAGGTCAAAATACGCGAAATACATCCGCGGCAATGCTGATCCAAATAGCCCCTAAAAAAGTTCTGGTATACCATCAACATAATGCATTGAATATATATTACACTGAGTTTAAAATCATTGTAAATGTGTATAGGGTTCACTGGAAAGTATTGATTTGATCTTTTGTTTTATTATTTTGACCTTGTTAGAAAGTGAAAATCAGAGAATGTGAAAATCAATTTCGTCCCATCCAGATTTCGTCCAAAATGACGGTAACCATTTTGGGCTAATTCTTTTTGGAATAAAACATGACTTCCCATTCTCTTTGGATTACTTTTAGGTTTAGAGGTAACTCCAGTAGTAGAGGGCATGACCCTAGACCAAAGTGTTTACTATATGTTCAATAGGAATCCGCCATTTTGTTTTGTGGAGTCAATTTTTTCCTCTATATTCCTACGTATTTAATAGTAACCCGCCATTTTGTTTTGTGGAGTTAATTTTTCTCCTCAAGATTCAAGTGTATATATTACTGACCATCCATGTTGTTTTGTGGAGTAAATTTTTACATGTATATGTAGGATTCTGAAAACCCTATCATTTAGGGACTTGTGTCATTTTCTATAAATAGATTATGTGTCATTTTCTATAAATAGATTATATGTCATTTACTATAAATAGATATTTCTAATAGTTTAGAATGACATCATGGGTCTATATTTAGAAAGTGTTGGAGCTGGCGGAGAAATTCGACCTACCCTTTTGCTACATTGTTTTGTGGGAATCCATACGACACGATATATCCCTTTAGTATAGTCGGCACATAGTCAACCATGTATGGCAATAAATGTAACGTCTTACCTCTAGAGCGTCCAGAGTTCAAATGACAGAGGTCCCGATCTATTTTTAGTTTCGTTATTTCACAACCACTATCGAATATTTCATCAGACCAGGTGTACGAACAATAGAGCATTGAAATGGCAAAGAAAACGTGGACAATGTATGAATAGACTGCTTTAAACCAAATGACGCCACAGTGTCTGAAGAACACCTGCAAGGAACACGTTAACACTTGCCTGATAATAACCCTTTACACTGCTGTTAAAAAGTTTACCCTTCATGATGAAAGTTATTATTATGTTTGAATTTGCACTTGAAAAGTGTCAGTCGAGTTAAACACGACCTTACCAATTTGATCAGATGTTAATAGCTATTCTCTGTAAGCATTTAAAAAATTTCGGCACGCATAGTCACGGATATTGCTTAAACTTATTCCACATGTTGCCATCAGTGAACTATTCAGAAAAATAGTGTTAGAAATTCCAAATATTGCCCTGTTGCCATGGAAACAGTGTGCAAAGTTGAGTTTTTGATGAAAAACGCAATATTTACCACTTATTTAAAAAAAAAATGCAGCCAGCTCCAATTAAGTGAATTACATAAATATATAGATGAACATTTGCTTAATCAAACGCAAGAAAAAAGCTACGGGGAACATATGATCGTTTTTGCATAAATAAGATTTTAAAATACCTCATCACCAAAAAATACAAATTACCTCCCTTAGTTATTTAGAAAATAAAAAACATGAATTACCTCCCTTGGAATTTTAGATTTTTGTTTTATTGGGGTTTGGAGCCGTTTTAACATTATTTCAATAATATCACAGCATCAATTCACTTGTTTGTGATCCCTGGGCAAACAAACCAGTACTATGCAAGGAAATGTACCTTGCCCAAGGGTACTCCACCATAATTGGTGTGGGGCACTTTTGGATCGAACCTGTGACTCTAGGTTCATATTCACTGACGCTGAACGTTCGAACCTACATGAACAGATAATTATCAGATGTATAACCAAGGACTTTCCTAATACCATTTGTCAAAATATGGTCAAAGTCGTCTGCTGCATAATTGTCGTATGAGGAAAAGGGTTAAACCCTTCATTTTTTTTTGCATACTTTTGCTGTACCTGTACCTGTTTTTATTGGCTAAAAACGATTGCTTTTTTTCCAATAGTATTTCTTAAATAAGTTGTCTATCGGGGTTTATGATAGACACTTTTTGAAAGTGTATTCGTGTTTTTTCTTAAAAAAATATTATACATTAATACAAATAATGATGAACATTACTTTCACGTATAAAATGCGTCACCCAACTTGACATGTAAAATAATATACTTCTTTATTTGAATCATAACAACTAATGATAACTATGTTTGAAGATTACAATTTTCCATGTTTTATATCACTAACTAATCCTTCTATTTAGTTTTTTAGCTCGTCTGATTTTTTTGTTATCAATAACTAATCCCTTCTATTTTGATTTTTAGCTCGTCTGATTTTTTTGGGGAAAAAAGACGAGATATTGTCGTCACTTGATCGTCGTAGTCGTCGTCGGCGGCGGTGGTTAAGTTTTGCGTTTAGGTCTAGGTCACTTACATGAAAACTATCAAACCTAACACTTTGAAACTTGGAAAACTTGTTCGTCTAATACTCTTCTTCACATTGTATGCTGAAGATGCTAAGTGTAGCCTTTTTTGGGGTAAAAAACATCATTTTTGATGTATTTTTGTCGATTTTGAGAATTGGACATTGTTGGTTAAGTTTTACGTTTAGGTCACTTACATGGAAACTATCAAACCTAATTCTTTGAAACTTGTTCGTCTAATACCTTTCTTCACATTGTATGCTAAAGATGCTGAGTGTTGTCTGTATTTTTATGTAAAAAACATAAATTTTGATGAATTTTGGTTGATTTTGAGAATTGGCGGTGTTGGTTAATTTTTGCGTTTAAGTCACATACATGGAAACTATCAAACCTTGAAGCTGAGGCCTGGTTTTTTTTGGTAAAAAATATCAACTTTGATGTATTTTGGTTGATTTTGAGAATTGGACATAGTTGGTTAAATTTTGCATTTAGGTCACTTACATGGAAACTATCAAACCTAATACTTTAAAATTAGGAAAACTTGTGCATCTAATAACCTTTTTCACATTAAATGATAAAGAGGCTGAGCGGGCCTGTTTTGTAGGGTAACACACATAAATTTTGATGTATTTCGGTTATTCATGAGAATTCAACATAGTTTCTTCACTTTTTCTTACATTGAATTCAAATTTTCCCGAAGTAATAAAAACATGATGTATTTCAAACGTATTATGAATATCTTCAATCAGATTGTGTTTTTGGGGTCAAGGTCACTGTTACAAAAAATAGAGGCACTGTTCCCCATAGCTTTTTTTCATTTCTTGTGAGAAGAGATGTTGATCTTCATGCATTCATTGTTCATTTGTATTCATATGGCCGCATTAAATTTTTATAACCATTCAAAAAACGGCAAAAAAGTGTTAAAAAACACTATTTGCAAAGAAGGGTTTGGGACCACATTTAACAATTTGATAATCAATTGTTTTCTAATTAATTTCTTTCATCAAATGATAACTTTTGGTAGAAAATATGATCCATTTTTATTAACCCACATGCTGGCAATATTAAAATAAACATTAAACAATTTTCTTTTTCTTTTTTTTTAAATTTTAAAATGATACATTTTGTATCCATGGTAACTAATTTTAGAGGCACTGTTCCCCATAGCTTTTTTACATTTCTTGTGAGAAGAGATGTTGACCTTCATGCATCCATTGTTCATTTGTATTCATATGAACGCATTACATTTTTATAACCATTCAAAAAATGGCAAAAAAGTGTTCTTTTTCCCCGTAAAAAACACCATTTCAAAGAAGGGTTTGGGACCACATTTAACGATTTGATAATAAATTGTTTTCTAATTTATTTCTTTCATCAAATGATGACTTTTGGTAGAAAATATGATCCTTTTTTTTTTTATCCACATGCTGGCAATATTTAAATAAACATTAAACAAATGTTTTCTTTTTTTTTTAAATTTTAAAATGATACATTTTGTATCCATGGTAACTAATTTTAGAGGCACTGTTCCCCATAGCTTTTTTTCATTTTTTGTGAGAAAAGATGTTGACCTTCATGCATCCATTGTTCATTTGTATTCATATGAACGCATTCAATTTTTATAACCATTCAAAAAATGGCAAAAAAGTGTTCTTTTTCCCCGTAAAAAACACCATTTCAAAGAAGTGTTTGGGACCACATTTAACAATTTGATAATCAATTGTTTTCTAATTAATTTCTTTCATCAAATGATAACTTTTGGTAGAAAATATGATCCATTTTTTTTAACCCACATGCTGGCAATATTTAAATAAACATTAAACAATTTTTTTCTTTTTTTTTTTAAATTTTAAAATGATACATTTTGTATCCATGGTAACTAATTTTAGAGGCACTGTTCCCCATAGCTTTTTTTCATTTTTTGTGAGAAAAGATGTTGACCTTCATGCATCCATTGTTCATTTGTATTCATATGAACGCATTCAATTTTTATAACCATTCAAAATATGGCAAAAAAGTGTTCTTTTTCCCCGTAAAAAGCACCATTTCAAAGGAGGGTTTGGGACCACATTTAACAATTTGATAATCAATTGTTTTCTACTTAATTTCCTTCATCAAATGATGACTTTTGGTAGTAAATATGAACTTTTGCATATATATCTTCATTTATGCTAAAAACTGATTGGAAAATTTAGTGGATTTCCCATTGAAATCAGTCCTATAAAAAACGAGAGCCGGTTGCTATGGCAACCAAAGTCTATAGCAAATTTTTTTTGCCATTTTCCATTTCTTTCATCAAGTTGAGAAAATGTGTGAAGTTTGAACAAAACCGTGACCATGCGTGCCACACTCCCTATATGGCAGTGCAAATGCTTACAGAGAATGGCTATTAAATATAGAGGGAAAAGGAGCCCATTAAAAGCGTCAAATCAGTTTTTACTAATTTATTTCACTATTTACGCTTTAACTTTTTCGTTTTAGGTTATCAAATGATAGAGGACACTAAAAGCTTTCATTTAAACCTGGGGTGGTCGATAACATTTTCAGCCGTTTTCGTGTTATGTAATATGAGAGATTTTTAAACCCTAGAAATGAACTTTCCCCGATCCTCAAGTTTGATATACCGTTGGAAAGATTTTGTTGAGCCCTTTTCATATATTAAAAAATATGATCCTAAGACTATTAGTTGTCTAGTTATCGCCGTTTTAAATTATTGCATAAAGGTGCGTCAAAAGTCTTCTTAATGCGTAAATGCCGATATCTCCTTTATTTCTTGTCAGAATGTAGTCGTGTTTGGACCCATTGAAAAGGGTTTCGGATTTTCTATCGATTGAGATGATCAAACCGGAAGTGACGTCATTTTTGAATATTTGTTTGTTTCAAAGTGCGTCAAAAGTCTTCTCAATGCGCAAGTGCCGATATCTTCTTTATTTCTTGTCCGAATGTAGTCGTGTTTGTACTCGTTGAAAAGGGTTTCGTATTTTTTATCGATTGAGGAGGTCAAACCGAAAGTGACGTCATCATATATTATAATGGTCATATCTTCCTTAGTTCTGAACTGATGTTTACAATTTGTATATCATTCGAAAGCTCTCATCGAGATATGAGTATATTCGTTTTTGAAAGATATCCGATCAATGTTTTCATGACATTGTACTTTAAATAAGCAGCGCAAGGGGTAAATAAAAAACAAAGACATGAATACAATTTCTACAATTTTATTATATAATCAAGTATTGTAGTTCGCATAATCAAAATAACTAACACTATTTATTGAACACAGTATTCACAAATCACGATTCATTACGGGATGAAAATTATTGTCAATTCGTCTCATACTCCATCCATGACGTCTATGAATAACTGTTCACCGTTCCGTTATGTTGTAAACGTGGTTAATTTAGGGTTCCCCCCGGCATTTTCTTTCCGATAATTTATTCACGTGGTCCGTGTATTCGATACCCATTTTTCGCATTCTCAATCCTGGTATGTTGTCCTGGATTTCCTGGATACCTCTGATTTGGCTAGTTCAACAGCTAGAGCCACGGGTGTCACAAAGTTAGTGGTGGGTTCTTTCATCGTCCCACCCATCTGAATTTTTTCCACGACGTATTGTCCTTTATGATTAGGTTTCAACTTCCCTTCGGCCATCCGTTGAAAATGTTGTGTCCACATTTCTACTCTATCCATCGTTGACGTAAGTGAAGTACACAGCGAGTAATAGTTTTATCTTTGGCTATTAGCTGTAACTTTCCTCCCCTTTTAGCATTTCTTCACCATCACTGTCGTCGCTACCACCATAGCTAACGTCGTCGTTCTCAGACTTCACTATACCTTCTATTAAATAACGGTGTTTCTTAATGGCCGACTGTATGGCCTGTTCTAGTATCATTCCCTCGGACACAAGTTCGTGTACATCTTCCATGACATGTTGGTGATTGACTCCGTGTTCTAATTGGAATGTGTGGAGAAGCAGTTGTCTATACATACGTAAGACATGTGTTGTATCTTCCGCTACTATTTTTGAGTCTGCCTTTTTCTTGGCCTCGTCATTGGACATTCCATCTCGCTCATATTTTTCCACTTTCTGTCTCCAAGGTTTTTCATTATTGTTCGAAGCTTTACGGTACATGACTCCAAACACTTTGTGTTCTTCGCTGACTTTATCTTTTACATCTTCTTCACGCGGAAACGCCTCCATTAAAACGGTGGATATCCTATGACCAGAGCGAAGAAGATGTAAAAGATAAAGTCAGCGAAGAACACAAAGTGTTTGGAGTCATGTACCGTAAAGCTTCGAACAATAATGACAAATCTTAGAGACAGAAAGTGGAAAAATATGAGCGAGATGGAATGTCCAATGACGAGGCCAAGAAAAACGCAGACTCAAAAATAGTAGCGGAAGATACAACACATGTCTTACGTATGTATAGACAACTGCTTCTCCACACATTCCAATTAGAACACGGAGTCATTCACCAACGTGTCATGGAAGATGTACACGAACTTGTGTCCGAGGGAAGGATACTAGAACAGGCCATACAGTCGGCCATTAAGAAACACCGTTATTTAATAGAAGGTATAGTGAAGTCTGAGAACGACGACGTTAGCTATAGTGGTAGCGACGACAGTGATGGTGAATAAATGCTATAAGGGGAGGAAAGTTACAGCTAATAGCCAAAGATAAAACTATTACTCGCTGTGTACTTCACTTACGTCAACGATGGATAGAGTAGAAATGTGGACACAACATTTTCAACGGATGGCCGAAGGGAAGTTGAAACCTAATCATAAAGGACAATACGTCGTGGAAAAAATTCAGATGGGTGGGACGATGAAAGAACCCACCATTAACTTTGTGACACCCGTGGCTCAAGCTGTTGAACTAGCCAAATCAGAGGTATCCAGGAAAAGACAACATACCAGGATTGAGAATGCGAAAAAGGGGTATCGAATACACGGACCACGTGAATAAATTATCGGAAAGAAAATGCCGGGGGGAACCCTAAATTAACCACGTTTACAACATAACGGAACGGTGGACAGTTATTCATAGACGTCATGGATGGAGTATGAGACGAATTGACAATAATTTTCATCCCGTAATGAATCGTGATTTGTGAATACTGTGTTCAATAAATAGTGTTAGTTATTTTGATTATGCGAAATACAATACTTGATTATATAATAAAATTGTAGAAATTGTATTCATGTCTTTGTTTTCCATTTACCCCTTGCGCTGCTTATTTAAAGTACAATGTCATGAAAACATTGATCGGATATCTTTCAAAAACGAATATACTCATATCTCGATGAGAGCTTTCGAATGATATACAAATTGTAAACATCAGTTCAGAACTAAGGAAGATATGACCATTATAATATATGATGACGTCACTTTCGGTTTGACCTCCTCAATCAATAAAAAATACGAAACCCTTTTCAACGAGTATAAACACGACTACATTCGGACAAGAAATAAAGAAGATATCGGCACTTGCGCATTGAGAAGACTTTTGACGCACTTTGAAACAAACAAATATTCAAATATGACGTCTCTTCCGGTTTGATCAACTCAATCGATAGAAAATCCGAAACCCTTTTCAATGGGTCCAAACACGACTACATTCTGACAAGAAATAAAGGAGATATCGGCATTTACGCATTAAGAAGACTTTTGACGCACTTTTATGCAATCATTTAAAACGGCGATAACTAGAGAACTAATAGTCTTAGGATCATATTTTTTCATATATGAAAAGGGCTCAACAAAATCTTTCCAACGGTATATCAAACTTGAAGATCGGGGAAATTTCATTTCTAGGGTTTAAAAATCTCTCATATTACATAACACAAAAACGGCTGAAAATGTTATCGACCGCCCCGGGTTTAAATGAAAGCTTTTAGTGTCCTCTATCATTTGATAACCTAAAACAAAAAAGTTAAAGCGTAAATAGTGAAATAAATTAGTAAAAACTGATTTGACGCTTTTAATGGGCTCCTTTTCCCTCTATATTTAACATCTGATCAAATTGGTAAAGTCGTGTTTAACTCCACTGACACTTTTCAAGTGCAAATTCAAACATAATAACTTTCATCATGAAGGGTAAACTTTTTAACAGCAGTGTAAAGGGTTATTCTCAGGCAAGTGTTAAAGGTCAAATGAAACGCACTTTTTCAATTGTATATTATTGTGACCTTTACTTTTATAATAACAACTGCGTAAAAATTGTCACTCAATTATTTGAAATGATGTTGTTATCATGGATTTTGTGTTTGCGCACCTGTATCGGTAACTAAAAAAATCTAGAGAATTTGTGTATCGTGATTAAACCGGAAGTGACGTCAGTTGAAGTCTTACAGAAATGGTGGAATATTAGAGTTCAGAGGATTGTTTTCGTTGTGTTAATAGTTTGTATCTATTTCTCGTGAACGCTGAATTGACACGACACAATGCCGGTTCGGTGCTTTGCTCCAGGCTGTAGTTACTCGTTCTTATCAGGCCATTCCTTGTTTACATTCCCAGGAGACACCGATTTAAACTTGAAATGGAGGGTGAACATGAACCGTGGATTTTGTTTTGAGCCAGCGACATTTGTTGTGGTAATCTACTAAGTATTCATGATTATGTCAGGAACATTTTACCGAAGATTGTTTTGTAATAAGTCCCAGGCTAGCTGCCGATCTTGGGTTCAAACCCGGAAGATTTCAATTAATAAAGAACGCAGTGCCAACGAAATTAACCATTTTGAAGGAACAGAAAGTCCGTGGTGCTTTTGGGAAAAAACAGCGACAAGTGGTAAGGAAAAGTATTTCAATATTTAACAATCGTAGATAATATTTAATTATTATTTATTCTTCTGTGTTTGAGGTTTTATGAGTATGCCCCGGTTTTTTAAAATATTGTGATACACTCAAAAAGTTATTTTTCCCCCATAATAACTGGATTATGTTTATAATATCCCAATTTTCAATTTGTTATACAGTGTGTCAACTATGAATATGCAGAGATATTGGGTTGGGGTTAGTAATTAAATGCTTGTTTATTCCTTTCTGTTTAAAACTTATAAATTCATGAACATTTTTATATAAATCATAATCCTATCCAACATACAAAACAGCAGACTTATTTTATTAGAAAGAAGAAATTGATAGTCAAGATTCATGAGCACTTTTTTCCTTTTAAAAAATGTTTTTTGCTTTCTTTTTTTTTATCAGAAGTACATATTACAATACAATATTACAATATTATATATATTTGCACAATTTATTGCCAAGAATTATTTCGAATTTGTCTGCTGCAGATTTTTAAATTTTGAGAAGGGTTATATAAGAAGAGTTTAATTACCAATTAGCCCAAGTCCCTGTATGTACACTAAAAGGGTTATAAAACCAATTAATTAGTATGTAACCAACACACATTGAACACGACAGGAAATGATTGCATAATGTTACATAACATAAGTCACCCTGCCATCTGGTCACATTGTGATATGATAGGTCCTGTCTACCTCTTTAGAATTGCATATATTTTACTGTTTTGTACCACCTCATGTTTTCAATAACAAAATGTGTCAAAATATTCCTTTCTCCATCAAATTATTTTTTAAAAACTAGTTATTAGTTGTTTTTTTCATTATATTTTAGACTACATCGACAAGCTGATGGATGAAGTTATGGACAGGAGAAAAACGCTCAACAGCTATCAGGAATGCAGAGAAGACTTGAAGGATGCAATGATGTCCACACCCAAACCTGTCTGTCACAAATACCCAGCTGTTAATAAAGAAGCTGAAGAGTGAATTCCTTTGTGTTGTTGGACAGTGTATAAGACTAAGTAGGTAGCTGTGCGATTGACAATGACCGGCCTCTGATTGACTATTGTCTGCAAAAACTGCTTTGTTTGTAAATATATGTTTTTCAACTTTTCCTTGTTTTATTATCATGATGTGCTATATTTTATACACTAGTAGTTAGAAAATGTTGCTATGTTTTGTGTGCTATAAATTTACTCATAACTTAAATTAAATGGAAATAAATTTGACTTTATTAATCTTTGTTTTTTTTTAATACTTTATTGTTTTACAAAACCATTTAATAAGAAGTAAATCAACATTTACTCAACACCTTTACTGTCTGTCACCTTTTTGTTTATACAATATTGTTCTACAAAGCCATTTAATAAGAAGTAAATCAACATTTACTCAACACATTTACTATCTGTCACCTTATGACAAAAATCCAGGATCAATATGGGATCTTTTGTCCACCCTTTCAAAAAGGTGTGGGATATTTTGTCCACCCTGCCAAAATGATATGGGACCTTTTGTCCACCCTGTCAAAATGATGTGGGATCTTTTGTCCACCCTGTCAAAAAAGGCATGGGATGTTTTGTCCGTGGGATCTTTTGTCCTGTATTCGTTGTATCAGCTCACAAGTCAAGATTCGCAAAACTTTAAATTATTAGTAGTTCTGGTTACTCCCAGAGGAAATGCCTTGATATAATTGAAAAAATCATGAAAAGGGCGTAAAACACAAAACAATAAATCAATCCTTATGTTTAATTTAGTTCCTGAAAGAGCAATCAACTCTTAGTATGATCCATAATCTAGTAAAACCAACTATGTGGACTTTTGAGAGTAATGTAGTTCAAGATCAGTCTTAACAAATGTGCTGTTTGATCTAGCTCTGCTATAAACAACAAACAGTCAAGGTAGATGTCACCATTGTTAATATTGATTGATTCATGTAGGAAGGATGTAAAGGGTGACAATTTGATAGCTACACTTAGATTAGTTTTCCTGCACACTGCTCAAATTGATATAAGTGTGGGCAGATGAACAGTTGCTTTTAAATGTAATTTATATTTTAGTCTAGAAGCTCCAAGCATATTGGGAAAGGGAGAAATTGCTCATTTTAATCCTTCCTCACATACAACAAATCTGCAATTTCTCCTTTTCCCACAATGTTTTCAACTTTTAGTCATACTTTGTCCATTCAAATATAGAGATTTTCTATTTTTTGACAAAAATGTTCAAAGTCGTCTGCTGCAGAATTGTTGTATGAGGGAAAGGGTTGACTGTTAAACAAAGTTGAAATATTTTGTCCAATCATGAGCAATTTCTACTTTTGCAATAATTTTTTCAAAAGTCGTCTGCTGTAGAGGCGTCAGAAAGCGTCTAAAGGTGGGAAAGGGTTAATTAAGCAAACAATGTTTTCAAGTGTAGCTATCAATATATTATAGGCATGAGCAGTGGAAAGAATTAACCATGTCCTGCAAACTGAAAATCGGAAGCAGAAGACAGCATCAAGATCTGTGTAAATTATGCAAATTCTCTATGAATAAAGGAAAAATTAATCTTTATGGGAAATTTTCTCCTTTTTCAGGAAAAACATAATTTTTCATAATGACTTCATTAGTCAGGTGCAAGTGGGAAATATTTAACAATGCATTCACAGTTTGCAACAATGTAGACATGGAATTGTAAATACAACAATATATATTTTTACTGGTTTAAATGTTATCACATTATTCCACATGGGTCATATGTCAAAACAATAATTATTGAATAGTCTCTAGCATATTTAAATCCAGTGTACTGCTCAGAGGGCCACTTTTGTCTGATCTTCTCCACAGCATAGGCTGGTAGGACTTTCCGCACACTCCTTCCAAGTCTATGCCATATCCATCTTGTAAGCCTTCGGCAGGCTACATTTCTGTACATCCTGTGAAAAAAAGTTGTAGATATATTGTATTTATTGGAAAAGAAGAAATTTCCCATGGCAAATTATTTCTATTTTCCCACTTATGTTTTCAACTTCGATAAAAAAAAGTTATATTTATGTTATAGTACTTATATATTTTGAAAGCATTTACCATATTTACTTGCATTTTTTGTTGAAAAGACTCCAAAGTTTACTGCTGCTTTAGTAGAAATTTTCAACTTCGAAAATGCCGGTTCGGTTATATCAGAGACATATCAAAACATATGTTTATATGTCTCTGGTTATATGTTAATATCGTTTTGATCAAATGAAATGGCTAAATATATAAACCAACGAAGTAACTTTGAAGATATTTGAAAACAAAGAATGGGAGGAAAACGATTTCAGCTTTGAATAAAACAAGAAATTTTCCTACCAATTTGTATTGTCCAAACGATCATTTTCATCGTACTCGTTCTCATCGCTGGAAGATTGAATTTCCGAAAAGGACGATACAAATAGGTGTCAATGGTCTTCTTGGTTCAATTTGGTACGGTTTAACACTCGTAATTGCTGGAATTAATACAGAAATCGCATCTGTTTCTTCTAAACCTTGCATAATTTCACTAGTCTCCATTACAGATATGGTCGAGTTGTCAACGAATGACGTCATCAGTAACGAGCGGACTGCGCATGCGCGAAATTTGATTATTGGAAAAATGAAAAAGTACAGTAAATCACGTTGCGTATTTCATTAATAGCGCCAATTTAAGTAAAGATACCGAGGAATGGATTTTTCCGATGTATTTGTACACAATTACTGAATAAGCGTACGGTTATAATTGATATACACAATTCTGCATTGCATTTCACCTTTAACGTGTTCCTTGCAGGTGTTCTTCAGACACTGTGGCGCCATTTGGTTTAAAGCAGTCTATTCATACATTGTCCACGTTTTCTTTGCCATTTCAATGCTCTATTGTTCGTACACCTGGTCTGATGAAATATTCGATAGTGGTTGTGAAATAACGAAACTAAAAATAGATCGGGACCTCTGTCATTTGAACTCTGGACGCTCTAGGGGTAAGACGTTACATTTATTGCCATACATGTTTGACTATGTGCCGACTATACTAAAGGGATATATCGTGTCGTATGGATTCCCACAAAACAATGTAGCAAAGGGTAGGTCGAATTTCTCCGCCAGCTCCAACACTTTCTAAATATAGACCCATGATGTCATTCTAAATATAGAACTATTAGAAATATCTATTTACAGTAAATGACATATAATCTATTTATAGAAAATGACACATAATCTATTTATAGAAAATGACACAAGTCCCTAAATGATAGGGTTTTCAGAATCCTACATGTACATGTAAAAATTGACTCCACAAAACAACATGGATGGTCAGTAATATATACACCTGAATCTTGAGGAGAAAAATTAACTCCACAAAACAAAATGGCGGGTTACTATTAAATACGTAGGAATATAGAGGTAAAAATTGACTCCACAAAACAAAATGGCGGATTCCTATTGAACATATAGTAAACACTTTGGTCTAGGGTCATGCCCTCTACTACTAACTCCTTTCAATGATATAGGGTTTCCACATGAGAAACGCTTAGAACGTGTGACAAATGAAGTTTGCAACTGGTTGATTTACATGGAAATAATGAAGGAATTATTTGATATATCGTGACCTATAGCCCGAAGTCAAAAGAGACTCATCAACTAATTTCGAGTTATCAACGTGTTGGACGGTTTCCTTGGTTGATATTAGAATGATTTATTTGTTTCAGCTTCGTAATTCATGTATACTTAAATGTGTTGATCATGAAAAGCAAGCCAACAAGAAAACCATATTACATAAACAGCGCAGCATCAGCTCTAAGTTATCGCCTGTGCAATCAAAACCCAAGAATTGATTTGAGTTAAACGATATATTCGAATTATCATACATTCGAGAGATGGCGTCATATGCCTTTATGTCATTCTTAAACAAGTTCTATCTATTCATTTTGTCTCTTAAGTCGTTTCTAGCGTAAACAAGAGAGTTCAAAGAAACATGTGTGTCGTAAGTGATAACGTGAAGAACAGACGGATGTTATGTGATCAATATGGGTCTGCCTGTCAGCAGACGACAACAAGAGCAATTCATTGTTTTGTATCTCATGCAAAATCTTTTGATGTACGAGACTGCAGGCATTTAATTATTAATACAAAATGTGTATCTTATTTAAGTTTCTGCGACAACATTTTATAATTCCTCAGAACATGATGTAATTTTGCGTTTAATTACATTTTACTGTCAATTGCAACTTTCAAGGACATATTTGTTAGTCGAGAATATTACATTGTGAGCTGTTTTGCTTTTCCCGGGAATACGTTTACAAAATTACAAATTGGATTGTAAAGGCTTATTTCGTCGCAGGGAAAATTTAACGAAAAGTATTTTAGCCCAATCACACATATCTACCAATAAAGCACTTTGAACGCATCTAGACAAAACTATTAAATATTTCTATAATATGAAAGCTCTTTATCGGTAAGTTCTCCCTTCACCATATTGTTTTCAATAGTCATATGCTGAAAGGTGTCAGAAAGATTATTTATGTGGTAAAAAGTTAAGTAATACGAGCATAATCTGCCAATACCCAGATTCTATAATAAAGTATGACGGGTAGACGGTAAAACGAAGAAGAAGTGTTCTATACGCGCTACCCTGCCATGGCAGAAGGCATACACTTTACATTAAATAACTATATTCCATTTTACAGAAGAAATGCAAGAATTGAATTCCGCAAAGACAAGAGGTCGCTTAAGGAGATCAGCTGTTGGTAACATAGAACGAGCAAGATCAAGAACATTGAAGATGACAATAGTAATAGGTAATTGGTATTTAAATTGTGTGTTGGGATTTAGTCGCATATTTTGACGCTTTTATAGTCTCGTTGCAAAGCCCGCTTATTGATTCAAATTGACGTACATATATCTATAGGGGCTGGAATGCACTTTGCAATCTGGGTAGAATAACTTAACAACAGGTTAAACATGTCGAAGTATCTGAATAATACATTGAAGATAATAAAATATGTCCATCCTCCGTACAGTCTTTCTTTCAAAGGAATCACATGACCCACAAATCTAGCATTTTGAATTAAAAAGTATGGTTTGGATTAGATTAGAAATAACCCTTGGTCAATCAAATCCTATTCTATCTCTCTCTAGGGCGATCGCTATGTTTATTGCCAGGCGTAATCTGGCCACAGCTTCTTAACATAACAAGTATATTTGTAAGCAACAGATGACGAGCCCTGGTGACAGAGACTCGCACGGTTATTTTAAAAACATAGAAACACAGTCAACCCTGGTGGAGGTAATTTCCCGCATTCCAGTCTTTATCGAAGTTGTGACTTGTAGAACGTTACTGTCCTGTAGTGGAACTATAGTAGAAAAGGAGTGCGCTGAAACGAGACTAAAACTTGGCTTGAATGACAAATACAATAATAAAAGCGGTGGGAAGGGTGGGTTTTTATTTTTGTTAAATGATGACAAGTGATATAAAGGATATATGCAGAAATCAAATGCAATATTTTCGGATGCAAGGTCACCGCTTGCGTTTACCAGGAAAAGGAATTTTAAACAATGAACCTAACGGATAAAAATTGCATCATTTGAGATCAATTAGTAAAAAGGATTATCATGCATTACAAGAAAAAATTCTACATTGTCCCTGTAAACGGTTTCAAACTTAAATGTCCGAAACTTATTACAGAGTACAAATGCACTTTATTGAAATAAGAATCATATTTATTTGATGCAAAGTTAAGTTACATAACAAAGGCGACACAATATATCTCTTGATGTTGGCGTAATCTGGCCACAGCTTCTTAACATAAAAAGTATATTTGTAAGCAACAGATGACGAGCCCTGGTGACAGAGACTCGCACTGTTAGTTTAAAAACATAGAAACACAGTCAACCCTGGTGGAGGTAATTTCCCGCCACATGGCAAAGCCATACCGCCACCAGTAAAACTATGAAGTGTGGCCATATCTTCAATAATTAGGATAAACATTAACATCAGTATAAAGGAACTGATGTATACCTTCAGTTAAAGCTCTAAGAAAAATATCATTGCCCTTGTTAGCTAGATGAACCCCATCGCAATAAAGGCTCGGAACGGACTCGTTTATATCTGTGTAGCGTAAATACTTCCCTCCTCGACTTAAAATGAATGAGGCAATGCCATTGTTGACCCTTTTCCTGGCCTTTTCAAGATCTTTGTGACAATTTTCATTTCTCCAATGAAGTCTTGGAAGTATCTGGGACCACACAATAATGGAACGGGGAAACAATTTGGTAATTTTAGATAAAGTCTACTTAATTGCTAGCATTATTGAAATAGTTGTCTGCTGACCAATATTATTGCCACCACAATGAATTACTAACAGGTCTGGTGGATCTTGTATAGTGGCAAGATGTCTGAGCAGAACAAAAAGGTGTCGCCATACCAGACCACTCCTGCCCTGCCAAAAAATCTCTACTTTGTAGGTCATGTCAAGTTGAGATCTGTTTGGTCCGCAGTTTCTGGCATAACAAAAAGCCCTTTTAATGATGGAAGATTCAACAATCCAGACTAGCTTATGTTGATCTGCAATATACTTAGGAAAATGGTCAGCTATGCTGAAACTCATAAATTTGCAAAAATGGAATAATACTCAACACAGTAATTACTTCAAAGCAAGGGCATCAGTAGGTATTCTAATATATGATTTAAAGGCGTCTGACTTCCACCTACCAAAAGACTTAATTTTGTCATCTGCCATACCATTTTGAGACGCTGTGGTTGCTGCCCCAATGCGGAAAGAGTGACTCCTTTAATGTGACTTTTGCAAACCTAATGCACCAAGAGATTTCTTCAAAACAGTAGAAAACTGATACCTAATCAAAGTTAAGCTATTAAAATGGCAAAATAGATGCTAACAAAGCTGTGTTTTTCTAACATTTACATGTTGTAACATGCATTTTACTAGACATGTTTCTGTCCCTGTTTTAGGAATAAGTAGAACTACACCCTTACCCAATTGGTCAGTTTTAGAAGACCTTAATAATACCTTTAGAGCTGAATTGTCTTTTTCAAAACAGACATCATCAAATTTGAGAGCATGACCTTCATTATCTAGATTGGAGACTACCAATTCCCCAACTCTAAAGAAGCCAAAAAATGCCATACAAAAAATGCCATACAAAAAACAGCTTTAAAAAGAGCAGTTTCATATGCAGTGTAACAAATTGTGGGTAGGGTTGAAATTATCTGTCTAAGAAGGTCTTGTGTTATAGGAAACCTACTGTCCACCCTTGTATTTAACTTAAGGAAACCCTTTAGCATTTTCGATACTACAAACTTGTTAGTAGTGTCTGACAGGCCTTTTATTTTACAGTAAAATGAAATACCTGATATGTAAGACCTAGCAGTACTGTGTGATAAACCTCTTAAAGATATAAATGCTATGACTTCCATAATAACTCCAACAGGTGGAGGCCAAATAGTTGGATGGGAGTAAGCCAATCTAAATTGTTCAAACAGTTTAATTGCAGATTAATATGAAGCCTTTGTGCTCAATGTGATACCATTACTAACCAAGGTATTAACTTGAGACTGCAAATCAATGGATGAAACATAACTGGTATTGCCTCCCTAGTTGTGTTGGCTTCTGGTGCTACTTGTCTGAACCGCTGCCACTAACAACGAGAGAAAGAGAATCAGCTTTAACATTAGAGACACCCTCTACATGTATAGTTTTGTACTGAATATTAAGATGCATGCATTTAAATATCAAGGGTCGCAATAAATGCATAATACGTTTTGACTTTGAGGACTTTTTGTTAATAATAACTACCAATGCCTGATTATCAACATGTAATATTATTTTCCTGTTTCTTAATTGGCATGACCAAATACACAAGGCCAGAACAATGGGGACCAATTCCAACACAGTTAGGTCATCAAATAAAGTGGTATCTACCCATTCTACAGGCCAAGGGGTAAAACACCCATGTGCTGCCAAAAGCAGCTTTACAACCCAGGATAGGGGAACCTGCACTGTCTGTAAAGAGATTAAGTGTTTCAATGTCTTCCCAGTGCAACTTCGGGAAGCTGCAAAAACCATTAAAATGCTGAAGAAACGAGAGCCACAAAAAAAGATCAGCTTTCATTGATAATGATACTCTCACATGATGAAAGGGTTTAGTTAAACCAGACATTGCATCATAAAAACGTCTATTAAATGCTCGAGCCACTGGTATAGCCCGAGAACAAAAGTTTAGTAGCCCAACAATTGATTGTAATTCTTTAAGTGTAACCTTTTTTTTTATTCAGCAAGGATGTTAAAAGCAGACCTTAATTTTTTTAATTTATCAATAGGTATTTTGATTTGGGACATAACGGAATCCAGTTCCAGGCCTAGGAAAACCAGTATAACAGTAGGACCAACAGTTTTTCCTTCAACCAAAGGGACCCCTAATAATGGACACAACCTTTCAAAGTCAGACATAGTCTGTGCACACATAACAGACTGTTTCTCTCCAAGAAAAATAAAATCATCCAGATAATGATGTAAACAATAACTTGGATTTAAGCGTTTAAAAAGTCATTCAATGAATGAAGCAAACTTTTCCCATAAGGCACAATACAGTGCACAACCCATTGGCACCATTTCGTCTACAAAGTAATGTCCCTTGAGATGAAAGCCTAGTAAGCAATAATCTTTTCGACAAACTGGCAACAGTCGAAAAGCATATTTTACATCCATTTTACTCATAAGGCACCCATCACCAAAATTTTGAATTGAATGTATGACTTCATCCATAGATGTATAATGGACTGAACATAAATCAGGATCAATATAGTCATTAATGCTAGAACCCGACGGATAGGATAAATGCTGAATTGATCTCCAAGTTCCATCCTTCTTGGGAACCAAACCTATGGGAGATAGAACAAGATTGTGTAAAGGGCATGACTTGAATGGACTTGCAATTCTACCTAAAGCTACCTCCTTCATTACCTTCTCAAGGGCAGCTTCGGGATTCTGTCTAACTGATAACAGATTATCACATTCCCTAAATTGTCTTGGACCATCATATTGCAAGCTAAAACCATTGGAGAATCCTTCAGCCAAAATGTGTGCATCATAAAAAAGAGGGTAATCAGCTAGATATTTCAATAAAAAATCAACATTAATTGGAGATGGACCAAGTGATACCACATCAGTATTGCTGCAGCAAAGGTCTTGTGGAGGATCTTTATTGTGTTGCTGAACTGCCACTGCTGTTTGCAGGTCTGAAAGTAGAACTTTGATTGCCACTGCTACCTGACTTATTATTACACAATTTCATAGCATGTCTTCCTCCACATCGAATGCATTTGTGTGCAAAATTACAGGCTGGTTTAGAACAACTTCCTTTGTAGTTGAAATCAAAACATTTGCCTACATCATTATTTGGTAATTGTGGCTTATGCCTACACATAAACAAAAGCCAAAGCTCTTGATCAACAACAGCCTATGACATATTTGAGCACATAGATTTTTTTAACCTAAACTGTTCATCGTAAGACTACCAGCCATTAATATAATACTGTTTAGCGACTAGTCTCATAGTATGCAAGTATTTTAGCATATCTGGATATTGTTCCTTGTGATCTTGCCAATAAACATCCATGAACACAATGAATGCATCTGTCCAGGTATCAATATTAACAATGCGTTTGGTAGGTTTTGGAATTATATTTATCTGTTCACTACCATCAACACTGAGAATTTGCCCAGAATTAGACTCTGGCAAAATTAAATGTGCTAAATTCACATATTGACCGTTCCAAATATTTTGCTTTTAGGCAGATAATACCTGACTAAAATACCCCTACTTGCAAGCTGAACCTCACCTATCTCAGAGCTGCATAATGCAACTGGTTCGGGGTCCTCAGAGCTAATAGTTGCTAGTTGGATAAGGGGCATTATCTTGGCCGCAACTTTCTCCACCACTTCCTGAAGTTGATCTTCACTGAGTTTCACCTCCGTCTTTTCCAAACCCTTAGCCTGCAAACTTGGCATTTCATGATTTCTCACTGATTTTTTCTTTGCCTTAGGCATTTTTGTTACTCAGTTAAGGTCAACATAAACATACAAGATTGAAAGTGCTGGGTATCTAACATTATGTATTTCCATAATTGTTATATTTTAATTCATTAGCTTACATTTCAAAATGTCAACAATGTTCAATACCAACGTGTGATGACCAGCAAGGTATAATGAATACAATAATGGTGAACTGTACACTCATTTTCAATAAAACACTGAGGTAAAGGTGATGAAATTCAAAACAAATACAAAAACATGAAACAATGTGAAAAAGATAGACAACACAAACAACATTCAGCTGGCGCCGAGACAATTTCTCTTGGGCAGCCAAACAAACAACAATATTCAACACGAATGGGCCAATATCCCATCAGGTACATTCAGCTGGCGCCTGGACAATTACTTTTGGGTAGCCAGATAAGCAACACAATTGAAATCACACGTATTGAAGTACAAAAAAGGCGCCGAGACACTGTTCCTTGGGCAGCCAAACATACAACAATATTCCACACAAACGGTTTAATTTACCATCTGGTACAAAATTCAGTGCAAAACAAACAAGAAACCAGCACCGAGACAATTTCTCTGGGGCAGCCAAGCAGTCTTCAAAAATGCATTAACATCAAATGGGCCAACCGCCCATCAAATTCAAAATTAACACACGGGGCAGGTTGGGTGTTTAAAAAACACAAAACAGTACTGTACATTCATTTCTAGAAATAAAACAAACCAGAACAAAAAACATTTCGAGGCAACAATTGTAGGCCGGGCAGCTCGCCAATTGACGAATATGAAATTATCGATTTGTGTCACAAAACGAACGTTTAACCAAAACATTAGCAACAATACTGTAAGGTTATATCAGACCTTATTTTTGTTTAAATGATGACAAGAGATGTAAAGGATATATGCAGAAATCAAATGCAATATTTTCGGATGCAAGGTCACCGCTTGCGTTTACCAGGAAAAGGAAGTTTAAACAATGAACATAACGGATAAAAATTGCATCATTTGAGATCAATTAGCAAAAAGGATTATCATGCATTACAAGAAAAAAATTCTACATTGTCCCTGTAAACGGTTTCAAACTTTAATGTCCGAAACAGTATGGTTTGGATTTGATTCGAAATAACCCTTGGTCAATCAAATCCTATTCTATCTCTCTCTAGGGCGATCGCTATGTTTATTGCCATCTCATGTTATAATGATGGCGTAATGGTATACATACATGGTCAATAATGATACGTCTACACGTGATCACATCCTGTAGAACGTTTTCATTGCTGGAAATTGGTCTAAAATACTATAGTGATGTGGGTTTTTTCACGTATAAAGTAGTCGGCCACATCCTATAGCACACGTTTACAGTAATTGAACGGATATACATTGTGCTCATATGTCGTTTAGAGTTGCATAAATGTATGCTTTCAAACCATCGGAATGTATCTTATATAACTTAGTGTGATATCCATACATAACTGCATACCATGTAACGGACATTGCCTTTCCACAATGCGTTACAATTGGTCTGTCATAGTGGAGTTATGGCTGTGTATTAAGGTTAAACTATATTACCGAACACTTAGGGCTGTACTAATTTAAAGCTCTATTGGGATTGGTGGATTAAGCTTTCAAGCTCCGAAGGACTTTTTTGTTAAGTACAATTTAAATCCGAATACATACCAGTGTTTTTGTAAAAGGAGAACACTTTTAGACTCACATTTTCTCCAAAGAAATGGTACATGTATATTACAGATGTGTTGTATATGAGGATTCTAAAGGTAGCCATGCAATTCCATAATTGCACCTGGCGTTACTGAAAACTTGTGTAAGATACACAAATCGGGTTTTATGACTAGGCTTATTTACTGACTTTGGTTGAACAGTTTGTCCAAACGAAAGTAACTTCAAAGCAAATACCGACTGCCGTTTCGTTCTCGAGCCGGGTAATACCAAATTCTTTAAAAATGGTAGCTATAGCTTTCCCACATTTGCCTTTATGAGCTCGCCAAATGGCTATACGCCGAAAGACGAGGAAAAATAAATCCACATCGTCGCCCATCCTTTGCAGTTAGCCTTACGATTGACTCTCTGGTTTCACTATCATTTGACCAATAGAAATGATAGTTTACACAGAATATTTTGAACAACTGATGATAGCGGTGTTAAACGCCATACAAAACAAAAAAATCAAACCTGATTACAACCACGCCAATATAATACAGAAGAACTCGGCTCCTTTTGCACAGCGTCGGTCAGTCTGGTCTGGATGATTTGCTCTGTAATAATTCCCAGTATTAGAGAGAAAACGCTTCATTAGTACTATCCACAATGAAAGGTGCTCTGCAAAAACAAATCAAAAGCCTTTTGCGATAAGTGCAGATCCCGATCAAGCAGCCCATCCGCGTGGTCAGATCTGGCTCAACAGTGTTCGCTTAGTAGTCATATAACGTTTCAAGATTCTACTATATTGCAGTATTCATTTCGATCCTTTTGCATGGATGTGATTGTTGGTCTTAACAAAGCATGTAACAACTAGGTCATGGTTGGTTTTCACGGCGCACCGTCCGTATATAGAATATAATGTACACAGAGAGTATCAGTGGTCCTCAGACTTAACGAGAAATGTTCTACGTCACAAGAAATACCCATGTAACGTATAACTTACTTGATATGATGTTTTACTTACTCCGTCTTCAATTCATGAAAAATATTGATTAATGTTTGCCTCGCTGATGCTCACACGTGCATACCCTTGATGGACAACCCGCGTCGAGACGGACTGGGCTACACGAAAATAGAACAGTATATGCCGATAGAAACGCGATATGGTTTAACGAAGAAGTAGAACATCATATAATTATCTTTAAGAAGTAAGAAGCGAATAGTAAAACCGACACACACATCAATGACACAACATAATGTTAGGATTAACACGTCTACTTGTCGTATTATGTCTTAAGATCAACAAACTAAAATAATCATGTTCAACATCAGAGATTCATTACTTATTAGGTGCCAAATAAACAGGTTTTCTTTAATATAAATAATTGATTTACTTTAAGCATTTAATTTCCAAATAAGCGATACAGCAATTAAAGGAACTGTCTAGACTAGACCAACATTTTCCAGACGTATGGTTCTGTTGTTGAACAAACATCATACACCAAATGTGGGAAAGTAGAACGGATCTCGAAATAGTATTGTGAGTGAAAGTCCGATAACAAAAAGATGTGTTAACTTCTCGCAAAAAGGAACAAGTCTGTGAAATTGGCAGAGCATTAGACGTTAGAAATTAGACATTCGATTAGACATTCGCAAATTTAGATATTTAGGTACCAAATTTCTCTGAGGTCATTGTACATGCAAACAACAAATGTCTAATTGGTCAGTTAGACATTAGACATTCGATTACACATTCGCAAATTACCATACTTAGGTTCCAAATTTGTTGGAGATCAATGTACATTAAAAAACCGAATGTCTAATTCGTTAGTTAGACATTAAAAATTCGATTAGACATTCGCGAATTACGATATTTATGTTCCAAATTCGTCGTAGGTCATTGTACACTAAAAAAACGAATGTCTAATTGGTCAGTAAGACATTAGACATTCAATTAGACATTCGCAAATTAAGAGATATAGGTACCAAATTCGTCGTAGGTCATTTTACATGCAACGAACGAATGTCTAATTGGTCAGTTAGACGTTAGACATTCACAAATTAAGGGATTTAGGTACCAAATTTGTCTGAGGTCATTGTACATGCAAACAACGAATGTCTAATTGGTCAGTTAGACATTAGACATTCGCAAATTAAGAGATTTAGGTACCAAATTTGTCTGAGATCATTGTGAATGCAAAAAACCGAATGTCTTATTGGTCATTTAGACATTAGACATTCAATTAGACATTCGCAAATGACCATACTTATGTTCCAAATTCGTCGCAGATGAATTTTATTCAAAAAACGAATGTCTATTTCGTCAGTTAGATATTAGACATTCGATTAGACATACGCAAATTAAGAGATTTAGATACCAAATTTGTCTAAGGTAAATGTATATGCAGAAAAGGAATGTCTAATTGGTCAGTTAGACATTAGACATTCGATTAGACATTCGCAAATTAAGGGATTTAGGTACCAAATTTGTCGGAGGTCATTGTACATGCTCAAAACGAATGTCTAATTGGTCAGTTAGACATTAAACATTCGATTAGACATTCACAAATTACCATACTTAGGTTCCAAATTTGTCGGAGATCAATGTACATTAAAAAAACGAATGTCTAATTCGTCAGTTAGACATTAAAAATTCGATTAGACATTCGCGAATTACGATATTTATGTTCCAAATTCGTCGTAGGTCATTGTACACTAAAAAAACGAATGTCTAATTGGTCAGTTAGACATTAGACATTCAATTAGACATTCACAAATTAAGAGATGTAGGTACCAAATTCGTCGTAGGTCATTTTACATGCAACGAACGAATGTCTAATTGGTCAGTTAGACATTAGACATTCGTTTTTTGCATGTACAATGACCTCTGACAAATGTGTTAAATTTCGAATGTCTAATCGGATATCTAATGTCTAAATGACCAATTATACATTCGTTTTTTGCATGTACAATGACCTCAGTCAAATTTGGTACCTAAATATCTTAATGTGCGAATGTCTAATCGAATGTCTAATGTCTAACTGAACAATTAGACATTCGTTTTTTTAATGTACATTGATCTCCGACCCAATTTGGAACCTAAGTATGGTAATTTGCGAATGTCAAATTGAATGTCTAATGTCTAACTGACCAATTAGACATTCGTTTGTTGCATGTACATTGATTATCAACGAATTTGGAACCTAAGTATGGTAATTTGCGAATGTCTAATCGAATGTCTAATGTCTAACTGACCAGTAAGACATTCGTTTTTTGCATGTACAATGACCTCCGATAAAATGTGGTACCTAAATCTCTTTAATTGCGAATGTCTAATCGAATGTCTAACTGACCAATTAGACATTCGTTTTTTGCATGTACAATGACCTCTGACAAATTTGGTACCTAATCTCTTCATTTGCGAATGTCTAATCGAATGTCTAATGTCTAACTGACCAATAAGACATTCGTTGTATGCATGTACATTGATCTTCAACGAATTTGGAACCTAAGTATGGTAATTTTGGAATGTCTAATCGACATTTCTTGCATGTACAATGACCTCCGAAAAATTTGATACCTAAATCTCTTAATTTGCTAATGTCTAATCGAATGTCTAATGTCTAACTGACCAATTAGACATTCGTTTGTTTAATCTACATTAATCTGCGACAAATTTGGAACCTAAGTTTGGTAATTTGCGAATGTCTAATCAAATGTCTAATGTCTAATTGACCAATTAGACATTCGTTTTTTTAATGTACATTGATCTACAACGAATTTGGAACCTAAGTATGGTAATTTACGAATGTCTAATCGAATGTCTAATGTCTAACTGACCAATTACACATTCGTTTTTTGCATGTACAAATGACCTCCGACAATTTGGTACCTAAATCCCTTAATTTGCGAATGTCTAATCGAATGTCTAATGTCTAACTGACCAATCAGACATTCGGTTTTTTAATGTACATTGATCTCCGTCGAATTCGAAACCTAAGTATGGTAATTTGCGAATGTCTGATTGAATGTATAATGTCTAATTAGACATTAGATATTTTAAATTTGCGAATCTTTCTTCGAATGTCTTATTGAATGTCTTATGTCTAATTAGACATTCGATAATCAAAATTTGCGAATGTCTAATCGAATGTCTAATGTCTAATTAGACATTCATCTTTTTTGAATGTGTAACGTATAATGCTCTGCCAACTTCACACACTTAAAAGGGACTGTAATACGATTAAAAACCTTAAGTTCAACGTAACAAACACCACTATTTGTGTTGGTATACCTGAGTTAGGGTGCAAAACAACAAGACGGGTGTATACAAACACGTGGATTTGAGAAATAGAATGTACTGATAATATATTTGCCTAAGAGTGTTGATCAGCGTGTAATTAAATCACGCGAAACTAAAGGACGACACAATCTTGTTATAGGACTTGGTGCAGTCAATGTTGTGTATTAAATAATGGAATAAACCAGGGACGTAGATAAGATCTTATCTATGTCCGTGGTTAAACCAACGATGACAAGGGTGTTCCAGTTAATGTTTTAATAATCATGAAGCCGTGTTCGACAACGCAATCAAACGCCTTAAAAAAATACATGTTTTCTGAATATTATATTCAAAACAGGCTTGTTTAAATCGTTTAGTAAAGGATTTAAGCTATCAGGGTAATATACAATATTTTATCTCTAAGAACTAACATGACGTCATCGTTCAGTCGCGATGGTAACATCACAAAGAACTATTGGTAATAAATTACTTGTGTTTTTTGTGCTAATAATTAATATCGTTATTTCAAAGAGTTAACTCTTCACACTCACAGTCGCATCTGCGGCAGACGACTTTCTCGCAATGTCTCCTTTGGCAACTATATTCAATGATGGTACTTTCATTTCTAGCGACTTTCCATATTTTTGAATAATGTTTATAAAGTCGTCTGATGAAGCCTTGTTGTATGCGGATAAAATGTACGTAGCATGAAATAATTACGGCTTCCGGTTGACAGTAAAGGACAATAATAAACGGACGATTATAGCCTGAGTCGTGGACTATAGGATGGTGAATGGGAATTTCCTTTTGGATTGAGGTTCAGTAACATGTGATTAACCCATTTACGCACAATAAAAACTGGACGACGTTAACTAAGTTCAGTGAACCCAGTAACGGCAACTTATATCCTTATACCGCAAAGACAAACTACATTGATCTGATTCACTGTGTAGCAAGGATTACACAAAGTGGGAGCGTGTTCGACAGAATGTATAAACTCGTTCAACTCTGTATATATTTGAACATGGACCTGTCTAGCTTTGTATTGAAAAGATAGTTATATCAAGATAGCTACTTTGAATTGAGCAGCTAACATTATAGAAGCTAGTCAGACAGTGGGAATGCACCGGCTAGCCTGGCTCTATACCTATAGAACGTGTTTCAAAAATGCATTGGAGCAGTCAAAGGGCTATATATGTAGAAGTTGCAAATGATACATTAACAATTTATGAAAACACTTACATGAAGAGCGATGCCCTGCGTAAACTGATCTTAAAGATGTTGCGACCAGTGTAGTGCATCGCTGTTAAATCTGGCTCGAAACCGTTTGTAAAAAGGTCATCAACGGTTCCGATACGCTTCTGAAAAACAGTTTCTGTTTTGCTCCGATTGCATTGATCGTCATGCATATATTTCTTTTAAATGTCATAATTACGCTAATATCGTTTTCAGACAGCACTGCTTACATAATGGTTGTTTTATTTATTTCAGTGAGTGTATTTGTGTTTTGCTGGACGCCATACTTTGTCCTTGCAGTTTGGTGGTGGTTTCATAGGTAAGTATGTAGAAACCATAGAAACACGTGTTCGGCCAAAACAGTTATAATTGTACTTCGTTTTATTATCACATAAACTATGATTTTAGCCATGCTTTACAGCAATATAATTACAAAAATTAAAGAGCATACTTTGGCGATGAAAAAGGATTTATAAGTTATTGACTAGACAATAATAATGTTAATGTCATGTTTCTTACATTATCAAAACATATTTGGAATTCGTATTGCTGTCGTCTATTATTACGAACAGAAAATAATAAAGTTAAGACTTTCAGAAAATCAAGGAATACATTTATAATGAACGAGGTAAAAACATGAGGGCCAAGATGATCCTTAATCGATCACCTGCATTATGGTAATGACGCAAATAGATCATCCCTTTTCTGATGCCACCTGGCGACTGCCGTTTTCAACCAGTCAATACGACTGGAACAAACTATGTAAGCGGTCACATTTCTGCTAAACCCTTTCCGTATTAGAGACGGTTTCTGAGGCCTTTGCAACAGACGATTTAGGAAAAGATTGTCGCCAAAAGAACAATTGCTCCTTATGAGAAAGTTATCCTTTTGCCACAATGTTTGATAAATAATTATACTTTGAATGAGTGAGTCAATAGCTCATGTATAGGAATTTGGAGTCTTCTATGTTGATACCACTTTTTATGCGGGAAACGACGTCGCTCCATTGACGTTACGCCAAAATGAAGTGTTACGGAAATGACTTCACGTCCTTCTTTGGCTACGATACAGTCAAAAGTTAGGTTTGGGCGTAGAAGGCGAATGCTGTAGTTTTTTTGACGAACGAGAAAACATATTTCCATTTATTTTTAACTTTTCGTACAATTGTTAATTCCCACCTAACACAATACTTTAATGATCTTAAATATCGATTTTCAAAAAAAAATGATTAAAAAGAAGACAATAATTTTCAATCCGTGTTTTTCGTCTCATTTTATACATACCCAAAATATCGATTTTAAAAAAATGATTAAAAAGAGGACAATAATTTTCAATCCGTGTTTTTCGTCTCATTTTATACATACCCAAAATGGCGGCTCCCATAAATTTGGCCAGTTTCATTTCAGAAAACTTCATGGGTTATTGAAAAAAAAAAAAATTCTCACACCTGTTACCTATGAACGAAAAAACCCATTTATGTGTTTTTTTCGTAATATGTGTTGAATGGTCCTTGTAATAAAGCTTCTTATATAATTTATGTTACCTTTAGAGATATTTAATTAAGAGTGATATTGTGTTATATAATGTCTTATTCTTTAATAAGCGTTATCTCTCTGAAAGGTGTTTGTAATTGTCATGTTCAGTTCAGCAAAAAAAAAAAAAAAAATGTATCAATCAAATTCATTTACTTAAGACGTAATAAAATTGTAATTGAAATTTATCTGCACAAATGACAATTTTATAGCGAACATAATCTAATAATGTTCAAAATATTTTATTCCTCATATCTCGATGAAATGAAATGGATTTGACTCTGAATGCAACATTTGTCAAAGCACCCTTATGTCTACATTGAGATTACTTATACAATGTAATTGTAATAACACATGGGTGGGCGAAGGAACACTTAACTACATACGTGAATCAATTGTATGAATATTGTTCAACGAGTGCAACGGTTTTCCTTCTAAACAATGTTAATATGCGCTATTGAAGAAGGTAAATGCATTCTGGGACTGTCTATTTCTTGACGACATATGAAAATAACGATGAAAAATTCCTGGAATAAATCTGATTTTAAGGATGGCCACCGGCTTTAGTGGTTTATCATATACTTTGTCTTATCTCAAATGGATTTATCTAACAGTTCTCTCGACCAAACATAAAGACTGGATGCAACAGGCATTATTGTTACCGTTGGCCGTTCGTAAATCCATATGAAATGATCATAGCCTTAGCACGCACTTTCATTTGTTGGCGGAATTCCCTGACACTTCATACACAAATTCAGTGTTAAAGGAGGTTGGAAGACTTCGTGTGTCAGCGACCTAGGGCAAATGTCAACTTCAATTAAAAAAAAGACGTCATCGTTCTTAGCATGTTCGTCGTTTGTTGGCGTTATTCCTTTATACTTTATATATATTTATTTCGTACTATCACTTTTGATTTATTAAGATATTCGTGATAATTCAAACTGAGCCTTGATATAAAGGATCTAAAGACAAGTTCACGTTTCTTTTTCCTAGGATAACCTTTAAGGTCAAGGTCACAGTGACTATAAATAGCCTTTAGTGTAAATAGTCTTATCTATAACTACAAGAGCTTTATTGGTTGGACATTTTAGACGCTTTTCTAGTAAAGCATAACCTAAATATTATTTTTATTTTTATCATTCAGTAATGCATTAATACCATCAATTAATGTTTGGAATATTAACTAAATTTGTCTTTAACATTGGTGTTCAAACACAACACAACATCATTATATGATGATTAAATTACAAAATCCATGCAGGTGGAACGTGAACACTAGCGATATCTGTGTTCAAAGTTCAACAGTCCTTCATGCATTTATGCTTATGAAATATTGCTGGCGAGACAGGGTTTGAATGAACGAACGATTTACTGACAGTCATCGACATGACCGATTTCGTCGTCGCAGCACCTTTTACAAAGATATACTATTTCAAATTGCTTCGAACAGTGGCTGTATCTCGATAAATGTGTTTTAACGATATGTCAGTTGCCTTTTAGTGTTGTGGGTTTACTTCGAATGATGTCAAGTATTTAGTCAGCACATGGAGTTTTATTTCCTGTAAAATGCCTTGAGTATATTTCAATCCTCACTGATATCACTTAATCTGCACTTCTTTGTATTCATCGTACACGAATGCCAATCAACCAAGACATTTCTAGGAGAAAGAATTTGAGATACAATCACACAACCAGACAGGATAACGAATTTCATAGGGAAAACTATTCAAAAAACGCATGAAGGAAAAACGAACCGTAATGCAAATGTAATGTGTAGATACGGATAATCAGCGCAGCCGTACTTTTGTTATATCTTCACAAAACCATTAAAAAATCATCTGACATACAGTGGACACCTGGAGTATATAACATGTATGTGTCGACAAATCTTTATATACGCTTGTCATAAAAAGCTCAAGGCTAGGCTGTTTGGAGTACAACTAATGTTTCTTGTGTATTACAGTGAAAGTGCCCAACAGCTTGATTCAAGAATACAGAAAGGCTTGTTCATGTTTGCTGTATCTAACACGTGTATGAACCCCATCGTTTATGGTGAGTAAATTGTTAGTGTAACAGTCATTAACTCTTACAACGCTTCTCCTTTTAAAGCAGTTATAGAATATTCATATAAAGTTGTGATAACATTTAGTTTACAAAGGCTAATGGGCTTAGATTGGCACTTTCTCTCTGTTTAAATATATATTATATGTATCAAGGACTGCTTGTACCTTGATCAAAGAACTCCACCGCGGGCCAGGTATTATACCGCGCAGGCTAACTTAATGACCATGACGGACTCATATTTATCTGGTTGAACTAGTTTAAAGACAATTGAAGTTATATCGGGCGTCAACCATGCGAATCTGTTTTCATTTTACAGGAATGTTCACGACCTCGTTCAGAAGGGAAGTGTATAAATGTTCTCGATGGATCAAAAAACGCTTCGCGACCAATTACTCGAATGTAAACTGTACGCCCCAGAGATCATCTATGAATAGATATGCTGATGCTTATGTGTGACAAATATATTTACGAAATGATGCTCATTAACTATTGGAATTTTATTCGTAGGCATTTTTGTGAAAAGAAATAAGATTTATGACAGTTTTATGAGTGACAATCAAAATAATAGCAATGCTCGTAGCAACAAGATTGCATACATAAGAAGGGCTTTTGACAACCAGAGACTGGTACTGGCAGGCGGTTTATTAAATGTGCTGTAAATGATAACCAAACTACAAAGCGACGTAAACACTGACAAACACCTTGCTTTTTTAACATGGACGTTATTTTAGATGGGTCATACGACAGTATTACAGTATCGGTTTCGAAAGCTCTGCGTGCGTCAACATACATTCGAGCACTGGATCAACGTAACTCCTCTACAAATCACTCTACTTCTGTATCATTGCAGGATTGTTCACAATTAACTTAAAACGGGAGCTCGTCCGATGTTGCGCATGTCTAAAGTCGGAATGGGGAAATCGCAAGTTCTTGTCTAACGGAGGCACACAAATTGGCCGTGACTACACACAAAAATCTCTCTATGTTCGGACATCTTATAGCTCGGTGAGGTCCTCAGCGTCCGGTGGAATAAAGATCCACCTCGATAAGCTAACTAACAGTAAACCAAATCCTACAGTTAGATATGAACCTGTGAAAACTGATCGTGTTAAAGCAAGTCCAAGGATAGAAGTCCCACAGGATCTAAATGACGGTACTATCAAGACTGAATCTAGAATTAACCTGAACAACTTCATCGCTGTACAGCTACCGAGACAAGATCAACAGCAATCATAGTACAACAAAGTACCAGGTGTGCTTAAATCAACTTAAGTCAATAAAATTGCCCGATATAATAAACGAGTTAAAATGATTTCCATGTATCTAGAGCAGCTCGATAACGTCAAAACACTTACCGTAATGAAACCATAGTGTCGTTTTAATTTTAAGGTAAAACAGCTATAAACGTTTGAAAGTCGCAGGTAGCATTGGTTGATGCTGATATCTGATATTGGGTAGTATAGGGTCAAATAGCTCTTTACGATGAATGTCTTTTATACTCGCTCGTAATTATATAATGTTGGATATTACGATTCACCGCATACCTAATCGAATGTTCCACAAACTTTCAAACGATTCGGGTTTCATACAAAAATACCAGTACTTTGGATGTGTCACATGAACGTGTTTGCTTTGATATTATTTCATGCTATCGGCCATTCCACCCTCGCAGATTAGTTTTCCGTAATTTGTATTGGATTAGTGTATGGCTTTGAATGTATCCTGGTCAGGATAATCACATTATCTGCGACTCTTCGTAATACATTTTAAGTCGTCTTAAAGTGATGTTACACTCAGTCATTGTAGTTAGTCATAGACGGTAATGCTGAAAGGTCAAACATCTTATATTTCTTTCAATAACACAAAATAAGATGGAAGTACAATAGTGTTGCCATTTGGACATACATGTATTAACGTAGTGTTGACCTGGCACGGTCATCCGCGACTACCATCGATCACCTATGACGTGTAAAACAATTTATTTCTATCAGCGACGAATTTCCTAAAGTAGGCTCTTCCATATTCAAAATTTGGCGACTCCATGTTTCTTGTAATACGTGTCTTGGAATATTTTTATAACTTAAAGACAAACCAAACTGATTTCTGGGGAAACAGCTCGTCCTTAGCTGACTCACCTGAATCTGTATTGTTTGCAAATACCTCAAAATTACCTTTCGCGCTGAAAGGGTTACAACTGGTAAGCGTATGTTGCTATTGCATCCGACATGTCTGCTGCATTTTGTATTTAACGTATTCTCTCTCACATAAAGACCTTTTCTGACGCCACTGCAGCAGACGACGTATGAAAACATTTTGGGCAAAAGTAGAAATTGCTCGTGGTGAACAATTTCTCCCTTTGCCAACATGTTTTCAACTCGATGAAAACATCATCCTTTCAATTATAGATACTGTTTTTAAATTTGTTTAGATGTTTTCAAAGTCGCCTGTAGCATCTTTGTTATGTATGAGGAAGGGTTAATTAAATTAGTTGACTGTAAGTATGTTGTATTAGATTGTTGTTACTGTTGAAAATTGTTTTACCACCGAGCTTAAAAGTCTCAGCATATTTTAGAACAGAAAATGAATAAATCAACTACAATACGTTGACTTACATTATATTTATATTTCCTAATTGAATTGAACACAGAGGAGCTGTGCCTAAGTAGCCCAGGGGTTGTGAGTTCGGAGCCGAGCTCGGCCAACATCCTTTTATACACAAATCAAAGTAACACCGCAATTCGTCTTCCACTGATGGGCTAACAGTCTATGTGGAAAAGCTGTCAGTTGCTTGGAAAGAACGCGTGTGAAAAAGCCGGGAAATTTATGGATAGGTGAACTCGCCGCATTGATATATGTTTAGATGTTGCGACACCTGATCACGGCTTTCACTAGTCACACATTCCAGATTCTCTTAATACTAGTTAATCGGCGTTATTGACTTTTGATTGATTTGGATTAAACGTCGTTTTCAACAAGTGTTCAGTCATATCACGGAGGCCAGTTTACCTACTCATCTGTTTCATGATTTTCTCACACCAATACCTCACACAACATACTTTCCAGGCACTTGGCTGCTTTTGTTTATATAGACAGTTAACCCATTGGTTAAAGACGAATGACGCTTGTCACAGTGACTTTTGTCAAACGTCAGAAAGAATGTTGGCCGAGCTGGCATTCGAACTCACAAGCTATTGAATGATAGCCCGCATCGCTACCGATTGAGCTAATGGGGCTTGGCTTCGTGTAGTTGATATCAATATGCTAAGATCGTGTGTGAGATTTTAGTTCGACTGAATGCACAGAATATACAGTAAAGCGTACCACTAAAGGTCACACTACTCGTCCTTATTATATGATATCCCTCCTAATGAAAGGTATTCACTTTCAAAAAGCGTTGTATACCTGCAAATCAAAGATGTAACGGTAAAAGAACGTTGATGAACATACTTTCACCAATTTTGGGACAGTTGTCGACAGACATCCATTCCAAAGGAAACAAACTACACAATAAATAAACGGATTTTCGTAGTCTTTGACAGGATGTCTTCCCCCGCAAATGGATTGATTTTCATAGAATAAAGCAATTGTCATCATCGAGATTTATGATACGGGAAGCAGCATACGGATAGTTGTCTCCGAGTTGAAACTGTAAAAGCTGAGTGCGGCGTACCTTTATTATACTCGAATCCTGATTTTGCCTCCGCTGTTTAGTTGATCATTCATTAAAACGTCCCTTTACCCTTGACATGATCAGCTTGGTTTTAGTATTACCAAAACAAATACGATCTAATGAAACTCCGATTTAGTTGCATGCTTTGTCATAATTACATCGATGTATAGATTGGAAAAGGTCACGCCATTCGCATGTCTATATTCCAAGATTTGATTCCGTATGTTGTCAGTGGAAATATTTCTAGATTATTGCCGTGGTAAAACCATTTCCCCCAGGAGCTGCTTTGTCGTTTGAATACCAATGTGTGACGTAAATGACGATCGTGTTAAAAAAACTAAATGTCGCTAAGTTCGTTCTTCCCTCGGCAAATTTAAATTAAAAGAAAGACTGTTATTTATAAATCTGGTGACCTACTATTTGCGAAGTTATGACACATCTTGATAAAATGTACATCGAATTAGCATGTCATTATTTTCGAAAAAGTGGCGAAATTATTTTTACACATTACACGCATATTCGGCAATATTTAAGTCTATATATTCAATGAGATTTCCATTCATGTACAGTTTTGTACGTATCTATTCGAATGCTTACACAAATGGACAATATCAGGATTGTCCCTGTTTGCAGTAGTGACGTACCAGAACCCTGACCTATAATATGGCTATTCGAATATGATATCCTTATCGCCATTTTTTTTCAACACTTCCGAGGATCGGAACAGCCAAATAGTCCATAAAAAAACCTTTGTTTAAAACCTTTGCTAGAGTGTACATATTCACAATAATGCATGGATTATGTGACGATGAGTCCAATTTCATTGTAAATATGCACTCTTTGATTTGATCACTTTTAAAGCTATAACCTTGTCTTATAGTGAATATAAAGTTTGTGGAAATTCAGTTTTGGTGCAGTCCGATTGTGTGAAAAATGACGTGAACCAGCTTCGCGGAGTAATTTCTTTCTGCATAATACATGACTCTTTTAGGATCGCAGAAGAATTAGAAACTAAAGGTACAAACATGTCTGAACATAAAAGAAGAGGAAAATATGAAGTGCAATGAATTTAACATCACAATGTCAAATGATTGTGAAAGAAAATTCAAAAATAAACTATTTGCATCCTGTATGAATGTGTCTGTCACACCCCGGATTTACATTGAGCATGGCGTATTTGCATTTAGTCGCTTGAACCGAAACATCTTGCTTGTCTATGTAACCGCTTGTTGGAATTTGGAACCGGGCGTTTCGGATTTTATCCATTCACACTCGCGGCGGACATGTCGGAGTGCCAATGGTCAACGCAGATTTCCTAGCATAGTACTTGTCTTTTCCATTGGGGTCATGAATAATTAAACTGTCGCCGTGCAATGACTGAAGTAATGTTGGATTAGATGTAAAACCCCAATAAGTAGCCAATGCAATCTAATGACTAGAAATGAATAATTAAAATAATCTTATTCCGCTCAAGTAAATACATATTTAACTTTGCATGATCATTAAACAACCTACACAATAATTATAATTGTGCACATACATATATCTTATTATTATATTCTTTTTGCCAACTGACCAATTCCTATATATATATATATAAATATATCCAATGTTCTTTAATTCGAAGCATATTGATACATTCATGTTCGGAATAAGACTGTTCCAATTATAAACTGAAAAATGTCGTTGATATAAATAGTTTACCAGGGTCAATAGTGACCCATGTAATCGGTTGAAGGTTGAAGGATTGATGGTGTATTTACTACAACAACACGAACGGCGGTATCCAGCCTAAAAGAGGCATGTAGGATACTACAGATATAACAAATCAAAGTACTGAAAGTACTAACATGCGGGGATTTTGACTCTAGAGTGTTAACAGGATTTTCCTTCAATTTGACCTAGTGACCTACCTTTTGACCCAACATGACCCATGTTAGAACTTGACCTAGATATCATCAAGAAAAACATTCTGATAAGGTTTCAGCATGCTCAAGCTAAAACTGCAGTATCCAGAGTGTTAACAAGATTTTCCTTCAATTTGTCCTAGTGACTTAGTTTTTAACCCGGCATGACCCATATTCAAACTTGACCTAGATATCATTAAGATATAATTCTGATCAAATTTCAAGCTGCTGTAGCCAATAAAGATGCTTCTACAGAGTACACAAGTTTTTCCTTCAATTTAGCCTAGTGACCTAGTTTCTGACCCAATGTGACCCATATTTGAACTTGACCTTGATATCATTAAATCATACTGCTGAAGCAAAAATTGCGGCCTCCAGAGTGTTAACAAGCTTTTCCTTCAATTTGACCTAGTGACCTACTATTTGACCCATCATGACCCATGTTCGAACTTGAACTACATATCATCAAGACAAACATTCTGATACAGTTTCAACATGCTCAAGTTAAAAAAAAGGCCTCCAAAGTGCTTACAAGATTTCCATTCAATTTGGCCTAGTGACCTAGTTTTTGACCCGGCTTGACCATATTCAAACTTGGCCTAGGTATCATTTAGATAAACATTCTGACCAAATGTCAAGCTGCCTTAGTAAACAATGCGGCTTCTACAGAGTTAACAAGATGTTCCTTCATTCTGACCAATTTGACCCATATTTGAACTTGAACCTAGAAATCATTAATACAAACATTCTGAAAAAATGTCAAACTGCTGAAGCAACAATTACGGCCTCTAGAGTGTCAACAAGCTTTTCCTTAAGTTTAACCTAGTGACCTACTTTTTGACACAACATGACTCATGTTCGAACTGTACTTACATCATCAAGACTAACATTCTGATAAAGTTTCAACATGCTCAAGTTGAACATATGGCCTCTAGTGTTAACAAGATTTTCCTTCAATTTCACCTAGTGACCTAGTGACCTAGTTTTTGACCTCAAATGAATGGCCCAGTTTCGAACTTGTCCAAGATTTGATGGAGATGAATGTTCTGATAAAGTTTCATGAAGATCCGATACAAAATATAGCCTGTAGAGTGTTAACAAGGGAAAATGTTGACGATGCACGACAGCCGTATTTCCGTATATTTCATTGCAGGGATTTTCTCAAAAGGTTTTTGAGCTACCCGCTTTCAAGCTACTCGCTTTCCATATATTTAGAAGAAACATTTAAGATCCCTATGTCTAACTTAAATTTCTAAATTATGTGTACAACTTCATGGATTAAAACTTTACATTGTGTACGTTTACTTTGTATTTAACTGATCCCTGGACAATCAAGAAAAATTGTCCATTTTGAAAAAACAGAGGGCAGCACAACAAATTTACAAATTTACACATCCTGAAAGCTTGGCATGATATTGATACGGGGGTATTCAGCATAGCTGAATCCCCCGCATAAAACCCCATCAATGTTGTTGTAGTTATGTAAAACCTCTTTAAAATTACTCCATTGTTCGTCCATGAGTACCAGTTTAGGGACATCGGAAATAACACGGTTTTAGATTGGCGACAGACAGGTGACCAATTACGAGAAGACAATGACAAGATGTTAAGATTGTCTCACTAATTGTCACTACTGGGATCTATCGGGGATCGCCATCAAAGCTTTCTGGCACCTAATATGTAATTGATATACGAACAAGGAAACTGCCTTCTGGGAATAAACGACTAGCGCAGATTAAAATCCGACTCTCTGATCGGAGGATACATTGAATCATACTGAATCATTATAAGACATCTCTGAAGATAACTAATTGCCCTTTCTGTCATGTGAACTTATCAGTTTTATGTGAGTCATGTCTTACGTTAACGCCCGAAGGTAGGTCTTCTTGTATCTCGACTCTAATTGTTCCAGTTCAGTGCTAACAGGATCACGTATCATAGACCGAGAAATTGGACGTGGTAACTTTTCTCAGGAGACGGCAAATGATAACAAAGAGGTGTTCTTATCGAAAATGAATACCCTTTTAAGATTTTCAAACACAGTTGTGAAAGGAGTCTGGCGCGAAATAAAATATAGGTTAATACAAATTATTTGTAATTTTGAGCCCTAGGCCGGATTTTTGTTGCGTACGACTCAATTATTGGCATATGCGATAAGGAGTCGAAATTAACTTTGTTTCCATTTTAAAAAACAGGATTAATAAGAACCCTCGATTTAATTTGATTGAAAAACGGTGAAGCAATACACGATCTTGAAATAGCAGCTGATAGATAGTACATCAGGAACTTTCCGCTTTACGAACGAAGAACTTTATGAGGTAAATCATCTTCGCAAGTCAACGGTTATTTTTCCAGGCCCGAATTCCACCAACCATTCTTAGAGCTAAGTAATACTTATATACTTAAAAACATATAACATCATTTTTGTTCACCTTAAATTTTGTAAAATATTATTAGTAGAATGTATTTAAGTAAATGACTAAGTTGACATTTACAGATGTCTTGCTGATTAACATATTTGTTAAGTAAGGACATATTGTGGGATTTTTATTAGGGAAACAAAAATGATGAAATATTATTTAAGTATTACTTAGCGCTAATTAAGGCTGGTGGAATTGGATATTCCAATGATTATGCTTGGCTATTATTCTTTAAAATCGAAATTCCCGTTGGGCTATTCCGGTAACGTGAATGCATCTCTCATTTCGGAAACGTTCCTCTGCCAATATAATGGTCTTTAACTAACTTTGTCGGCGAATGACGAAGAAATCAAATTTAAGTTAACATTGCAGACGCATACGCCAGTGATAGCAATACATTCTGCGGTAGAAGATATGTGTTTATTGCGACCCGCAACGGTATTGGAAATGCTCTGAATTATGGGTGTCTTTTTTGTTTCCTGACGATATTGTTAACGGTTTTGTTTTTAAGACATGTGATTGCATACGGAGTACCTGGTACGCGTACAACCAATTGGTTTCGATTTCTGTCATGAGTACTTATGGAAAATCGTATATTCGAAAAAGACTATGCTAGCGAAGATGCGAAGATGCAAGCATACACAAATCATGTCTTTTCGATCAAAGGTACATGCATTTTACCATCATTTATCAAAGTGCATTCGAGGCAAATCTAACCAAATTCACAAACATTATTCTGCGATGGTTTAATCAAGCGGATGTCTATAAAAATGGCCCATACAGGAATATCTACAGGCTCAAATGAGTACATGTTTAGCAACTTATTGTACACAAGAAGGAGGTCAAAGTTCCGATTAAATATCAACATCGGCCTATGAACGTATAGAATAGACCATAAAATTAATTCATCCAAAAATACTAAATATCAGACTTCAGTGTTAAACTACCGGTTGGTAAGAAAGACATGAGCTGTGCTCAAAGAAACCATCCTCGATGTTGTCATTACGAGTGTAGACAACCAACTGTTTGCGAGTATATGCTAAAGGATCTGAATAGATACTGCCTCACAGACGTTTCTTGAAATCCCATTTGACTTGTCGGTGAAAAGTGCAGAGCCAGATCAGACTTAACGGATGCGCTGGCTGACCTGTATCTACACTGGCCACAAATGCCTTATTTTTGTTGGATTTCGTAGAGCGTCTCTCACATCATTTTCAAGAATGGCCGAAATTAAATTGTAAACATAGGAGACTTATGTTGAAAAGCAATTGGTACGACGTGCACGATTTGCTTCAGAAATGATCGCAGAAAACTACATTTAGCTGATTTGATTAAATTTCTTAAGCCATTTGCCTGTAAAAGCATTTTAAGACAACATTTATTTTAGGGTAATGAGATTTTCCAGATGTATTTCATTATAATTATTTAAATGTTTCTGCACTTTTATCGTGATGAGTATCTCATGAACAGTATGACAATTGTTAAGATGTTTTTCCCAGACAACAAGTTAGCATAACAATGTTCAAGAATTGTTAACTTAGAGACTTTACACAGTGACACCTTACCAATAATATCGCCGACATTATGCCTCGTGCTTCGAATTCCTTACAAGGCATTATGGTTTAAAACGTTTTCTAATTAAAACGTGCTCCGGTCAAACCTACCATAAGGTATGTATGTACATGTATATACAGATTTGTATCTTTATTTCTGTTTCTGAGTTAATAATGGATGTAATAGGTCAAGTCATTAAAGACACCAATGCACGTAATTCCCTTCACCACATCGTTTTCAAAATGTTCATTGAAGAAGTGACTGTATCGAGTTTAACATCTGTTTATGAGCTGCAATATGAAAGCAATGGGAAAAAATAAACACGTAAATAGTCGAGACTCTGAATCAAATGCAAAAGCTGGTTGACTTACTTCCTATCCAATGAGGTAACATGAGTTTCGAATATCAGCAATAATGTTCAATTCAGTATATTTATAATGAATTTATTTGCAACAATCTATTTATTACCTCTACACACCAGTTTCTCTTTTTTATTGTGTGCTACACGACACGAAAGTCACGAGAAATACTCCTATTGCGTTACAGCTGCACACTTGTCCTGTTTTAATTTTCTAAAAGTACTTCAAATGATGTTATGTCGTAGGCACAACGTTCACATCAGTCGAGGAGAGAAGTTATTGGTGATACCGTAAACATGATGCAAGCAGGCGTTTCATTTTTCCACCCATCTTGCAATTGATAAATAAGTGTGACAGGTCACTTGCATTGCGAATACTGAACCCTTTTCAACATACAGACTGTTTCTGACATCTCTGTATCAGTCGACTTTTTAAAACGTTTTTGAAAAAAAAAACGCTCATAATAAGCAATTTTCTTATTTTGCCAAACTGTTTTTAATTTTATTCAATAATTGATCATTCATTTATTGAGAGTACCACTATGTTTGACTGAATGTTTTCGAAGTCGTCTGCTGCAGATTTGTTGAATATGGGAATATGGGATTATCATATGCGCTGCACGGACGTTTTCTCGTCTGTTCGAGCCATACCGTATACTTTTGACGAATTAATGTTTTTCATAGAACATTGCTAATCAGGAAAATTCATCGGATGAAGATGATTGTAGGATAAAAATGTTTTACCACAGGCTTAGATTTTCAGAGGCTTCCATCACCGGTATTTCAGTAGTATCATGTCAGTGTAACAGTGGTGAATAAGAAATATCGATACTACCAGTCAATGTATTCCGGTACATCTCAACCGTCAGTACAGGTCAAATTACGCCAAACATATCCGCTGACTTGTTGATCTACAACCAAATAGTTCCTATTGTTTGTGAATTGCGAGTGTGTATAGGATGCACTGGAACTGATTGATTTGATCACTTTTAGTATTTTGACCTTGTTTGAAAGTGAAAGTAGAGAATGCTAAACACCGGTTTTGTCCGGGCCCGATTTTGTCCAAAATGACTGTAACCATTTTCGCCTGGGGAGTTCTTTCTTGCATAATGCATGACCCCCATTTTTTTTGGATTGTTTTAAAGCTTAGAGGTAACTCTTTTCAATGATATAAATGAGAAATGCTTAGAAAGTTTTACAATTGAGTTTACAAAATGTCCATCTTGTCTTTACAATCATACAAACATACAAATATATATGAACATAACATTGTTTGTCATTTACATCTGCTTCCTGGTTAATGGTAGATATTTTACCAAATGACCACATAACAATAAGGAAAGCGACAATAGAAATAGCTTATTCATCTTTTTCTAGATAATACATGAAATAGAGATAGAGTTGCAGATTTTTACCGAAATTAGATATAAAAATCTGTCACTTAAATTTCCACATAAGTAAGTATATATCAATATATATATAGCACAATAATCTATACTAGCTAAGAGTTTCAAGTGCTTACCAAAACGAAACGCAAGCGACCTGCCTCTTTATATAATACAATGTTTAATCAGTATCCTTGTATCGTAGAAGAATAGGACTAAAATGAAAATCTCGAAAAATGGAAGTGTGTGAAGTTGGCAGAGCATTAGACGTTAGACATTAGACATTCATTTTTGTTTCGAATGTCTAATTAGACATTAGACATTCGATTAGACATTCGCTAATTTTGATTATCGAATGTCTAATTAAACATTAGACATTCAGAAAAATCGCCCAATTTTAAATATCGAATGTCTAATTCGACATTAGACATTCGATTAGACATTCGCAAATTACAAGATCTATAACCCAAATTCGTCGGAGGTCATTGTACATTCAAAAAACGAATGTCTAATTAGTCAGTTAGACATAAGACATTCGCAAATTAAGGGATTTAGGTAACAAATTCATCGGAGGTCATTGTGCATGCAAAAAACGAATGTCTAATTGGTCAGTTAGACATTAGACATTCGATTAGACATTCGCGAATTACGATATTTAGGTTCCAAATTCGTTGTAGGTAAAAAAACGAATGTCTAATTGGTTACTTAGACATTAGACATTCGATTAGACATTCGCAAATTAAGAGATTTAGGTACCAAATTCGTCGGAGGTCATTGTACATGCAAAAAACGAATGTCTAATTGGTCAGTTAGACATTAGACATTCGATTAGACATTCGCAAATTACTATACTTAGGTTCCAAATTCGTCAGAGATCATTGTACATTAAAAAAACGAATGTCTAATTGGTCAGTTAGACATTAGACATTCGATTAGACATTCGCAAATTAAGAGATTTAGGTACGACCAATTAGACATTCGTTTTTTTAATGTACATTGATCTCTGATGAATTTGGTACCTAAATCTCTTAATTTGCGAATGTCTAATCGAATGTCTAATGTCTAACTGACAAATTAGACATTCGTTTTTTGCATGTGTTTTTTGCATGTGTAATGACCTCCGACGAATTTGGTACCTAAATCCCTTAATTTGCGAATGTCTAATCGAATGTCTAATGTCTAACTGACCAATTAGACATTCGTTTTTTGAATGTACAATGACCTCCGACGAATTTCGTACCTAAATCTCTTAATTTGCGAATGTCTAATCGAATGTCTAATGTCTAACTGACAAATTAGACATTCGTTTTTTTAACGTACATTGATCTCTGATGAATTTGGTACCTAAATCTCTTAATTTGCGAATGTCTAATCGAATGTCTAATGTCTAACTGACTAATTAGACATTCGTTTTTTGAATGTACAATGACCTCCGACGAATTTGGTACCTAAATCTCTTAATTTGCGAATGTCTAATCGAATGTCTAATGTCTAACTGACCAATTAGACATTCGTTATTTGATTGTACGTTGACCTACGACGAATTTGGAACCTAAATATCGTAATTCGCGAATGTCAAATCGAATGTCTAATTTCTAACTGACCAATTAGACATTCGTTTTTTGCCTGCACGATGACCTCCGATGAATTTGGTACCTAAATCCTTTAATTTGCGACTGTCTAATCGAATGTCTAATGTCTAACTGACCAATTAGACATTCGTTTTTTGAATGTACAATGACCTCCGACGAATTTGGGTTATAGATCTTGTAATTTGCGAATGTCTAATCGAATGTCTAATGTCTAACTGACCAATTAGACATTCGTTATTTGATTGTACAATGACCTCCGACGAATTTGGGTTATAGATCTTGTAATTTGCGAATGTCTAATCGAATGTCTAATGTCTAACTGACCAATTAAACATTCGTTTTTTGAATTTACAATGACCTCCGACGAATTTGGGTTATAGATCTTGTAATTTGCGAATGTCTAATCGAATGTCTAATGTCTAACTGACCAATTAGACATTTGTTTTTTGAATGTACAATGACCTCCGACGAATTTGGGTTATAGATCTTGTAATTTGCGAATGTCTAATCGAATGTCTAATGTCTAACTGACCAATTAGACATTCGTTTTTTGCATGTACAATGACCTCCGACGAATTTGGTACCTAAATCTCTTATTTGCGAATGTCTAATCGAATGTCTAATGTCTAACTGACCAATTAGACATTCGTTTTTGTAATGTACAATGACCTCCGACGAATTTGGGTTATAGATATTGTAATTTGCGAATGTCTAATCGAATGTCTAATGTCTAACTGACCAATTAGACATTCGTTTGTTGAATGTACAATGACCTACGACGAATTTGGTACCTAATTCTCTTAATTTGCGAATGTCTAATCGAATGTCTAATGTCTAATTAGACATTCGAATACTTTTTTTTTGAATGTCTAATGTCTAACGTCTAATGCTCTGCCAACTTCACACACTTGAAAAATGGAAATAAACTTTGATAATCATTTCAAACACATATATACACATTCCTTTTTTACATTTTGAAAAACATTTAACAACAATAAAAATATACATTTTAATTGAGATAATTAAACAAAGTGACTTCATTCATTTCTTGTTTAGTCAAAACCAATAATATTTTCTTATTATATATATATATGTCTTAGATCATTGTATAATGGACATTCAAGTAAAAAGGAAATTCGTCTTCTAATGTGTTTCATAATTTGCATTTACAATCAAATAAAGGAGTCTGCATGAATAGGTTTTTTCCGTCTTCCAGTTTCAATTTCCAGTTGGTGACTTGAAAGTCTAAATTTTGTTAATGCAAATCTGTATTTCTTTATTTTTATGTAATCTTAATATATCTTAAAATAAATTATTTTATAAAAGCGTATATGTTTTCGACTCCTTGATTTATCCATACAACACTACAACCGAAATGATTCAATAAATATTTAACCTTTGATGCCCAATTTTCCTTATTTTCATTTATATCATTTAACATTTGCTTGTGTATTGCCTTAATGTCTTTGCGTTCGTCTGTTCTCGTGACGTTTAGCCAGTTTTTAATTATCAAAGAAAGGAGTTGTAACTTCAAAGGTAATCTTCCCAATTTACCGTATATAAAATTATTTGCAGTCTGACTTTTGACTTGTAGTAGTTAATAACAAAATCTAGTATGGAGCCTTTATAACGTTATAGCTTCGCTGAAGCCCAATACCTCTGCCCCGTATTTAAGTATTGGTAGTATAAGCTTATCAAAGAGTTCAAGTGTATGATTAATGGTGATATTATTGAAAACGGTTAATGCAAAAACTGCTTTTAAAGCTTGCCCTCCTATGTAATCAAAAGTTTGTTGAAAGGACCCTCCTGAAGAAAATGTTATGCCTAAATATGTAAATTGTTTCACTGTTTCTAATGGATTACCGTTGTATTTAGAAACTACTTGTTTCGATATTCTTCCATTTTTTTCTAGATATTCAATTTTCTTTACATTTACTGATCACTCTGTAAACTGGACTCGCTTTCTGCAAATAAAACTATATCGTCTACGTAAAGTAATACAAACAATTTCAACATGCCTATATCAACTCCGTCATATTCATTTTGAGACATGTAGACCTGTAATGCGGCGACCACACTGGCCCGAATGAGCTTCCGTTTCCATTCCGTATACGAAAGTGATGTGATTTTTTAAATGTCCGAATATCCCTCCGAATGTGATTTCCCCAATGTATCACCGAATGCTTTCCGTTTGCTTTCCGAATGTTTTCAGTATGGTTTCAGAATGCTTTCAGAATAGATCGAATACTTCCCGCATGTTGATTTCGAAATGTTTTAATTCCTAACGCTTTCCGTATGCTTTCCGAATGCTAAAAGAACACGGCGAATCGACCGAACTCTTTCCGCATGCAATCTTAAAGCGTTCGGAATGGGTTCGTCATTTTCTATGTCCACTCGGGGGGTGTTCTGAAAGCATGCGGAACATACTGAGCATTCTATAAAAATAAACACATTGGGCCGAATCCCATTCCGTTTGCTATCCGAATAGGAATTTGGGTGTTCGGGGTACGAACGGATCATATTCGGGAAGTATTCGGTGTATTCTAGAAGCATACTGGCTGTTCGGCTAGGTACGGATGCATACGGAACGGCATTCGGTAGCTCCAACAATTTGTAGTGCATGTTCAAAATATTTGTATTTAAAGTATTCGGGAATCATTCTAGGAGCATATGGTAAGTACGGAAAACATTGGGGAAACATGCGTCTAGTTCTTGGTGCATTCGGAATAAAAATGTGGAGGTGCTGGCTTCTGTATGCTTTCCGAACACCCCGAATGGACCTAGAACATAACGAATGTTTTCCGAACGTTTTCAGTATCCTTTCCGGATTTGTTTTCATTTATGCTGCCGAATGTATAACGAATAGCCAGAATTTTCCGAATGTCTTGTACACTTCCAGAATGCACAGTATCATGTTCCGTATGCTTTCCGAACACCCCGAATGGACCTAGAACATGACGAATGTTTTCCGAAGGTTTTCAGAATCCTTTCTGTATTTTCTTTTTTTTTTCATTTATGCCGCCGAAGGTATAATGAATAGCCAAAACCCTTGCAGTATTCTTTCAGAACATTTTCCGAACTGCTCGTACACTTCCAGAATGTACAGTATTGGCTCAGACGCCGGGAGGAGTTCGGCTGGCATTTGAATCTCATGGTCGAGCTTGAGAATGAAGACCCCAGGGAATTCAAGAACATGGTGAGGATGGAACCTGCCATGTTCCATGAGCTAGAGGCAAGATTGACACCCAGGATGCTGAAGAGGGATTTCAAATGCAGGAGGGCCTTTACGCCAGGTGTGAAGCTAGCCATCACCCTCAAGTATCTCGCTGCCGGCATCAGCTATAAGACTCTTACGTAATGTTTCAGGGTGTCCAGCAACATAATAGGCTTTATCGTTCGTGAGGTCTGCGGTGCCATAGAAAAATACAGAGACGAGGTGATTAACTGCCCCACAACAGAGGAAGAATGGAAGGAGATAGCCGACAACATTGCCAACCGCTGGAACTTTTGACATACTCTTCGTGCGCTTGATGGGAAACATGTCCAGATTAAGAAGTCACCCAAATCCGGCTCAACCTACTACAACTATAAGAGATATTTCTCTATCATCATCATGGCCCTGGTGGATCATGCCTGCAAATTCATGTGGGTTGAAGTTGGTGCTAACGGTGCATGCTCAGACGGTCAGATATGTAGCAGCTCCCAGCTCAAGCAGAAGATTCCGCAACCGGAACCCCTCCTATAACTTGCACATGCCATAGTTTTTAATCGGGGACGACGCGTTTGCACTACGCCAATGGAAGAGGATGTCGTACTCCCGACGTAACATGGACCACGATCAGAGGGTATACACTTATCGCTAGTCTCGGGCCAGGCGTCTGGTGGAAAATGCCTTCAGGGTGTCGGTGTTGGTGCATGTGCTGTGTCGCTCCTCCTCGAAATTAACCGCGTGTTTGAAAAAGTTCCTTTATATGGGCGGTTCTTAACGCATTCGGCCGGATGTCAGAGTCACCCGAAAGCGTTCTGAAAGCACGCGGAAAGCATGCGGAAAGAGTTCGGTCCATTCTAGGTCGATTAGCCGTCTTCTGAAAGCATTCGGAAAGCATTCGTTATGTTCTAGGTCCATTCGGTGTGTTCGGAAAGCATACGGAACCCAGCACCTCCAAAGTTTCATTCCGAGTGCACCAAGTACTAGACGCATGTTTCCCGAGCGTTTTCCGTACATGCCGTATGCTCCTAGAATGCTTCCCAAATACTTACCGAATACACATGGACGCCACATTCAGATGGTTCGGTAGGTCGATGAACATTATTTTGAACATGCACAACAAATGTTTGTAGCTATCAAATGCCGTTCCGTATGCATCCGTACGCAGCAAACAGCCAGTATGCTCCTAAAATACACCGAATGCTTCCCGAATATGATCCGTTCGCTCCCCGAACACCCAAATTCTTATTCGGAAAGCAAATGGAATTGCATTCGGCCCAATGTGATAGGCCATTAGTCATTTATGGCCCGATCACATTAGGCCGAATGCCATTCCGTTTGCTCCCCTATTTATAGGAAGTTTGCGGAGTTTACCGGCATTCGGAAAAACTTCACCGGCATTCTGAAAGCGTTCGGAAAGGGTTCGTCATGTTCCATGTCCATTCGGGGTGTTCTGAAAGTATACGGAACATACTGTGCATTCTAGAAGTGAACGAGCAGTTCGCAAAATGTTCTAAAAGAATACTGGAAGGGTTCTGGCTATTCATTATACGTTCGGCAGCATAAATGAAAAAAGAAAAGAAAACGATACTGAAAACCTTCGGAGAGCATTCGTCATTCTGTACATTCTGAGAGAATACTGCAAGGATTTTGGCTATTCATTATACGTTCGTCGGCATAAATGAAAACATACGGGAAGGATTCGGAAAACATTCGGAAAACATTCCTCATGTATATGTCCATTGTTTGAGCTACCGAATGCCGTTCCGTATGCGTCCTCACGGAGCCGAAGAGCCAGTATGCTCCTAGAACACACCGGATGCTTCCCGAATATGATCCGTTCGCTCCCTGAACTCCCAAATTCCTATTCGAAAAGCAAACGGAATGGCATTCGGCCCAATCTGATGGCCCCCAAATGGATTTATTTTTCTAGAATGCACAGTATGTTCCGTATGCTTTCAGAACACCCCGAATGGACATAGAATGCATGTGGAAAGAGTTCGGTCCATTCTAGGTCGATTTGCCGTGTTTTGTTAGCATTCGAAAAGCATACGGAAAGCGTTCGGAAAGAAAACATTTCGAAATCAACATGCGGGAAGCATTCGGTGTGTTCTGAAAGCATTCTGAAACCATACTGAAAGCATTCGGAATGCAAACGGAAAGCATTCAGGGATACATTGGATAAAACACATTCGGATGGACATTCGGACAGTTTTAAAAATCCACCCACTTTTGTATACGGAAAGCAAACGGAAGCTCATTCAGGCCAGTGTGATCGCCCCATTACATACATTGCAAAGATAAATGGCGACATACATGTGGCGCTCCAATGAAACAACTGATGCTTTCACTTAACGAGTCATGGTGGAGTGCCCTTGGGCAAGGCACATTTTCTAGCCTAGTACTGGTTTGTTTACCCAGGGATCATGAATAAGTGAACTGTCGCCGTGATATAACTGAAATATTGTTGAAAGCGGCGTAAAACCCTAAGAAATAAATAAATTCACTTAACGATTTATCATAGTTTACCATTGACTTGATGTTTAGATAAAGCGACTTTATTCACTGCAACATTTTACCTGTAATCCCATATGGGATTAATTTATAAAATATATTTTCTTTCACAAGCAAATCAAAAGCTTTAGTAAAATCGATGAAACACACGGTTTTTTTTCATTAATGTATTTATTTATTAAACCATGCAATATGTTTTTGCGAAAACCTGCTTGTGCTTCTACATATATATTATAATCCTCTGCCCACTTACTTAATCTGTTATTTAAGATTCTAGTAAAGAGTTTGCCAAATGTACTTAAAAGTGTTATCCCTTTTTAATTTTCAGGTCTATTCTGATCGCCCTTCTTTCACAGGGGTTCTATATAACCTTCTGTCCATTTTAATGGAAAGTAACTCATATTAAACAAGTTGTTGAATATGTTTCGAAGTAATTTATACCATACTTGAAAAATTCGTTTATAACATGATCTGGTCCTCCTGAACGATTTTTTTTTAATTCTTTACAGGCCTTAACAATTTTGTTTGCTGATATTGGGATATTAAGTTCGTCAAACATAACTTGTAGTTAACTGTCTATAATACTCGAATTAAATAAAATAACGTCTTCATCTGGTTGGTAAACATTTGAGTCCGGATTATTTATTGCTTTGATGTATATTGTTCCAAAGTTGACATTTTTATATTGCATTTTGTCTGCGATTTGCCATTCGTATAAACAGATTTTCATAAGATCCAATATTCTTTTGCGTTTTTAGTTCCCAAAGATTCTAGTTTTCTTGTTTGGGAATTATTATAAGAATTACGCTTCTGTTTTACTGTACTTGTATGTATTGTTCTTGCATTGATAAGACATTCCCTATTTTCTATTGAGATTTTCTGAATGTGTTGACATGTTTTTTACAAATCGGTTTATATATTTCATCAATTAGGGAATAGAACGAGTCTAAATGACGAACAAGGAAGATTAAAGAATAACCCTCGTAGCACTCGAATATGTAAAAATTGTCTTTTTAATCAAATAGAATCAGAATATCATTTCCTTCTTATATGTCCAAAATACACAGACTTTTGAAAAGGTATTATTTCACATGTCCAACGACACAAACATTTATAAATCTCATGTCTGAAACATGTAAAACAACTATAAGCGGATTAAGTAGTTTTATTTATGAGGCAATGTTAATCAGAACTTAACATTTATCCACCTACAATCACCACTACTTTGCTCTTCCGAAAATTGTATGTTTTCCTTTACGAAATTCATGTCTTTGTGTTAAACTGTATTTGCTTTAAACATGTATGTATGTTTAATGCAATAAAGCTTAATAATTAATATCCAACTATGATTCAGTTGTGGCACTATTTCAATTATTCACTAATTGCTCTTATTTTGACTGATTACTTTTTAAGGCGAAACCATCATTGTGAGTGATTTGGTGAGCTGTTCGTATACATGTATACTCTCCAATATTACCATCTTCAGCGATCCGACCATTCGCTATTTTTAGACCTGTAGTTTTACATAAATTCAATAGTTGTTTGTCATTACTTTCAAGTCTTTGCTGATTCTGTTTAATGAAAAGTCAGAGCAGAAATCCTCCGGCATCAAATACATTTGATATAAAAAGTTATCTTCAATACAGTCACTTTTTTTGCTATTTAAATCACCACTTGAAGGTGGAGATAGATTAAGATTTTGGCATTTTCTTACTTTCTCGCCAAAAGTACCGAATTGATCGTATAAACTATATCGGTTGTAGGAACTTGTTTAACAATCGATATTAGTTAGTATCGATTCAAATATAAAATGTCAGACTAGATGTGTCTTGGTACTTCCACACTAAATGAAGAAAATATACATATTAACCATTTTCACGTGCAGCACATATGCTGCAAACGACTTATCTCGAATATATCTCGGTAAGGATGTGAACAATTTCATTAATTGAAACTCTAAGAATTTAAAGAGTTTAGCAAAAAACACACCTTATAACCTCCTCATTAAGTGTAATTTCTCCCTTTGTCCCACTGCTGCGGAGGCATCATTATGCGAATCCATACTATAAATGATCCAAACAAACTATCCTAAAAATCAATTTCGAAATGTAATTTACCTCTATCTGTTTAGATTGAAAAGGCATTTGTGATATGTGTCAAAGCGCTCAATCGTCTTGACATAGTGTTTGACTTCCATGCCAGAAATCAATCTCGAATTCCAATTATTGAAAAGATAGACTGTTTTGTTTGCCCATCTTCTTGGAGATTCCCTTTTCCAAAACATTATCTGACACTTTCAGAAAAGTTTTACGAAAGAGCCTGTCCGTGTTAAAAGGTTATAAGATGTTTTATTTTGTCAACAGTGTAGACCCGTCTCTGATCACGATCTGCAGTGTTCGCATTTTACTTTCATGTACAGAAGCCTCGTTTGATGATTCTGTTAACTCGTGTAGATTCTGACAAGACTGACCATAGAAACAGACTGGTCTGAAATTACACTATTCAAAAATGTCAACGTGTACCTTTTCTCATGGACGGTCACAGGTGAGCCGTCCCGCGAGAAAACCAACATTGTGTATCAACCTGGATCATCCTAAGCATGCCGCACAGGCCCACCCGGACAGACACTTTCGCCACCTATAGATTTTCTGTTTCGGGAATCATTACTCTATACCTCTAGCTCCCTGAGACGGAATGTGTCTGGCCGCATTAGCCTGTACGGATTGCGCAGGCTGATCTGGTTCGATACAATACACAGTGTCCATAATGTTGGTTTTCTCGCGGGACGTCTCAAATGTACTTTAATCAGCTTTATTATTATCGATTATTATTGATTGTGAGTAACACGCATTATAATGCATACACACTAATTGTTTCAAGTTAACAAAAGTCTGGTAATTGCTCGTAAATATGACCTAAAACTATAAATACACATTAATGTATCATAAGACTAGCACTGCAGTGCACACTTCAAATATATTTTGTTGCAACCACAACTACTGAAATTAAAAATAATGCCTTAACATTCTGACTTGACCAAAAGCAATTTCGTCTAGTTATGTGTCTGTTGTTCGTCAGTTCATCACACTTTCATATTTGCGCGGATCTGAGTGTATACATGTATCTTGGCCAGAATGAATTGACTATATGACACTGTGTTTAAATTCAATCTAAATATGTATAGGATGCACTGGAAATGATTGATTTGATTATTTTTAGTATTTTGACATTTTTGTAAAGTGAAGGCAGAGTATGTGATCAAGCCCGATTTCGTCCAAAATGACGGTAACCATATTCGCGGGGTAAACTATTTCTTGCATAATGCATTATTGACCCCTATTGTCTTTAGATTATTTTAAAGCTTCGATGTAACTCGTTTTCAATGCTACATGGTGTTCTCTAGAATTAAGGAATTTATTTAGAGTATAGTGACCTATATACACACACTATTATAGAACCTGGTGTCAAATGATCACTTGCAATTGAGTCGCGGCTTGTGATATTGGGCCTTGTTGCATATCCGTATTGGTATAATATAAAAGGCTATTAAAGGGCAATTTGTTTGGCTTCACTTCTAGTTATGCGAAGATAGCTTCATGAATGGCTCTTCTAATTATAGGAAGATATCGGAGGGTCTGATAACTTTGCTCATCTGAGTCTTCACTGTTCTAGTATGTAATAACGCCCTGAAAATCACCAGACGCGATTCTTATATATAAAGATGACTTCCTATAGCGCATCAGGTAAAGTATCAAAGTTCACATTTACTATGTCTATGATATAATGTTGTACATATATGGAAACAATCTAAGCTACACTTAAATGAATAATAAAGCCTGGTCACAGTTCTGGGGTCTGATATATAATGACCTTGCAGATTAAATAACTTACGCGTAAAGTTCAAGATTTCAAAATTGTTCTCTGTTCATTAAATTGATCCATGCGATTCATGAATACTTAAACAAATCTTACTTCGAACAAATAAAATCACTGATCAGTCTGTACGGAGTTGATGACTTACCTGAGTCGCTGATCGAAAAGTACGTAAGGTTGTTTTCCCAAGCCCTTGGTTAATATTAAGTCCTGATCACCGCCTGTAGCGATCGCGTTTAATCGTCTGTAAGCCCACACAGGATAATACAAGTTTACCCTAGATCAACTTTTAACCCAATCTCATTAAAATCATCTCCTATTAACGCTACGTATTTGGTCAGATCGTGTACTTTAGTCAGATTGACTTTTAACCTTCCCTTTTCCCTTCTAAATGCATCTGCAGCAAACGACTTTCGAAACACATTGTGAAAAAATTTATGAGAAATTGCTAAGAACTTTATTCCATATTTAAACGTCCACTAAAATACATTTTCCAAGTTGTTGGCTTGATGTTATCAAAGTTGTCTTCTGCACTTTCGTATATGGGAAAAGGAGGGTTATCATACCATTAAGTTTAGCCCTTCCGTTAGACGGGTGTACAAGTTAGCATTTCTGAAGAAATGGAGGTCTTATAACAAATCAACACAAGTTAACATAATCTAAAAGCAAACGTATGTGAGTAAATTGTGAACAGTGTAAATCTTTGTCAGAATGTGTAGATACACAGGCTGATCTGAATTGACATTGTTCACATATTTCAACTTGTTCATTTTTTGCATGATTGGCTCTCTCAGACAAAGCATGAGTATATTTTCTTCAGCTAGTATGCTGCTGCAACAGATACATTAACAAGATATATTCATATAAGTCTGCATATATTTTTCAGCCTTAATCAACTTTACAAAGTTTGTATTTGGACTGTAAGTCCATTGTAAAACCACCTCAGTGGTGTAGTGGTAGAGCGTTCGTTCGGGTGCACGAGGTCCTTGGTTCTATCGCCGATTGAGTCATACCGAAGACTTTAAAAATGGTAGTAATTGCTGCCCTCGTTGGTGCTCAGTGTTGTAGGGTAAGCATTACGACTGACTGGCTTGTGTTATGATAAATGAATCAATAGTACTGCTAACTAACCCAGGAAACGCTATGATATACCTGAACACATCGAGTGCTTGGCGTGAAACGGTTGTAACTCAAATGGGTATTTTTTTAACAAGATTAATCAACCCGCCGTAAAGTCTTTATAAGCGTTAAATCACTTTTCTTGGTAAACAATGTAAATTTAGGTGCCATTGCTCGTTCTGAGCAATGGCACCTGAATTTGCATTGTTTACAAAAGGGTCAAAATTGCCCCTAAACCAGAGTTTTCAAAATAGGTTTTAAGTTACAACCGTTTCACGCCAAGCCCTCGACATGTTGAAAGCGGCGTAAAACACCATACAATCAATCAAACCATCATTAAAAACTACAATTACTATTCAGCGCAAATTGACCAGACGAACGAATGGGAAACATCGCGATTAAGTCAAAGATGAGTATAAAATAAATAGTAAATCTTGTTGAATTGCATTACTCGATGTCGAAAGGGACCCAATAATTGGTTCGAGTTATCGACATGTTCGAGTGATTCATTAACAAATAATTTGTAATGAAAAGCAAGCTCTTCTGAAGAATCAGAACAGCTGCTGCGCTGCTTCAAAAGATAGGTATTTTATGGCCTCTGCGTAATGTATCGACCCAGATCAGCATGTGCAGGCTAATCCGGGCCGACACATTCCGTCTCAGGGAGCTAAAGGTATACAGTTAGGATTCCTGAAACAGAAAATCCACAGGAGGCGAAAAGAGTCTGTCCGGGTTAGCCTGCGTGGCATGCTTAGGTTGATCCGGGTCGATACTTGACGACGAGTCCACAATGGTGTTTTATTCGCGTTACGGCTCACATTCGAATTATCACGTGTTCGGATAATCGAAGGTCCATTGTTATGTATCAGCTCCTACGTTAACACCGATAGTTAGACATACTATACATCACAATGATTATGTCGCAAGCCATGACAGATCGGGGACGCTTACTCGTCGTCTGCCCGTCTGTCGACCCGTCTGTCCGCCCGTCTGTGCATCTGTTTGTCTGTATTTATATTTGTCAAGCTGTCACTTATTGACTTTGAAGAGTGAACATGTATTTCATTCATCTCCAACATAATTATATGACGTTGTAGCATAGACAAATTGTAATAAACTTTCACGCTAAAGTCCTTCTAATTTGAGAGACCTTTCTACTGATGACAAGCGTTTAAAAGGTACATTTTTAACGTACTTGCAGACGGCCACATTGGAAACATAATGGCAAAAGGAGAATGTGTTCATGGTGAGTAATTTCTCCTTTGGCACTACCGTCTTCAACTCAATTCAACAGTTATACTTTAATGTAAAGAGACTGACCATACTTTTGCCGAGATATTTTCAAAGTAGTCTTGTGCAGATTTGTAGTATGTGGCAAATGGTTACGAACGATGTAACATGGCTGCCTATAAACTGACATGATATAACGAATTTGTAACGTTAACCTCATCGCCGCAGACTAATTAAGCCCCGTCACAGGACCACGATATTCCGTGGTGTTGGAACGAATAGCGATTGCGATCCACGTTCATATAAGTATAACTGTTTCCAACTGGTCAAAGCCCGTGTCCCGAGGATTCAAATGGATTTGTAAAACGTTATGACGAACAGAGAAACCCTATCTGACTGACCTGACCGGAGGCGCACTCAGATCTGATTTTGTAATTGTTTATAAGTTCACAAAGCCGCAATGGTCGGTATGGTGTGACGTGGCTCTATTTGAGACGCAGATGTTCTATTATTAAGTTCTGTAATTATTGGTAGGCTGAGTTCTCTTGAGAAAATGGAGTATTAATGAAGCATCGTATAGTGTATATGTATTGAAGCAGTCGTGTTAAACGTGCTAATATATAACGGTTAATTTTCTTGCAAAAATTGCATTACTATTTCGAACGCGGAGAACGCGGCCTAAGAACAAATAACACGAAAGAGTATTTCCGTAAGGTGGTTTAACATAAATACCGATGTTTAATCAAGTTTATAAACCGCTTTCAGTTGAACTGCATGTACATATTCTGACGCATTTTTTCTGATACAACATACTTGCAATGCATCTATAGAAGAGGAATCGTTGAGGAAGTTATCGGAATCGCATAGACGTTTAAGGTTTCAACCTATTATTTTAGATAATTGGGTAGCTCCTTCGCTGCCAAAGACAATTAAAGGTTTTTCCAAACAATGCAGATTCAGGTGAGACAGCTCGTAACGAGCTGTCTCACCTGAATCTGCATTGCTTGCCACTAAGACATTGACATTTTACTAAATTTCCTGCTGGACGAAAAAAGGAGTGGTCCGATTTTCAACGTGGAAGAGTTGACTATAAATTCGGCTGTAAAAGGGTTAACGATCTTTAACAAGAGAACATATTCTGTGGTACGATGATTGTATTACATTACATAAATTAACTTCTTCTCACGTGCAGACGCACTTTGATGTAGTTACAGGAGACACTTCTGAAAACAAATTGTGACAATTTGAGAAATCGCTCATGGTGATCAGCTTCCCCTTTTTTCACAATGTTTTCGACTTTATAAAGGAAATATAACAATCGCCTATAAAGGTTTTTGCTACATTTGCCTACATATTTTCAGTTTTCATCTTCATGGTTTTCATATGGGGGAAAGTGTAAGACTATTTAAGTCGTACCACTGCAGTCGGTTCACCCACCAATCTTTTATCGGTTCTCCCGGAAATAATGTTGAAATGCATCAGTTCAGTAATGGCTGCCTTAATGCGTAAACTTTCAGTTCCATTAAAGGAAGACTCATGGCGAACGGTGGGAGTGCTAGGACTTTAATTATTCGGCCTAAACAATTATTTATTACTTGGTATTATGATAATCTCTCCGAGACTCAGGCCCGCGACTTTGAGGCGGGAAAATCCAGGTGATTCGATACGGTATGATACAGGAATATATACAGAAACATGTATATGCGCTTATCCTACTTTACGCAACTCCCAACAACTAATACAAGAGGAAAAACTCTTTATATTTAGCCGAATGGATCGACATGGTGGTCTCCCCTGTTGTTTCTTTTTTTCCTTTTAATTGCTGCCGAAAACAAGAGTCGTAATGCACGAAAACAAATAAATAATACTCTACTGTCCTCTTTCATTTATTTAAATATATATATATTTTTTTGATTTCAATGTTATGCTCTGTTATGACATATTATCAACGCCCTTTTTATTCTTAACGAATGCAAGTGTTACTAGTGTTTCTTTCCAATAGGGTTAATATTGAAAACTCAATTCCAGGACATTTGTAGATTTTAATATTAATTAAAGTCATTTTGAATTTACAAGTACATGTATAATGTAAGCATGCAATACAGAGAAGTAATATCTATGAGCCGCGTCTAGCAATTTGGGGTCTTTTAATATGCGTGTCATAATATGCCTACGGTGAAGACTCCGGCGTACACGTGCATATACCCTGTTTTACCATTTTTACCAGAGCCTTCACGACCGACCCGTCTACATGTATTCTCGTTACAATGCGTTAACTCTTTAAGCACCAAATCTTTTAAAGTAGACACTTCCATGTTCAAAGGCGGGCGTCTCCATTCTCATGGAATAATAGTTTTGCAATATTCCGATAGCTTAAAGACAAACAATGCTGATTTCAGGTGAACACCTGAATCTGCATTGTTTGCAAAAAGCTCAATATTGCCATTTGCGCTGAAAGAGTTAACAAGACCCCAACTCGCCAGAAGCAGTTTCTATACGTTGTTTCAGTTACAATTTACATAGAGTTATGATCCGTCTCAAAGAGAAGCGGTCTTATTCTTTTTAGGCATAGCTAAAGCCCATGACTTGCTTTAGGGGGGAAATTAACCCCTATTCAAGGCTGGAATTAAAAGGACAAAATCAGGAGCATTTTAACTGGAATATGGCAGAGTCCATCACAAAGGTTGAGCAAGTACTTCTTTGACCAGGCAAAAACATTTATTCATCTTTTGAACACAAATAAAGGAAGAAGTGTAGCCCCACTAGTATTGCACTTATGAAACTTCACGTTACTGTCCTAAAAGAGCCGACCTGACCAGGGCTAGAACCTTGGACCTTTTGATCTGAAGGCGAACGCTCTACCACGTAGCTACAAAAGCTAACCCTAGCAAGGCAGTATAAGTGTACGCATTATACATTTAATCTGGTTACATACCCCCTCCAAATTTGAAATTCGTCTTCGAATTTTCGGAGTCTAAGATGACTCTTTCTGGGCGACATTGTTATTATCCTAAAAGTTCAACCTGACCAGAGCTCGAATGTTGGGCATTTTGATCAGAAGGCGAACTCTCTACCAAGTTGCCACAGAAGCTAGTTCAAAAGCAATTGCAACTTGGCTAATGAAGCAAAATCGGAGATTCAATACGCAATCGGTAGACTATACGCAATGACATATATACGCAATGACATATATACGCAATGACATATATACGCAATGACATATATTTGGGCGCGAATCCTGTGTTGCTTCATGTTAAATTGAGTTAACATACAGCTCGTGCTGATTTATAAATGAAATGTCAATGTATTTCCAAAGCCCTGGAAAGGAGAATTAATTCACAGGCTTGTGGGATGTTTCCTTGTTCGATCATGCAACAATATCTTTGGCAACCTACTCAGAGGTAGTCTGAAGTATACTTCTCCAAAAGACGTCTCCGAGCAGTTTTAAAAACAAATACTTTAGTACAATAATTTTAAAACAAGTTGAACATCTAAAAATAATGAAAGTATAATTTCTTTAAAATGTTAATAATGTGTTTCCTTGTCTGACGGTGTTCTTAGACCCGTCTATTGTAGATGCATCAAGTCTGTAAAGTTGAAAGTGTGACATCCTTAGCTTCATCAGCTTAATAGTTGTTGCTTTGGAATGATTGAGTAAAAATATTTATTAACTAGATAGCTCCTTTCTTTTTACGATTATATCCCCGAATCAACATCACGACCCTTCGGATAATCGCACAATACAAAACATAGGACGTTTGTTGGTAAAGCTAATATTTTATTTTGATGTTAAGAAATACACTGCATTTGCATCCAGGCTCTCTAAGAACCACGAATATATGAGCGGTGCTCTGCGAAAACCGACAGTGTAGATCAAGATCATCGCGCCTCAAGATTTGGGTTCGTATTGACTCTACGTAACGGGATCGTATACCTAGGTACATTCGTGTAGCAACTAATGGGGCCACATTTCTAGGTTTTGGTTAATAATTTCATCTAGGACTCAATTACATGTAGTTGGACAGTGAAGGCTTTGCTGAGAATGTTCGGATGCACAAGCCCGACTGAGTTTTCACTGTACGCAGATGTATTAAGCTCCCATATTCCTAGACGCAGTTCATATATATATTTATTCAAAATTCATGAATCAGATTTTCACACGAATAAGATATTATTGTTTCTACAATCATATATAATATATATAAAGAACATAAATCACATTTACGTTTATATTACAATATCTATCCTTGTACCAGGAAATCCAACCTTAGGGCAGTTGCGAAGGTCGAAGATCTGAGAGTGCATTCAAGTTATCTGATTCAAATGTAAAATGACCGCCAGAAGACTTTTGAAATTTCATGTGAACCACCAAGACCATGTGGACTGGTATCCCGGAGCACACTCCTTTATTATGGTACCAGACTGGTATCCTGGAGCACACATCTTTATTATGGTACCAGACTGGTATCCTTGGACCAAACATCTTTATTAGGGTACCAGACTGGTATCCCGGAGCACACCCCTTTATTATGGTACCAGACTGGTATCCTGGACACACATCTTTATTAGGGTACCAGACTAGTATCCTTGGACCAAACATCTTTATTAGGGTACCAGACTGGTATCCCGGAGCACACCCCTTTATTATGGTACCAGACTGATATCCTGGAGCACACATCTTTATTAGGGTACCAGACTGGTATCCCGGAGCACACCCCTTTAGTATGGTACCAGACTGGTATCCTGGAGCACACATCTTTATTAGGGTATCAGACTGGAATCCTGGAGCACACCTCTTTATTAGGGTACCAGACTGGTATCCTGGAGCACACCTTTTCATTGTGGTACCAGACCTAGCATTATACAAGTTGTGACAGTTTTATGTGAAAGAGGAATGTATATTTACATAATGACTAGTATACAATACAATTAGCATTCGATGGAATGTTTAAATGGAAAAGTGTTATTTATACAGAAGTTCGTTCAGATTTGGCATACATGTTTTTGAAATTAATCCTCTCCCTCCTCAGTACACAGTGCATATGCCAATTTACGTTTGGCATCTCTGGTTTATCTCGTGCGTACGGAACTATTTTCATAAACTAAACACCAAAGCTATAATACACAATATTTGAAGTAAAAGATCACTTTTGTAAACTACCGTGTTTCCACCATTTTCACCAATACTTCGTCCGTAATCTGGAAAGAAAATGATAATATTAGTTTACATGTTCAATGTAGATGGAATGACAGTTTAGTACCGTCTGTTTTCACATCGTCTTGTCGGAAAGTATCCCTGTAAATGAGGATTTTTTTTTTTTAAAACGGAGTTGAAAACATTGCTAGAAATTATTAATCTTCTCGTCATTGTTAATAATTCTTTACATTATTCAAGCTATTAGTTTATTAGTCAATTCAGTAGCACTACGTTATTAAAGATTACGTTCTGCACCGGTCTAATCAGAGGTCATATTAGCAGTTTTTGATATGACCAAATTAAGTAATTAATAAGGAAATCAAACATGTACATTTAATTATTATGTGTACATGAGTACATCTTTATGCCACAGAGCAGATGTTCGTTTCACCACCTAATATGTGTATGAAAAAAACAAATAACATATATTCAACAAACCAACTTAGAACGATTGAGATCCATTTAGGCAAATGATTGTATTGTACAGTCGACTGTAAAGTATAACTGGTCTCCAAAGGATTTTTCCTTGATGCCATATAACAGAATTACGAGCGCTGAATATCCGTATAGGACTAAGCAAATGCAGTTTCATCCGGATCATCGTTTACCACAATGTCCTGAAGGTCGCTTGTCTTGTAACGTTGGCAATTATACAGTTATAAAAAGAACTAAACAAATACATACTTTGTGATCCCTGACGCCCGATATGGGTCCCTCTATACTGGTCAATAGGGAGGGTTTTACCGTCAGCTAGTACGACGTACTGGTCGTATATCTCCACCTGGTCAAATTTATTCGATGAATCGTAATATTGGTAGTCGGTGTGTGGTGTCGTGGTTAACGAATAAAACGTAACAGGCGGGATCGTACTTGTCGTGTATTCTCTGTATTCTGAAAAATATGTTTGGAAACTCGCAATACCAGATCCTATAAAATAAGGGATGTAACTCTTTGAAGATGCATTCTACATGTTCTGCCCTCCTCATCGTTTTCATACTTATCCTCTACAGATGTCTGAAATTGCGCCTTTTTAGGGAGTAAACGTCGATTGCATAACCTAACCTAAGGGCGGTGCTCAAATAAAACCAACATTAACGTAAATACTACATCTGTCGAAAAAGACCTGCCTGCACAAAGAGGGATGACCTCGTACAAAAGATAGCTTTTTTCCGTCAACAGAGTTTCAATCATGACGAGATAGTATTCCCTAAGTCAAATAAGAACGCGCTAACCATTATTCCTCCACATGTTTGCAACTGGTAGCAACATCCAGGTATTGCATCATTTGAATGTATATTGAGCTACATACTTCGCACGCAAATAAGAACGCGCTAACCATTATTCCTCCACATGTTTGCAACTGGTAGCAACATCCAGGTATTGCATCATTTGAATGTATATTGGGCTACATACTTCGCACGCAAAAATAGTTTAAAATCGTGCATGGCGAAACATGCAAATATATTAATGGTGGCGTACAGCTTGATAAGGATTTATCAGGACAGCGATAGTCTTTAATGAGTTGCTTAACAGAGGATATGATTGAATGGCAACTTACCATATAATGTGGTCACAGCCTGGTCTTCCCCCATGATATTTTGAGCCTCACAAACGTAATCACCGTAATCAGTTTCATTTATATTGAGAATCTGTAGCGATAACGACCACGTGTCGAATTTCCCATCATACAGTTCTATTCTATATCGGTAACTATGATTGATCTCCCTTCCGTTTTTGTACCACGTGATTTTAGATCTCGGATATGACGTCACAGTGCATTCTAATACGGTTTCTTTTCTCATCATTTGACCAATTCGTGCATTGAGTACTCTTACGACTGGGGCATCTGAAAAAAACAACAACAAAAAACAACAATGGCAATGGTTATACTTAAACCGCATAATGATGTGTTGCGTTAAACAGTAAGAATAGTCTTTCAGATTAGATTTGGTATCAAATGTACATATAAGTGTACATAAAATGTACTGCATGCATTGTCCAACCGTTGTAACACTCTTGTTTGGGATAAGGGACTCATACCTGTAGTCTAAGTTGGCATCTGAAGACTATTACAAGAAATAAGTCTACATTTTAGCCTTAATTGTTTGATTCTCCAATATAGACATTTAGCAAGGTGTCAATACGGTACTTCGATCTGTATGCTCTGTATTAACATCTGGTATTGTATGCCCTATATTTAACAGTGGTGTAGTTGTTCGAACGCCCATCTTGAAACCGGCAGACCACGATTATTATCCTCGGTCGGGTCATTTAAAAATTTAAAAAAATGATATATTTGAATTTCTTTCTCAGCATTCTATTTATATACACGATCAAACTTGTCTTAGGCAGCTAACCAAGGACAAGCCAAAGTTCATTGCTCACGGTAGGTGAATGACTCATAAATATCAAATACAAAATACAGTGTGAATTGATTAAATTTAAATTGGCTGCATAACAGAGGTGCCGGCTTATACCACATTGATTATGTACAAACCTGTAGAATATAAAGATGTGTTAGATGACACAATTAAAGATGTGCCTTAAACACAGAAGTTTTGTTTGAGGTTTTAAGCCGCTTTCAACAGCTATGTTATATCAAGGCGCACAAAAAAGATGAAATTGGTCAATACCACCCTACCCTTTGGAGCTCAAGAGTTGCAATGACTCCAATCGATCGGAACTCTTTAGCCAACTCTTACGGTTCAGAAAAAGGGTCAGACTATGGCTGGCTTTCTTATTGAGCCTCCTCAGCAACAGGGACAAAACACGGATGTAACAAAGTTCACTCACATTGTACTTTTATTTCCATTTGTTTCCATGCCGGCGAGGGTACACCGTTATCTGCTTTACAAATATATACGCCACTCTCAAACCGCTTTATATTCTCTAATATCAGAACGTCACCTTGTTTATTCAAATCTGAAATATAGATTATGTTTTATGTCATCACCACAAGGAAACCAGTCGTAGTAAGTTTGTGGCAGATATAAATCCAGAATAAACAGTATTCGCAAGAATCTCTAAAGATAAAGCCTTCACTGACATAAAACGGAGCATTGACTGTTTTGTTTCGACTTATATATGTTTCGCATATATTGATTGTGTTTAGAACTATCGTGGTGCAATGGGTTTTCGCATGTGCCGTGTTAATCGTCTTGATCGCGCATGCGCCGTATTTTACCGTCAGCTCTCGGATATTTTCGTAGCAGTTCGTCACTAGACTGGTTCTCGTTCGAGTTTGCAATAGAAGATTAAGATAAGTGAAACAGTCTATTTATATGCGAGTAGTTCTTTTTATAATTAAAATGTAAATTAAAACCATAGTTTTTTAATAACAGGAAAATGGGAATATTTTCATAAATGCGAAGTTATAATGCTAAATTTTGCGATTTTAAGAATATTATCAGGATAAAAAGGACGCGCATGCGCAGACAAATGTTTACAATAATTTTGGGAGAGTGAGGTCAACACATTGGGAAAAGGTATATTTTTGTTTTCGTTTTACGTATTTAGCTAAAAAAAAATTCGAATCAAATAGTATTTCATAACCCATCACATGCTGATTCACCGGCTAACATCCAATTGCTGCATCTTGCAGTAACTTGTTATTTATTAGGATTTATAATATTTGTAAAGACAAAATTCAGATTAAATACTTGTAATCAATAAATATAATATAACTCGTCATTCATAATATCGACCTGATGGTCATCTTCAGGAAGTGAATTTTGATATCAATATAATTCTGGTTCCTGCAGTAAGATACAGAAAGCTTTAATGACATGTTGTTAAACATTTATATGTTTATCCTTATCTCGAGGTTAAACAAAAGATAGTTCCGATTAAACAAAAGAACTATAATCCAATAGTTCATAACTGTGATAAGGGGCACATGCACGATGACTTAAATTTACAAGAAGTTGGCGAAAGAATGGATTCAATTTCGATAATATATCGGTTTACAAGAACTGTCTCTCGAGACGGATTGTGCAATATTTTTAGCGACAACAGATTGCTTCACGTATTTAATAACTAATTACGACATTGTTCACTTTCCGGCTCGTATAATTTTTTAATTTACTCTTCGAGTCCGTTCTTGGGAAAATGTACACATTGTCGTCTGTGAACAAAGTAGGCCAAGATCCATGTGAGCATTCGAACAGACGATCATGACTTATACTGTTAACATATTACTACCACGAAGCTTCTGTCGACTTGTATATATTCTGATAAGACAGAGACAGGGTGATTTGCACCTACACTGATCAGAATTACCAACTTGTACATTTTACCATGAACGGGCTCATAGTCTTTCCTTATCGAACTGGCGTCTTATTACATTCATTTTCTAAACATGGTTTTAATATGAGCCTCGTCTGGAGATAAAGGGTCTTGATGCATCTACAAACAGTGAAAACCCAAGTTAAGCTACGCATACGCACAGTCTCATCAGGTTATTAACTGTCCGCTTCAATGTAGTATGGACCCACATAGTACATCTGACAAAAAACACATGACACGGGTGTTATTCCGTAACGGACACGCTACCGTTATCGTCCGACGCGACTCATATGTATATTTATCACATAAAGTCTTCGCTTCCCATTACATAAATATCATATGATATTACTAGTTTGGTTTCCAGTCTTACGTTCAAGTCTTTGTTACAACGCGGAAACCAAACAATGAAAATGATGTCACGTCAGCGGTTTGAAGTTATATCGTTAGTCAATTTTGCGGCCAAACTGGCAAATTTCATGTACTTTTTTTCGAAATACGACTCCATAAATCACTTTATGTGATGAATAGAATATATCATACGTGTTAATTTAGTATCACTTTGAATAAACTCGAACTAAGCTGAATATGACTCTCGCCAAGGCTCGCAGCATATCATCCTAGTTAACTCGTTTAATAAATTTTGATAATAAATAAACACTCCTGAAATATCCTCTATATACAACACAATAGTCAATGGACGCCTATTTAACTCTTCTTTTGGCGTTATCTTATTGTGGATTGGGTTTATGTGTAGCGTTTAACCATGCTACCGTCATATCATCGGCAGCAAGTTCATCTACCCACGTGTAACCTGTCTTTCACACATAGGTTTTTGACACATCAGTCTTTCAAAGCAACTGACTGCTTTTTCATATAGACTGTAAGCCCATTATGGGAGGATGCATGACGCATGTCGCATTGCATTGGATTGTGTCAAACGTCGAACAGAATGTTGGCCGGACTAGGATTCGAACTCAGAATCCCTGGATTGACGGAACTTGATGCTACCGACTAAGCTATCGGGGCTTGGCTCCTGGTAGGATCAACTATTCGTTATAGGTTAAACAACATGGATAGATACAAGGTCAAAAACGGTTCATTTCACTCTCTTTTTTATCACTGTTCAACCCTTTCCCTCATATATACGCTTTCTGACGCCTCTGCAGCAGACGACCTTTTGAAAACATAGTGACAGAAGAAGAAATTGCTCAAAACGAGGGAAAGGGTTAAGATTAATCCTTTTCCAGTTACAGACGCGTTTTAAGTCATTTGCAGCTGAAGACTATTAAAGGCATTGTTGTTAAAGGAGAAATTTCGTCTTTTTTACTATTTGTTTTCAATAATTATAATTTCATTCAGAGTTAGTATTCATAATGTTTGCTACATATTTTTAAAGTCGTTTTCTGTAGATGTGTTGCTATTGGAAATGGTTGAACGTACTCTTTCCGGAGTGGATACTTCCTCCGACCTTATCAGAGCAGGTTTAAATATAACATCTTGGGTAAAGGGCAAAACATAATTAAACAAGAAAAACTGACGAAGAAGGAGAAACCTACTATCTCTGGTATCCGATGACGTCAACGATTGCTTATACCACGTGATGAGTGGTCGGGGCACGCCTGTAGCTTTGCACGTGAGTTTGACCGTCTCCAATTCCTCTACATCGATATCCCCACTGGACTCCGAACGTAGTATGTGAGAAGGCACTGTTAATGAAACAAGAATGGACATAACGGCAGCACATCTTTGAACTAAACCGTCCTGTTACATTGACACCGCCTGACTTCTATATAGCAGATGTTATAGACTTTCGATACAATAGTTTGAAAAGGTGGAATTGTTCATTACAATTGTATATTATTGAAAACGGCGAGACATTTCAATAACTATAAGTGTATAAGTGTATAAACAATTGTAAAAATATAAGCCCACACGTTTTAACAACATTTAAATAAGTTCTCAAAATTCCATGACAATTACAAATTTCAGTAGAATTGCATGTTAAAAGTAGATTAATTGTTCCCGTGGGAAATGCGATGATGTGGAATTTCTGATATAAAATTGGAGTAAAATGTGACTTTATACTCGCATTATATCAGGGTCTATTTTAAACTAAGCCACGTCGCTTGAAAACTGGCATTACCAGCATATGCATCGAAGAGGACCCATACTGTATTACAGGCGTTTACACTATCTCACGTACAACAAATCGACAGCCGACGACTTTGAAAACACCAGAGGAAAAAATCTCGAAACTCATTAATGATGAAAGCAGTATTAATGAAAAGAGTTGAAAACATTACATTGTGTCAAGGAGTGAAAATGCTCATTATGAAAAGTCGTCTGCTGCAGATGCGACAAAGATCAGCTGTACGTTTGGAAATGGTTAACAATTTGTCCTGGTCATAGCATCTGTACAGAAGCTTTTCGAAGCTTTAAATGCTGTTTATCGAAATCAGAAAACTATTCACAGATAAGTGTTATGGTAGGGATTTTCGTCGATCGCAATGTCTGGAATGTCGGTTTTTCCTATGACGGGGATTTAATGCAGTCAATGTGTGAATTCGTTTTTAAGAGAGCCAATGACTGTATTTTCCATAATGGATTTTGAATCTCGATGGTTTAACTCGAACAACCCTGTCGTAGTCTTCTTACGATCATATTTAATTCACCATTGTTAGCGACTTTAACTCGTTTTCAATGAAACGTGTGTTATAACTTGCCAATCCTTTTATTTCTGATTATCTCGTCATAATATTCACCACAATATAATTTGCATACGAAAAATCTTGGTCATATAACTAGTCGGTACATACCGAACAGACGTAGTCATGGTCATATAACTAGTCGGTACATACCGAACAGACGTAGTAGATTTGACAAACCAAGTTATTGTTAACATATGAGCCGTCCCGCGTACAGTATCGTACGGATCAGCCTAAGCATGACCCACACGATGACCCGGTTAGACACTTTTCGCCTCCTGTGGATTTTCTGTTTCAGAAATCATTATTCTATACCTCTATCCCTCTGAGACGGAATGTGTAGGCTCGGATCAGTCTGCGCAGATTGGGCAGGCTGATCTGAGTCGCTACATTACGCAGAGGCCATAATGTTGGTTTTCTCGCAGAACGGCTCATATCACTGTTGATTTAACTCAAACAAACAAACATACTTGAGGAAAAGGGGACGGAGTCGAGTAAGAAACCTTGTTAAACTGGTTTAATTGCTTGATTGATTGATTGATTGATTGATTGATTGATTAAGGTTTAACGCCGTTTTCAACAATTTGTCAGTCATAGCACGGCGGCCAGTTCACCTGTGTTTCCTTGCTTTCTCACATAAGTACTCCACACAACATTCTTTTTAAGCAACTGGCTGCTTTTCCACAATAAGTGTTAGCCCATCGGGGAAAGATGAATGATGCTTGTCACAGTGACCTTTGTCAAACGTCGGAAATAATGTTGTTAAGCTGGACTGACACTCACAGACAACGTGATATCAGGGCGTGACTTTAAACCTTTCCAACATACCGAAAATATGCAGCAGACGAATTTGAACACATCGAGGCAAAACTTGAAAAATCTATATATATCAAAGTGCAATTAATTAATAGGATTGAAAGCATTGTGGCTCAAGGAGAGGCGTCAGAAAGTGTATGTGTGTGGGAAAGTGTTAAACATCAATGGTTGAAACAACACAAAGTTGATTAGCAAAGTAGCGCCTACATAGACTTATGCATAGCCAGTATCAATTCTACTGGAAAGCATTTAACATTGATTGTAATTCATCGAGGAATGATTGGGTAGAGAAGTAACCAGAACGGATTACCTACATTGTTTATCTGCTTGTTGGCTAACAGTCTATGTGGAAAAGCAGCCAGTTGTTTGGAAAATATGTTGTGTGGAGTACCGGTGTGAGAAAACAGGGAAAAACATGAACAGATGAACTGGTCTTCGTGATATGACTGAAAAATGTTGAAAACAGGGCTAAGCTCCCAATCAATCAATCCATCAATTGTCTGCGTGTTTATTTAGTGTTTTTACTCCACGTTCAATGGTCTTTCAGTCAAAGGTATTACGGTGTTTCCTGCGGGAGTTACCAGTACTTCTGGTAAGCCTTTATTGACAGCCGTATATGAGTTGTTATTATATCCCCATAATCCTTAGCGACAGGCATGGAAGCCACTACTACCATTTACAATGTCTCGACCTGGGATCGACCCCTGGTCTCCCGCTCTCGAGACGAACTTTATAACCACTACATTAACGTTGCGATGAGGGATACATTGTACCGTGATAGTGTTATACCTTGCACATTTAAAAAGATTCTCTTTATTTTAGCCGGACTTGTGTTGATTTGACACATGTACTCTCCCGTGTCGTTGTACCGCACGTGTTCGATCCTCAAGTTCCAGTCTCCGTCGGAGTTGGTGTGGATACTGATTCGTTTATCCTCCACAACCTTCGAGTCGCCATTAGTGACCAATATACTCTTTGGGTTCACCCATATTATCTGTAAGTATAAGATACAAGCACTTCAAAGAAAATGATGTGTTTTGGTGTTTAATATATACAGTGTGCTACACAGACCAGTAGTCGAGCGACCAATGTAACTTCACATCAAACTATAAAACCGTGTATTTTGACACTGACGGACATTACGTGTGTAGAAGCAAAGCTCATGCATGTTCACAGAGCCAACAACAAAGGCGATATGGTTCATGTTACATGGAAGTCGATAATCAAATCTTACGACCAGGGAAGATTCGAATCCGACTGCGCATCCGCACAATTTACCAGAATCTTCTCTGTACGCCTGCTAGATCATCAGGATGTTAACCAATTCAAATACACGAAAGAAAGAAATTCGATTTAGGCCGAGGCCCGGTAGTGGGCTGTCAATCCAGGGATTATAAGTTCGCATCCTTTCCCGGCCAACATTCTTCCCTACGTTTTACAAAAGTCAATGCAACACACATCATTTGTCTTCCACCAACAGGCTATCAGTCTATGTGGAAAAGCAGCCAGTATTTAAATATTTTAAAGATACATTACCATAGGCTCCTGTTTAAATGTGTAGTATTTCACGTGGTGTTATTATAACACCAGCGTATCAGCAGTATTTGCCTACTTTGGAACCCCATGCACAGTCAAAACATAGGGGCATGATACGTAAACTCATAAACCCCTTCAGAGCCGAGGCAATACAAATGATTTTATTTTGGTGGTTAATATGCTTCATGGACAACCTCGGAAACTAGCAATGTAATCTAAAACCCTGCAATTGAGTCACGATGCGCAACGAGCAATTTATGTGTGTTTAATCCTTTCTGTGTTTAACTACAGACGTATTTAAACGCATCTGAAGCAGAAGGTTTATTAAAACATTGTAACAAACGGGAGAATTGTTCATTGTGAGCGATTTCTCCTTTTGCCACAATGGTTTAACTGTATTAAATAATTACACTTTCATATATACGGATTTTTTTCATAGTTCTGTCATCAATGTCGTCTCCTGCTGATATGCTGGTTGCGGACAAAGCCAGGGGCGTAGCTTAGCAATAATCAATGTGTAGGCCGTCTCGTGAGAAAATCAACATTGTGGACTCTGCGTAAAGTATCGACCCGGATCAGCCTAAGCATGCCACACAGGCTTACACGGATATATACTTTTCGCCTCCTGTGGATGTTTTGTTTCAATAATCACTACTCTATATATCCCCCCTTAGACGGAATGTGTCGGCCGGATCAGTCTGCGCGGACAGCGCAGGCTGATCTGGTCGATACATTACGCAGATGTGTATCGCCGGAGCTGCATTTTGGGGCAGTTTTAAAAACAAATGTGTAGGCACGTGCCTACAGTGCCTTAAGGGAGCTACGCCCCTGAAAGCTAAATGATTATGGTTACTACTGTGACTCTCCTAAGGCAGTTAGTGATGGCTGTAAGTACAGTGTATATGATCACATCGATTCGCAACATTTCACTTTCCTCAGATAAAACAACGTTCATTTTTCCAGGAAAAAATGAAGCGTTCGCAGGTAAGTTCATTTTATCGTCTACAGCGTTATACTACTTTACCGGATAGCATTATTGCCACCACTTATGACGTCGGAAATGAAGAAATCTGAAAACAGTTTTGTTTATCGTCAATAACGTCAAACGGGCGATAGTGGTTCATAGAAAGAGCGATGGTCGTGTTATGCAAAACTCCCTGTTTCGAATCCCGTAATAATGGGATCAACCCAAGTGATCGTTTAAAACATACTGTGTGGGTACTGGTTACTTCTTTTGAGTTGCCAGTACTTGTCACATCACAATCGATAGACATAATATACCTGCGTCTACTGATTTGAGGTTTTAATGTATCTGCTTACGCTGAAGACTCGTGCATTTGAAAAGTCTTAATAGAAAAATCATCGTCCAAATTAAATATTTTTAAATATATACATGTAGCTGAATGCATTCTCATAAAATCTTGCAGTGTAAACCCACTACTTAAATGTCACTGTAACTTTGAATGATGCCAAATCGGAGAGACACCAGGACCCGAAATCTAAACGTTATCAAAATTACGTCAACAGTGTTAAAATAACGTTATTATTTGATGTTCATTACCGTTAACAGTACAGCGTCCCGTTTGTGACGTCATTTGCAAGACTGCGAATCCAGGCAACAACGTTAAGGTAAAGGTAACTATACAATTGAGAAGGGCATATATATATGTGCTTCTATAAGCTTATGTGTTTCAATACAACTTTTGTAACTTAATACTAGTAAAGATGTGCTTTGAACTTTTGATATAATTGCAACAAACGATATTTAAAAAACGTTGCGGGAAATGTGAAATTGCCAAAATAGAGTATTTTTTCTCCATTTTCATATATGAGCCGTCCGAGAAAACTTCGCACCGATCTAAAACTGTACTTTTAATTTCCGACAAGCTCATGACTTATTATTGTACCATTGCTGTTAGGTTCTAAAGTTAAACATCTATTTAACTATACAAGCATTATGTGCTTAAAACTTAGTCCTCAAGCATCTGGTTGTTCAAAAATTCGCTTGAAGATTTTGATTAGACGCCATTTAAATTGTATCCTAATTAAACGAAATGCGTTTTACACATAGACATATCAAATGAATGAAATCAACACAGACGGATTTGTACGGGTTGTCTTCCGGATTAAGAAGGAATGTTGGGAACCTACGTCAGACCAAGTTGGAATTATGGGTAATCACGCGAAACTTGGACAATGGAACACAGATCTCGCACCGCGAACATCTTTTATAGGCCATGGGGAATGGCAATTAGAAACTTGGTAAGTAAGTTTTCCTGCAAGAATATATTATTGGGGTTTTACACCGTTTTTCAACATTATGTAGGTAATATCACGGCGTCAGTTCTCTTATTCAGGATCCCTTGGTAAACAAACCAGTACTAGGCTTGGAAATATGCCTTGTCCATGGGCCTTTTTCACCCATGACCTCACCTATTGGGGATCGTACCCAGAACGTCCGGTTTCAAATCCTCGACATTCACCAGCCGGATTTCTAAAGACAATATTAGGATTCGAATAAACGACAGCAATACGTCTATTGCAATCAGGGGCGTAGCTCCCTTTAGGCACTGTTTTTTCTCAAAATGCCTCAAAATGCAGCTGCAGCGACATCTGCGTAATGTATCGACCAGATCAGCCTGCGCTGTCTGCGCAGACTGATCCGGCCGACACATTCCGTCTTAGGGTGATAGATGTATAGAGTAGTTATTCCTGAAACAGAAAATCCACAGGAGACGAAAAGTGTCTATCCGGGTAGGCCTGTGAGGCATGCTTAGGCTGACCCGGGTCGATACTTTACGCAGAGTCCACAATGTTGATTTTTCTCACGAGACGGTCTACACATTGATTGTTGCAAAGCTACGCCCCTCGCAACAGTTACATGTAAGCAGACGGCGACGACTCAGGAGAGTCTATAGATATGGATATGTATTTTTTAAATCTTCACGCTTTTGTTCATTCGACAACGCACATGTTGTCTAAAGCGGCAGTTATTAACTCTTTCCAACTGGCAGAAGTATTTGACGCATCTGCAACAGATGTCTTATTGAAACATTGCGGCATAAGAACAAATTGCTCATAACTAGCAAATTCTCCCTTTCCCAAAATATGTTCAACTCTACTTTAATTGAAAGAGACTTGGCAGGTTTTGCCAACACACGTTTAAACTCGTACGTTGCAGATTTGTCGTAAGTTGTAAATGCTTAAAAAGGGCTACAAAGTTAAGATTTTACTTCCAAACTTTGGTATCTAGGTTGGTATTTCAGCTCGGTTTGCACAAATCTTCAGCAGCATCGGACAATCGATCGTACTTGAGTATGCTTCACATGATAAACGTATTCATGTGCGTACTTTTCTATTTGCAGGCTGCCGATGTACACGTTGATATATTTCAAGCTGTTTTCTGTAGATCCACGATCTAACCATATTCACAATATCGAAGATATTCCAAATCGAGAACTTCCGGTAAAAGACATCTCATTATTTATAGAATTGGAGTACAATCAGCTAAATAACTTTAACGTTAGTAAAATGACGTCACAACTAACGCCATCTGGAAAACCTTTCGTTCTACCCGGAGCGCGCCTTGGCACTATTAGATGTATGTATACGCAGTACGCGTCACCAGTATACTCATGAATTTTTATTTTTTATTTTAATTAATTTGGACAATATAGGTTGTTTTATTTAGTTGTTAAAAGTGTCTAGGTAATATAGGTATACTATTGTGATATGCATTTTGATCTTGCTTTAAAGTGTTTGCAAGTATTTCAAATCAATACAGCTGTACTATTTCTATTTTTGATTGCTGAAATTCATATTAATGTATGAGCGGCGCTCTACGAAAACCAACCTATAGGCCTTAAGGACCAGTTTAGATGCACATCAACCACAGCATCCGCGCAGTCTGATCTGGCTCTGCACTTATCGTAAATTAATGATAGAAATTTCAAGAAACGTTTGTAAAACAGTATCCATTTAGATCCATAGCATGTAAGATACACACGTATGTTCGCAGAGCATCGCTCATATATACATATATCTAGTTAGTAACACACCCAGATTCAACCGATTTGAGTGATCCGGGCTTCAAACTCTATACCGCGCGAATAGAACGCTTCGTCGTTAATAGCTCAGTGACCGAAGCTCGTAAAGACATCATTGAGTCCCGTCATACGAAAGCCGACCTTCAGAGGTTTTGCAATTGATGGCAGTAACGATAATGTTGCATACATTTGAAGAAGAGTGTTCGTCATACATGTATTCTTTGCTGGTGTTATGCCGTTAAATTTGACAATTTAGTTTTTGCATTTCACTATGACTTTATCTATTAACTATGTATAATTTGAATGTAGTTAATAGATAAAGTCATAGTGAAATGCAAAAACTAAATTGTCAAATTTAACAGCATAACACCGGTATGACTTGTGCTCTCTGCTTGGTCATTATATATCATACATGTCCTCAGTTGGAGCACCTCGATGATTTAGTGGTCAACGAATTCACTCCACTTACAGTACAAGTAAGCTCTATTAATGATTTGAAATTGTTTATCCTCGCCGTGCAGAATTAACTATTTTGCGAGCAAATGACGCTGTTATCCTTATTTTTACATATAAACTATTTGAAATGGTAGTACTGCAGCTCTCATATACAAAAATGTATCGTCAAATTGGCTCAAATATAATTACGGCTTAAGAAAAGGACTCTGGACTAATATTACCTTTCATAAAGTTACTAACCACAGGAAACGAAAGAAGATATACATGAATGTATATATATAATGACTGAATAGAAATGAAATCATCAAGGAGAAACAAATTGAGGATCAACTAAAATTAAAACGTCTATCCTTTATTTTAGATTTTCTTGCCGACGATGACGACTCTGGCATAGACGATGTGTTTGACGGCCAGGAAAAGATGGCTCCTAAATTGCATTCTGTGTGTGGCAAGCTTAACATTCTGACTAGAGATCATCCAGAAGAACATGATGGTGGACAATCAATTGAGGATCGTCCTAATTTTAGAATGTTCAAGTATGACGAAGCAACCTACAAAAGTCCGTTGGATGGAATTATCTATACTAAAGAATCAAAACTATAAATAAAGTCAAAAGAAAATGAATAAAGAAATCTGAAATAAATTAATTTCATTGCATTGGCTGTTTTTCATATTAATGCAATATCAATGCATGAAGAAAGGCCACATCAAACGCAAACAGACCTATATATGGGAGGTTTTGCGACCAGGAAAGATTCACTTCAGTCTGTCTCTCAGCGCAGTCTGCATAGGATCTTCCCTGGTTGCCATCTAGTGGCACAAGGTTACTGGAAGTCTCCCTAGAACTATCATCCACATAAACTAGTTACAATGGACTCACGATAACTTAAAGCCAATGAAGCACTTCGAGTAATCGACGTTTTCTAGTGATCCATATGCTGATTTCATTCGTGTGTTTTCAGCTTTGAAATGTAATTATATCTAACATATTGCGAAAGTAAAACAAAACAGAGACAACATCAAATCAAGAAAACAGCACAGCAGTATTTCTAAACATATCTCGCTTGAGCAATCAGAACTGCTGATAACGATAAATACATTGCAGGAAGTAGCAGTATATAGCAAGGCATTCGATATATCACTTGTTCGAGTTATCGCGAGTCTTCTGTATATATGAGCCGTTCCTCGAGGCCAACTACACTTGATAGTAGTGTAACCCTTATCCCGCTCTACGCGACAACAAACATCTACATTCACCATAATTATAAGACTAAACAACTACACTAGATAGTAGTGTAACCCTTATCCCGCTCTACGCGACAACACACATCTACATTCACCATACTTATAAGACTAAACAACTACACTAGATAGTAGTGTAACGCTTATCCCGCTCTACGCGACAACAAACATCTATGTTCGCCATAGTGTAAGACATTAGTTGGTAGCGTAACTCTTATCCCGCTATACGCGACGACAAACATCAACATTCGCCATATTGTAAACAACTACATTAGTTAGTAATGTAACCCTTACCCCGCTCTACATGACAACAAACATCTACATTCGCCATAGTGTAAGACTAAACAACTACATTATTGGTAGTGTAACCTTTCCACCGCTCTATGCGACAACAAACATCTACATTCACCATAATTATAAGACTAAACAACTACACTTGATAGTAGTGTAACCCTTATCCCGCTCTACGCGACAACAAACATCTACATTCGCCATATTGTAAGACTAAACAACTGAATTGGTTAGTAGTGTAACCCTTATCCCGCTATACGCGACGACAAACATCTACATTCGCCATATTGTAAGACTAAACAACTTCATTACATGTAGCTAGTAGTGTAACCCTTATCCCGCTAATACGCGACGACAAACATCAACATTCGCCATGCTTTACACGACGAAAAACAGCTGCATTCGCCATATTGTAAAACTAAACAACAACATCAATTGGTAATGTAACCCTTATCTCGCTCTACGCGACGACAAACATCTATTCGCCCTATTGAAAGACCAAAAAATTACATTAGCTGGTAGTGTAACCCTTATCCTGCTAATCCCGGCAACAAACATCTACATTTGCCATATCGTAAGACAAAACAACTACATTAGTTAGTAATGTTACCTTTATCCCGCTCTACGCGACAACAAACATCTACATTCGCCATGTTGTAAGACTAAACAACTGAATTGGTTATTAGTGTAACCCTTATCACGCTTTACGTGACGAAAAACATCTATATTTGCCATATTGTAAGACTTAAAACTACAAGTGCTAGTAGTCTAACTCTTACACCGCTCTACGCAACATCAAACATCTACATCCGCCATATTGTAAGACTAAGCAACAACATCAGTTGGTAATGTAACCCTTACCTAGCTCTACGCGACAACAAACATCTACATTCGCCATATTGTAAGACTAAACAACTGAATTGGTTAGTAGTGTAACCCTTATCCCGCTATACGTGACAACAAACATCTATGTTCGCCATATTGTAAGACTAAACAACTGAATTAGTTAGTAGTGTAACCCTTACCCCGCTCTACGCGACAACACACATCTACATTCGCCATATTGTAAGACTAAACAACTGAATTGGTTAGTAGTGTAACCCTTATCCCGCTATACGCGACGACAAACATCTACATTCGCCATATTGTAAGACTAAAAACTACATTAGTTAGTAATGTAACCCTTACCCAGCTCTACGCGACAACAAACATCTACATTCGCCATATTGTAAGACTAAACAACTGAATATGTTAGTAGTGTAACCCTTATCCCGCTATACGCCACGACAAACATCTACATTTGCCATATTGTAAGACTAAAAACTACATTAGTTAGTAATGTAACCCTTACCCCGCTATACGTGATAACAAACATCTACATATGCCATATTGTAACACTACAAACTACATTAGTTAGAAATGTTACGCGACGACAAACATCTACATTCGCCGTATTGTAAGACTAAAAACTACATTAGTTATAAATGTTACGCGACGACAAACATCTACATTTGCCGTATTGTAAGACTAAACATCTACATTAGTTAGTGGTGTAATCCGGATTTATCATGCTCTACGCGAAGACAAACATCTACTCCGCAATAGTGTAATACTAAAAGACTACATTAGTAAGTAATGTCGACCAATATCAGTATGTACAACCGCACAGTCTTATTGTTGTCTACATTGTTCGCTATTCATTTATTATTAGTCAGTCCATGGTATACCATACATGTGTAAACTCTTGTTAACCATTTTACCGTGACGCATTTGCAGCAAACGACGCTTAAAATCGTCAAAATAAAGAGCTATTTCTCCTTTTTCCACAATGTTTTCCACTCTTTTCAATAATTTATATTTTCAATTACAATTATTTGTTATGCTTTTTACCAGATGTATTTGACTTCGTCTGCTGCAGATATAATATATGTGGAAAAGGGTAAATAGTCATTGGAGACGGCTTTAGTCACAAATATTCCGCGCGAATAGGGTAAATTCTACCACAGTAAGACAATTTGCTATCTACCTTATTTTGTACTGGCACTAGTGACAGTCATTTGACACAAGGCCACGCAAAGCTGACGGGTCATCCATTATAGGATGTTCAATCTATCAGCCGATACATGCAGGCAGACGATTAGGGTCGACTAGGCGACCTTTTCCGTGTTCGAGAAAAATGAAATTCAGTAAGTAATTTGTCTTTTGGTTTTTAGAACGCGTTAGTTTTTTCTAAGTAAAATTAGTTTTTTCCAAGTAAAGTTTTCCCGTGCGTATAACTAAATTTGACATTTTACAGCAGACCACACGCTGAAACCTAGTTCGAATGTAAGTTGTCTTATTGGGTTTTATGTCCTTTTTAATATTATTACAGTTATAAAGACAGAGCACTTATTTATGATCCCTGTACCAAGTACCAAGCTAGGATACGCGTCTTGAAAAAGGATTCACAACCATGACCACCGAAGAAGTTTGAATAAGAATGAAATATCCCAATGGGGTAGGTTATGTGCAGATGTTCTTTACGCCAATATAGCATACATGTGTTCAGGGGCGTAGCTTGGCAATAATCAATGTGTAGGCCGTCTCGTGAGAAAATCAACATTGTGGACTATGCGTAAAGTATTGACCCGGATCAGCCTAAGCAAGCCACACAGGCGTACCCGGATATACACTTTTCGCCTCCTGTGGATTTTCTGTTTCAGGAAACACTACTCTATCTATCCTCCCCTTAGACGGAATGTGTCGGCCGGATCTCGATACATTACGCAGATGTGTATCGCCGCAGCTGCATTTTGGGGCATTGTTAGAAAATATGTGTAGGCACGTGCCTACAGTGCCTAAAGGGAGCTACGCACCTGATGTTCATGTGTACGTTTACTTTTAATTTAAACATATTTTAATCAATAGTAGTTACACAGTATAAGCTATTAGTGGTACAAATGTGATTATTGTTACTGATATCCAACTAAGTACAAAGTGTTAGGCGTAGAAATTAATACGTACAAAACGCATTTGCGAATAACAAAAACTAATCATTTTCATCTTTCTCCGCAAAACTCTATGCTTGTTTCAACCACTTCACGTAATAAGAAAACTCTGAATTTGACATTCAAATAGTAGTTCATAATTTACTTGAAGTACGGAGTGCAATTCGCAAAACCAAATAAATACAATTGGACGCTAACTGTACAATTTCAATAAGGCAAAGACAGCATATTTCTGAAAGAGGTACAAGGTTAATCTAATCAAATGAAACCCTCGATAAAATTGCGAAATACCAGCAAACAGAAAGACACAATGCACGGTTTAATTTAAAGAATTCGAGAGCCATGTTAGGCTGACAGCATCTGCGAGCACACAATGAACAAAATCAAGGAAAAACTGCGGTTGAAATTTGAATATTAATTTTCGAAGCAACATCACGACAATGGTAAACTCAATTTCCTGACACTTCCTGACGTTTTCCGTCGCCTCACAGCCGTGTGAAGCTGTCAGGATTGTATATTAGAGATTTTAATTCATTATGTAAATAAAGGAAAGCTTATTTCTTGGTTAATCTAGATGTGTCGAAAGCCTTGTCTATGGAAGACCTCGCACACACCAACCAGGGACCGAGTTAAATTATGTTCGACGATAATTTCCCCCGAGGTTTGATAGAACCCTTGCCACACTTGATTAGTACCGAGATCTACTAGCTTTTTGAACGGAAAACCTTCATCACGACCATTCGTATATCCCATAGTGTATTGTCAGGAGAAAGGGATAAGTACCTGCGAATAGTCAAACACATTTTGCGAGTGCTCTAATGTGCACTTTGATCTTGGTATACGCCTAAAGTGAAAGCTACACCGAACGTCATGCTTATTAAGTAAAGCGTTAGGTCCGCGCGCATTACCGTGGTATCAGGCGCTATTGACAATGTGTGACACTGCATTGTAATATGAACAACCCCAATTGAGCATCGTCAAGTAAAATTGGTCCCTTTATGGTCTTCATAGTGTCATCGCATAAACACTTATGAGAGGTAATACAGCAAAGGCTAAAGGTGTATTTAAAAGATTTTGCTAAAACAACCATTTGTTAAATCCTGTGTTGCTTAGATGGACACAACTGTGTCTATACGTAAGCGAATCAAAGTTGTCAATTGATTGCGTTCAAACTGTGTGATATTGATTGTGTTCCCACTGTGTGATATTCTAGTCGGCCGCGGTTCGATTGTTGGCAATTGACTTCCAATATTTCATAGAGCAATTTGATTATAGTTTGCTTGGATGCCGGGATAATTGGTTGATTTTGTTTTTATGCCTGTCTGTTTAGGGATGTTTTGCAGCATCGAGTCCTCTTTATTGCTCCTGTAGGAATCATCAAGCGCCGTTAGATGACGTGAGAACTCGTACAACGCACTCGCAATAAATCGAGCATGCGATAACGGAAACGTGCTGTTTAACTCGAACACATTTATTGAACGGATTTGTCTTTGATACATGTAACCAGTATGGCAGCAGCTCTGATGTTTATACGAATTTCAGTAATGATATTGTATTAACAAGATTGTATAACTGGCTTGACTTTCGTGATAAAATCTTAAATATTGATACATTTCGAAGCTGGTGATACTTGCATTGATTTTATAAATCCACGATTATTCGAAGATGAAGATAAGTAATTCTGACGTTCGAGATATCGCGAAACCAGTTTTTCTTTTCAAAATGGCTGCACAATGAGTCAAATGTTATAGCTTATGACATATATGTCCTTTCAAACTATATGTATGTATCTGTATACATATAAAACAAATCATTCCATCGCAAACACTTTATAACTGTCATAACTATCGAGTATATATCATTTGTGTATCTTCAATCTGAAGACAGAAATGTAGAATTTAATTTTATTGATACGAGGCACGATTTAGCGGATCTATATTTTGCATATGACGTCATATACGTTATTTCCTATTTGTCCGATAATGTATAATGATAATGGTGTTTTTTTCGTTAGTAGAGTAGATCTACAACGTCATTTGAAGTTCAGTGACGTTTATAAAGAGGAACCCCTTTGCGTCTGTAATCGATAACGATGTTCTTTTAATATATGTTAACTGCATATTACAAAGGGAAGATATTGCATTCATACTACCCTGATGTGCAATTCCTAGATTCGTCTAAATTCGAATCACATCAGGGCATAAATCATTTGAAAAAAGGGAAGTTTAATTTTGATATGAAAGTAAAACAGTGTTGGGAAGGGAGACAATACTCGCTTTGAACAATTTCGTCTTTCCCAATGAATGGTCGGTGGCCCACAGTAAATGCATCAACATTCATGTTCATCAGGGAAAACGGTTTCAACTAGTTGGCATCAATTCCGACAACCGGAACCGCCAAGTCTGACAGGATACTAGTAATCTGTTAATGAATCTATCTGTATCTTTTTGACAAACAAGGAAAGACGATCTCATGGGATGTAGCAAAAGACAGTTCTCATAATAAACGAAGATCGAATATCCGTCATATATTTATTAACTTCCTCAAATAATATTAATCAAGTAAACATTATTATCTGACAATGAATGATGCGATGCGGCTCTGAGCAGGGACTAGCGATACACCCCTTGTTTAACACGTTCAGTCTGATCAAGACGGCTCTGAGCAGGGACTAGCGATACACCCCTTGTTTAACACGTTCAGTCTGATCAAGACGGCTCTGAGCAGGGACTAGCGATACACCCCTTGTTTAACACGTTCCGTCTGATCAAGACGGCTCTGAGCAGGGACGAGCGATACACCCCTTAATTAACACGTTCAGTCTGATCAAGACGGCTCTGAGCAGGGACTAGCGATACACCCCTTGTAGAACACGTTCAGTCTGATCAAGACGGTTTTGAGCAGGGACTAGCGATACACCCCTTGTTTAACACGTTCAGTCTGATCAAGACGGCTCTGAGCAGGATACACCTCTTGTTTAACACGTTCAGTCTGATCAAGTCGGTTTTGAGCAGGGACTGGCGATACACCCCTTGTTTAACACGTTCAGTCCGATCAAGACTGCTCTGAGCAGGGACTAGCGATACACCCCTTGTTTAACACGTTCAGTCCGATCAAGACGGCTCTGAGCAGGGACTAGCGATACACCTCTTGTTTAACGCGTTCAGTCTGATCAAGACGGCTCTGAGCAGGGACTAGCGATACATCCCTTGTTTAACACGTTCAGTCTGTTCAAGACGGCTCTGAGCAGGGACTAGCGATACACCCCTTGTTTAAAACGTTCAGTCTGATCAAGACGGCGCTGAGCAGGGACTAGCGATACACCCCTTGTTTAACACGTTCAGTCTGATCAAGACGGCTCTGAGCAGGGACTAGCTATACACCCCTTGTTTAACACGTTCAGTCTGATCAAGACGGCTCTGAGCAGGGACTAGCGATGCACCCCTTATTTAACACGTTCAGAGCGTCTGCCCCTCCAACAAAATGTCCCGGGTACGATTCCAGTATTGAGCGGGTTCTACCTTTAGAATTTTTCGACACAAACTGCGCGGGCACTTGTTAAGGTATCCAGACAGGAGACATCGAGCGTTATTCATATAAGCTGAGTTCGTGCAATGCACTCGCGATAACTCGAACATGTGGTCATTCGAATATACAATTTAAGTCGATTCCATTCCCGCTACATATCTGTCTACTATTATCATCGTAGCAGCAGTTCTGATTAAACGGACGGTCAATCAGAACTGCTGCTGTGCTTATTTCTTGATATGATTGCACTCCTTTTTATAATAAACAATTAAATATAAATGAACTACGAAGCTAAATCTAATTGGCATAGATCGAGGGACCACTCATTCACGTCCATAACTAACATTAGTTTTGGGTTCCTTTCGACTTCGAGTTATCGCGAGTTCACTGTATAGCTATTATAATATTGGTTACTAGCATAAAACGAGCACACCACTATATGGCGTCACTCGTTTGTACACCCAACGACACACTAGATATACTCACTGTGTGCTGGCCTTTATGTCTAGCTGAACAAGGCAGCTCAGCAGTTCTTCCCACTATAACATCAACTTGCTCCTGCTGATCGTCAAATACGGGACCGTAATTCGCAGACAATACTGAAAATACAAAAAAAAAAACATCAATTAACGCCTACCATTGCTGATAAATAAATTCATGATTTTCTACTCGACACAACACCAGCATAACGAAGACCAGCAAGTATAACACCAAGTTCAGGTCAAACTCTACAAGTATATTTCCCTTTCCCACAGACGCTTTCTGACGCCTTTGCATCAGACGAGCAAAGATCATTTCCAAGTCGTCTGCTGCAGATATATTGTATGTGGGAAAGGGTTTAAGAAGAGGCATGCAACGTACTCGCATGCAAAGGAATTCAGTACTGCAAATTCATTTAGCACGTTGTTTGAGCCAGTGCATGAGAAAAAGGAACACATTGGCATTTCTGGGCAATATAGGTTCAGATCAACTGGTCAAACTGCAAACTTTTAACATGCTTGTGTAAGTTGTATGTGAACGTGGTAGATCTGGACAAGATCTTGACCAGACTGTGCGTATCAAGTAACTATAGGGTCCACAAAAGCCACGTTGTACATTTTGCCATGCGTGGGTTCATATGACACTTGGACACTAAATGGTACGAAAGACCGGTGGTGACTTCCTAATTTCACGTTTCAAACTTCACACGTTACACTTCACACTTTACACTTCATACTTCATACTTCACACTTCACACTTCACACTTCACACTTCACACTTCACACTTCACACTTCACACTTCATACTTCATACTTCACACTTCACACTTCACACTTCACACTTCACACTTCACGCTTCACGCTTCACGCTTCACGCTTCACGCTTCACGCTTCACGCTTCACACTTCACACTTCACACTTCACACTTCACACTTCACGCTTCACGCTTCACACTTCACACTTCACACTTCACACTTCACACTTCACACTTTACACTTCACACTTCACACTTCACACTTCACACTTCACACTTCACACTTCACACTTCACACTTCATACTTCACGCTTCACGCTTCACGCTTCACACTTCACACTTCACACTTCACACTTCACACTTCACACTTCACACTTCACACTTCACACTTCATACGTGAAGTGTGAAGTGTGAAGTTTGAAGTTTGAAGTTTGAAGTGTGAACTGTGAAGTGTGAAGTGTGAAGTTTGAAGTTTGAAGTTTGAAGTGTGAAGTTTGAAGTGTGAAGTTTGAAGTGTGAAGTATAAAGTATGACATTCAGACTTCATACTTCACACTTCACACTTCAAACATATTATCCATTAAGTATGAAGTCTGAATTTCAAACTTCAGACTTCAAACTTCACACTTCAAACATTTTATCTATGAAGTATGAAAGTATGAAGTGTGAAGTATGAAATGTGATGTATGAAGTTTGGAAGTCACCACCGGTCTTTCGTAAAATGGAGAGCAAGGCTAAATACATGCAATGTATTATTGTGCAAATAAATTTAGTACTGTACATTTATTTAAACATTTAGTAGACGCAAGTTAACCTATATTAACGCTTTAACGAGCTGCCTCACCTGAAATCAGCATTGTTTTGCCTTTAAGTTATCAGAATATTTAAAAACTCTTATTACATGAGAATGGAGACGCCCGATTTTGAACAAGGAAGAATCTACTTAAAACAATTCAGCGCTGAAATATTTAATGTCTGTTAACATATATGAAGCGACATTTCTTGTCAGAAACTTTCTATAGATGCACAGGTTGATCTCCATCTAAACTTGTTGACAGTACCTCCGATTGCATATCGTAGAAGTCAGCTAATTCAAAGTCTACTATAAGCAAGACAAAGTCTTTGCTTTATACAAGGGGCTACATTATCCTTTCCCACATATGACAAATCTGAATCAGACGACTTAGAAAATGTTTAAGAAAAAATGTGAAAAATCTATATAATATTGAATTGAGTTGAATAAATGGTTAAATAACTCGTCTGCTGCAGATGCGTCAGTGTGTGGGAAAGAGTTAATACAACTGACCTCTGAATATGAGAGATTTGTAGACTGTTTGATGACACATCGTGTTCTTCCATTCAAGACCTAGAGATGTATGCGTCCAAGCTACGCTCATGAGTCACCAGTCTTGTTTTATTAATGTAAGTAATTGCCGTCCGAAAATCACGGAACAAACAAATCATCCCTATATCAGACCAGACCATACCCAGCGTCCACTACTTAGCTGTGTCATTCAAACATCCCCCTTAAACGATCTAAATTATCTGTTTCGTAACACCGCGTAAAATTTGCAAATACATTGATTGTCATGGATATATCGGACTCACGATAATTCGAACATGTTGTTATTCGAATATATCGTCTAACTCGAACACATTTCTGAAATATATCCAGTTTTTTAAAACCAGAGTAGAGGCAATAGTAGCAGCAGTTCAGGCGAACCGTCAGAACTGCTGCTGTGCGGTTTTCGTAGTATGATTTTATCAATGGCTTGAGTTTCATAAAACAAAACCATTCAACTATAAATGAATTACGTAACCAGAAATACATTAAAGGTGCTGAACTCCAGATTATAGATGGTATTGTCAAAGTTTAAAATATCAGAATAATAATGGTGGGATAAAATATCCAGTGCAATAAACATTTTACTGCCAAAATGGTTAACTATTTATTACTTACTTTGTTGTCACTTATTATCAATATTTGCAGAGGTTTCAACATTTCAAAATGTTGATCTCCAACTGGAGTTCAGAACCTTTAATGCATTTAGCATCAATCGAAGAATACTTCGAACATTTTCGATAACTCGAAGTAATGTGTGGGTTCCTTCGAGTAACTGCAAGTCCACTGCACTTCATAACAGTTTGACAAAGGACTTACATTTGTATATAGTATCATTATAAGTAAAACGATGTTAATAATGAGATTTTATAAACAAACAATGCACATGCCAATACGGTATCTAAATAAGGTTTTTAACATTCTAATTAAAGATAAAATTATAAAATGTAATAAAAACTTTTTTTATATATAAAGGCATACAGAACATGAATCATCAATTGAGGCCGCGAATAAGGTAAGCTGAGCATCGTAAATGTTCGACCGGAGACGACCCAGGGTGTGTTTCGACCTCAGTTAAGATACTGCATTCTACCTATTCGCAAAAAGACCCGGTGTTAAACAGGATGAAAATAATTTACGTTAAAGTGTCTATCCGGATAAGCCTGCGTCGCATTCTTATACTGATCCGGGATGATACTTCACGCAGAATCCACAATGTTAGTTTTCTCGCGGGAAGGCTTACATAACGAGATAGACAACTTACTAGGATGATAGTATGGAGTTCCACAATCATATAATATTTAAATATTATTCTTTTACAGAAATAATCAATATGTGAATAATTATTAATATAGGGGTTGTTAGACGTACACAAATTCTAAGAAATAGCATACGTCTGAGAGATAAGTGTGGAATGTAAATCCGTACAAAGCCCATGTTGAACCTGTGCCTACATGCAAGCTGTTTGAGACATCCAACGTAATGATGAGGCCAATAAAGCATCACTTAATTAAGCATTTCCCTCATATAGACGCTTTCTGACGCCTCTGCAGCAGAAGGCATTTTGAAAACATAGTGACAAAAGAAGAAATTGCTCAAAACGAGCAATTTCTCCTTTTGACACAATGTTTTCCACTTTAAGTCATAGGTTATCCATTCAATTAAAGAGATTTTCTATATTTTGACAAAATATGTTTAAAGTCGTCTGCTGCAGAATTGTCGTATGAGGGAAAGGGTTAAATGTGTAAAGAAGCAGTTAGTCAACCGGAGAGTCAAAGGATTCAGTGTGATATGAATTGTCAGTAATCCCGTCCCACACATCAAAATTCTGCGACAGAATACTTTGCGAATATCTGAGACAAAACGTGGAATATCTAAATAAAAATGGTTAATTTATCGAACAGAATTAACATGGTGTGGCTAGATGAAATAATGCTTATAATGAGCAATTTCCCATTGTTTTATTCAAAAGTCATCAACATGCGTCTTCCGATGGGAAGGTGTCCAACATGTCTATTTTCGTGTAACTATACCTCAGCGTGTAGGTGATCAAAGATGTTTAGACGTATGTTATTGATCGTGTTGCCTCCACTGTTATGAAAAGGGACATTTTTTAAACGAGGCTTCCTATCCATTGATGCAAACCATTACTCGTGCTCATAAATCCCGTGCTATTGTATCACGTGGCAGAACGAATAAACTTTGCTGCCAGCTAAAGAGTAGCATGGAATTATTGTCAATTAGTGATGGACGATATCTCCGTCTCAAGTTTGACGTGCAGACCATAATAAACCCTTTTATATGGTTTGTTTCACGACAAAATGGATTTTACCAACATTCCGACAGTGTCTCGACGGACCGGCCACTCAATGGCTAAATTCAGCATTTAGTCTGGATCTACACTCAGAACAAGTGGATTCATATTGGTGACAGTCTTATTATAAAGGCCCTTGTAAATTGTTAATGTCTTACGCTGCAATGCTTGTTATTCACCTTTACGTATATAACGACGAGTCAAATGGTGGAAAGGAGCGTCATCAATCGGAGGCTCATACATATGTAGTATGCGCAAATGATAAAATAGCATGCGGGTTATCGTGTACAGACAGTCAGTCATACATTTCGACGGAATTGTAGAATGCATGTATGTCCAGATATAACTTCTGACAATACGGTTTGAAGACAAGAGTCATCGAATCGTACCATACGCGTACCTCTTGGATCACAAACGAACTAACGTTTAGCTTCCTCCTGGACAGCTGTTAGATAATATAATACCATGCAACTAACAGAAATTCCATTACTATGCAATTATTTTAAAAGTTACCAGTAACAATATCCAAAAAGTTACACCCGTTACTGTAAAAGCCGTTTGGCGCATGGATGGAAATCATAGACTTTGTCCGGACAATACGGAGTAAAGCCTGAAAGGGATATCCCAATCCCAATAAAAGAGCGAAACCCACTTATCTTCTATTGATTCAAGCGTCTATCAGGGCAAAAACCCTGACATTAATCATAATCTGGACAACACAAGTAAATTACTAGGCGTTAAAAGGGACCATTTACCGTTAGCAGAAATAACAAAAAGCCAGTCGGCGTTTAAATAATGGCAGTTCGATGGTTACATCCGTACTCCGTAAATAGCCATCAAAACCGATGTGTATCTAACTTGTTAACCATTATATACCCACTTTTTACCTAATGTGGAATTATGGACTCATTTGCATAACTTGTCCCGTGTTAACAGAACTAATTTGTCTACGTTTTTCTTTCCTGTTTACGTAGGCTCAGAATCCTAATATCAAATGTTATGACACTCTGTCAGAAATACGTATAAAAGCTTCCTTAATAAACAGCCAGGCTGTGCGAAAAGCTATCTTCAGGGAATTGATTGCAACGAGCGAGTAACAAAATCAGGAAGTACATTCAGACAATCTGATTAATATTCTTGTTGTTCATCATTTAATCATTTAGTTATCCAAGAAGCTTCGTGAACAGCATTGGGATTGTTAAACGTTACAAAAAATACACATCTTATCAAAATCATCTCATGTTTACAAACAAATATAGATGTCTTTTTTTCGTGGTAAGAATCACAAGTATGATTAAATTGCATAAAAGCAACAGTATTTATAGCATTGATGCCTTTTGTGCAGTCTATGTCTACTGTCATAAAACCGACGTGGCTGGCTTAGATTGAGGGAATTGCTTGTATCGCGCAAAATAAAGTATTGTTGGTAGGTATTTTCAACACGAACTCTGGGCTTTAACCATTCTTCACATACAACAAATCATTCTCTAACACTATCAACTCATTACATTCATGTATGTGAGTGTAAGGAACGACAACTCTGCGAAGTAGAATGACATCAAATCTGCAGCATACGCCTATCAACATATCTCGTCAAAAATATGGAAACTCTCTTTAAATGAAAGTTTAAAACATTGAGGCAAAAGGCGGAATTACTCATCATGAGCAGTTTTCCCTTTTCTCACATCGTTTTCAAAAGTCGTGAGATGCAGATGCGTCTATACTGTGAGAAAAAAGTTAAATAAATACCAGATCCAAACATGTGTACATGGGAGGTGTCTTTTCACGTAGTACTTTCCTTTTGTATTGTATTGGTATAATTAAATTCGTCATAATATTGCAAAATAAATCATAGAATGTCTCTGAAGAGGAATATCAAGGATGGATCTCCAGATGGGCTATATAATAAATTATAACACAATAATACTAATGGAGTCCCTCTTTTGTTGTTAGAATAGCGCTATCACAGATTCTTCATTTAATGTACGCATTATCTATCAAGGAAACACTTACTATAATTTATAAATAATAACGTGTTGCTAGCGGTGTTAAACAACATTTAAAAAAAAGAGCAATGCTCATTGCAAAATAAATGATCGTTTACATGATGTATTATTTTAAAAACAAATCGTTTGATTTTAAGTTTTACATACATTTAGAGAGTCAAACCCGCAATGCTCATTGCAAAATAAATGATCGCTTACATGATGTATTATTTTAAAAACAAATCGTTTGATTTTAAGTTTTACATACATATAGAGCGTCACACCCGCAATGCTCATTGCAAAATAAATGATCGTTTACATGATGTATTATTTAAAAAAAAAAAGAATCGTTTAATTTTAAGTTTTACATACATATAGAGCGTCACACCCGCACTGCTAATTGCAAAATAAATGATCGTTTACATGATGTATTATTTTTTAAAAAAATAATCATTTGATTTTAAGTTTTACATACATATAGAGCGTTTCACCCGGAATTATTAAATTCTTTCCAATCTACTTATTTGTCTTATTTTTCCTCTTACACACGTTTTTCTCACATACTACAACTTTCAAAGTGTCAGTTTTTCTTTTCGTAAATTTCATTTTCACAATATAGATTTTTTAATTTCTTTTTATGTTTTGCATGATACTGTTCATAGTGAAACACTTAATTTTTACAGTATATACAACGTCGAAGAGAGAATATACAAATAAGCCCCTGGCGTTCTCTTCCATCCTCTGGTTGTACAAATATTGATGTACATTAAATATATCGAGGGCTTGGTGTGAAACAGTTGTAACTAAAAACCTATTTTGAAAACCATGGTTTAGGGGCAATGTTGACCCCTTTGTAAACAATGTAAATTTAGGCGCCATTGCTCAGAACGAAAATTTGCATTGTTTACCAAGAAAAATGATTTAATGCTTAGCAAGACTTTATGGCGAGGTGATTAACCTTGGTAAAAATATACCAATTTTAGTTACAACCGTTTCACGCCAAGCCCTCGATATGTGAGAATAGTGTTAACATAAATATGGTTTAACTCAATCCTTTTTTTAAATTTCTTCACACAATGTCCTCTGTTTGGTATTATTGATTGATTGTTTGGTGTTTCACGCCGCTTTCAACATTTGTTTCAGTTATATCACGACATTACCTTGGTAAGTTACCAGTACTACTGGTCGTTTTATGCTGATACCAGCCAATCGGTCAATATGCTAACCCCACAATCCTTAGCGCCAAGGAGGGCAGCCATTACTTGCATTGTTAAGGTATTTTGTATAACCCGGATTATTGAACCAACGACCTCCCGATCTACCACTACACCGAGGTGGTCGCCCTGTATGACATAAACTGCTAATAAAAGTTGCTCGTAAAACATAAAGGGAACCTTATAATCAATAGCTTTTAACTTATAAACATATCATTATTACTCAACTAAGATAACATTTGCATGAAGGGGTATATTATTAACTGACAAGACAAACTGACAATGTCTGTCAATCAATTGGTTAAGTGTAAGGGTAATGAACTACGCTGTTCCTTCACCAAACAACAACACAAAACAAAACGTAGCTCCTGCAAGTCTAATACGACATGCACTATTGTCCGCTCTAATTTAGGAAATCTAGTTTCGTTGTTCGCCGAGAAAAGACAATTCGACAACTACACCGTCATTTAAATGCTGGAAGTGCAAGACATATCTAATTCAATCATTTCACCAATACATTACGTTACGTAAAGGAATTCACACATCTTAACCTCAAAACGCAGCCAACATTTTAATACTAGTAGTCGGCTTTGAACACATGTGACCAAACAAACATTGCATCTTCAAATATGTGATTTAGATACGGAATTGAGAAGACTGCGAGAAATTTATCCTTTTTGAAAATTTTCTTTTTTACAGCATTTATTTCCAAAATGCAATTGCTTCTTTATATTCTTGAAATATGATGTCGCATTATGTAACTTGAATATGAGTAAATGCTTAACTTTAACACTTTTCCACAACTTATCTGAAGCCTACGACGTTGAACGCATCTAGGTAAAATTAGAGATAAGTTTTATAATCGAGTTGAAAATAGTGGAATAGAGTTGAGTTTCGTCAAAATGCGTCAAAACGCGTCCGAAAGGATAAACACTGATCAGTATGCATGGTCCGCTTTACATGAGCTGTCCCGCGAGAAGACGAACATTGTGGAGTCTGCGTAAAGCATCGACCCGGATCAGTCTAAGCATGTCGCTCAAGCTTACCCGGATAGACACTTTTCGCCTCGTGTGGATTTTCTGTTTCAGGTTGGTTTTATCGCGGCACGGCTCAATTATGTCACGATTCCTAAGAACATGCAGTTGAATGTGTAGTTGTGTTCAGTTTAGTTTTTTCAATCTCATTACTACATCCCAGCTTCGTGTTCAATGTATCTATCAGTGGGAGTCAGTTACACTTGCAACCTGATGAAAAGGTCCCGGGTTCGATTTCCGTACGTGTCAAACGTACTGGTTCTCCATACATACTGGTTGAGTATACAGAGAGCGTTCCAGAGTGATAGATTGCGAAACAAGCTTTCAGTTTATATGCAATTGTCTAGCTTCACAACAATGCCAATTAGATCAGTTTAAAGAAGCCCGTATGTGCTTAAAGGTACACTTTTGTATTTCGGAACGGTGTGAGTTCAGATCAGCATGTACATCTGCTCCGTCTAGTTGTCAGAAGCTTCTAACAAGCTTACGTTGGTAATACTCTAACAGTAGATATATAATTTATATTGATCACATGCTGATCTGGATCTCGAATGTTAACGAAAGTCAACTTGAACCTTTTCCAATGGACTTGTACACATTTAAATGTGTATCTCGGAACCACTGTGCATTTATCATTGAACTTAAACATTTAAACACGTTTAACAATAAGCCGAGTCCCGGTCGCTTAGTCGGTAGCGACGTGGGCTGTCAATCCAGGGGTTGTGAGTTCGAATCCCAGGTCGGCAACATTCTCTCCGACGTTTGACAAAAGTCACTGTGACATGCGTCATTCGTCTTTCACCAATGGGATGTTCTCCAGTCTATGTGGAAAAGCAGCCAGTTGCTATAAAATCATGTTGTGTGGTGTACTGGTGAGGGAAAATCAGGAAACGCATGAGTAGGTGAACTGGTCACTGAAAACTGTTGAAAACGGCGTTAAACCGTTATCAATCAAGTTTAACAATATGAGCCGTTCCACGAGAAAACCAACATTGCGTAAAGCATCGACCCGGATTAGCCTAAGCATTTCGCGCAGGCTGACCCAGACAGACACTGTTCGCCTCCTGGGGATTTTCCGTTTCAGGAATCATTACTCTATACCTCTATTCCCCTGATACGGAATGTGTCGGCCCGGATTTGCCTGTGCGTACTGCGCAGGCTGATCTGGGTTGATACATTACGCAGAGTCCATTGTGTTGGTTTTCTCGTGGAACGGCTCATATATATTGCCGTCGATAAGCAGATACTATGTCACGTCATCTATTGTCTCACTGATAGAGTGCAAGGCCAGTTTATTGCTTGATCTCTCGTTAAACATAAAGCCTACTCGTCGTCTCCCTAGTCCCAAATTCCTGTAATTTTACCTAACAAAGATTGATTTCAACATGTTATATGGATGCTGGGTTTCCCGGAGGTTTAAAACACAGACATATAAAATCGTATTTAGCACAATAAGCCAAGTGTAAATGGGATCAAATGTTGTCTTGGCAACCTGTGACATACGTTTTGTAAATTGTAGTTTGGGGAATACCAAGTTAATCTGTTGTAGACAAATACGGGGTACGATTTCACAAAGACGTAATTTAAACTTGTTTCTAGATATATCTATATCTTGTTGCACTATACATATGTTAATTAAATTTTGCCACATGAAAACAAATGCTCTGAGATTTTGCAATTAATAGCCATTACAGTCAGATTGTAATTGATTGCTTTCCGTTTGCGGATAACTTCTGAAGATGCCCCTGGTTAAATGTCCAATTAAATGCAAATAATAAAATTGAGCCGTCCCGTGAGAAAACCAACATTGTGGACTTTGCGTTAAGTATCGACACGGATCAGCCTAAGCAGCAGGCTTACCCGGATAGACACTTTTCGCCTCCTGTGGATTTTCTGTTTCAGGAATCATTACTCTATACCTCTATCCCCTGAGACGGAATGTGTCGGCCCGGATCAGTCAGCGCGGATTGCAGTCAGATTTTTCAATCAATGCTAAATAAATAAATCTAAACTAAACAAATGCGGTGTTATACCGAATGTTTGATGTAATTGAATAAGAATATCTGTTGGTAGTTTTTTAAAGACAAAACCCAAAACAGCCGTTAAATTCGTAAAAGATAATTCGTTTAGTACAAAACAAATTGATAGGCTGCATAACCTTACTAACATGGATCCCTCCTTGTTAGTAAATTGAACTCTTTACAATAACGGTCATTCATCTTACAAGAGGGCTGATATGGCCCTAAATCGATTACATTAGTAATTGTATTGAAATAAATGTTTAACTGCTAATATTTAACTTGACAATTTGGTCAACAGTTGGAAAGAAACTGCAAGGCGTAGACACTGTAAACGAAAAGGTATACTATTATAGGACAATTTGATATTTGGTTGTTTATAGACATTTTTCTTGAAATTAGAAAAGTCCGTTGAACAAATGGTATAATGGAGTCACTGAAGTAACATTTCCGCCTTTGTAGAACTTTTTTATAAGTTTGCCCATTTTCTTATTCCGCTTGGCAGTCATATTTTTCAATCAATCATTTTGTCATGAAAGGGTCACTCGAGGAACATTTCGGTAAAGGGTGAACAGATTCAGAACAATGTTGGAACCCCCACCCCTTTTCATACTGCAGCAGGGAACGTTCGTCATAGAAATTTTACTTTGTGAACTTTTGTTAGACGGAAATCAACGGAATATTCATTTTAAATTGGTTTGAATTTGATCGAATAGTTTGGGAGGAGATTTAGTCGGAATCTAAAGGTCACAAGATTTTTCTTTGGTGATGTTTTGAAAGGAGTTTATTTATTTGGTTAATTACTTGCCGATAGAAATAAAGTTTTTTAAATGACATGTATCTTGACGCACACATGTCCATATACTTAATTGTGTGCCTGAATGTCAAGGTCATAGTAAGTTGATTTAATAAATTGACTCTCAAACTTATAGTGTTAAGGGTGTCTTTTTGCAGAATGTAATGATACTCGCATATCGAATGAGACAAACATAGAACGGCTGATATCGATAACTAAGGGACCAGAGGTCAGATTTCCTCTCATTCAACTTTCACAGTTCTTGTTGGTGACATTTCTTTCAATTATGATGATTGCAAAACTATTCCAAAAATTATTCTCAATTTTTGTTCAAAAAAACATTCTTGCCAGAACGACCGTATTTCGGTTCGATCAGGGAAACAATTTGTTTTTGCTTAATCAATATTTGTTGTTCTGCATATAACAAAACTTGGCTATAGCTTTAAAGTCGTCGAAACGAGAAGGTTCCAATAAATGGAAAAATCAATTAAAATATCTGCGTAACTACCTACATTGCATAACAATGTATGTATGTTTGTTTGCTTTAATGGTTACACTACTTTAAGAGTTGTATATCACGGCGTTGACTGGATAATATACCCGTACTGCTGGTGCATATATTTTGACACCAGCGAGTCAGTCGTAATGCTAACCTAACACTTATTCTTGCCAAGCAGTGAAAGCCATTACTGCTATTCTTAAAGTATTTCGTATGACGCCGGCCTGGCATCGAATACGTGACCTCCAGCACCTGAGGTGGACGTTCTACCACCACACCATCGAGACGATCCAATGTTGGTTAATATCTGCATATACGAGGTCCTAGTAGTGTTCTGGTTCGTAAAACCGATAAAACTACAGCAAATTTGAAAATGATACTTCTACATAGCGAATGTCGATTTGACAGTTGCATGAACTGCTAAAGCAATTACAATAATGGAAACCATGAAATATAACACATTTAAAGGTTATTGTCCTGCTGAAGATGAAACTAAATGTGAAGTTGTAATGTACTGAGAAAAACAACCGGTTTATGGGGAAAGGGCTTAATATTACGGTTTCAGATCTCTGTCGACATTGCGTGAATGACAATTTGATCTATTTAGCCAGAAAGCACCACCATGAAAAAAACATCTATGGCTTAAATAATCAACTCGGATAGTTGTTACACTTTCAGAATCTTAATAACCAGCCAATTGTCGGTCTGTCGTTTCTCGGAAAACAAAGTACACAGAGTTCCGAAATTGGGTAAGACATTCGGAGTGTCTCATTTCGCCCCTTGGGAACTACTTTTTATCAGCCCGCGGAGTAACAAAGTAATCTGTGTAATTTGCCAATTATCGCTCTTGTGCGTAGAGCGCATTGATAAGCGATTAACGGTTTTTGTGTCAGGAAAGTGCTCTCGAGTGGGACTGGAGACGTGTTATGGTTTTGAATGATTATGGCAATGACGGATTATTTTTAAACTATTTACTTCAACATTCTTGTACTTGTTTTGACCGACGTTTCGGAAGAAAGTACATATACTTGCAAACCAATTAAGCGCTGTCTTTAATCAAAAATCACATTGCACCCATAGGTCGGTCGGCTTTCGCCGAGACAATGAAGGTAATCCTTTCCCTCATACATACGCTTTCTGACGCCTCTGCAGCAGACGCTATTGGAAAAAAGTGTAGCAAAGGGACAAACTGCTCATGAAGATCAATTTCTACTATTATCACAATGCTTTTAGCTTTATTTAAGGTTGTTCTTTCATTCACAGACAGTTACCAAATGTTTCCAAAGTCGTCTGATGCCGATTTACTGTATGTCAAAATGGGCTAATCACGCTGATTTACAGACAAATGCATAGACCAGATAACAATATCAGACATATGAACGATGCAAGTGTGTGCCTCCAGTATAAATATAGACAGTTTTCGTCTCCAAATATATGCTCATTTATCCCAAACCGTTGTTGCAACAACATTATAGTTCTCACCTACATGTAATTGGATTTACCTACATTGAACATTTAGACTATCAGCTCAGAGTAAACAATGACACTATCACTAGATGATTAAATCCGATAGCTTCTACACAGCTTAACCCGAGTCTTAGCTGATCACTTGCACGCAGTGTTCTGTACATGATTAACCCGTTTCCAATTGTAGACGCATTTAGATTCATCCACAACATACTGCTTTTGAAAACATTTTGTCAAACGAAAAACAATTTCTTGTTTTGTTTTTTAAAGTCGCCTAGTTAGTCAATTCAAATGTCATAATTAATTGTTTGGCTTAATGTTTAATTGACCTTTGGCACAGCTTGGTTCAAAGTATTCCCCTGGTACTTTATTATAAATGATACTCAGACAGCTTCTCAAGTGCATGAGAGGGTTCAACTTCTCCAAGCATGTAGACGCATTCTGACGCATCGCGTAACAGACGACTTTTGAAAACGTGTGGTGAAATAAAAAGATCGATCATAACGAACTATTTCGACACCTTTTGACACAATGTTTTCAACTATATTCAATGATTATTCTTTTAATTATTAAGAGTTTTCAAGTATGCAACAATGTTTTCAACGGTGTCTGTTGCTGATGTGTTTGTTGTATGCAGGAAATGGTTCGGTAAGAAGGTGTGTTTGAATTGGGGAATTTTTAAAGCACTACAATAATGTTAATGAGCACACATGAACACAACAAATGATGTAAATAATACAAGGGTTTTAATATCGATAGAAAACTTGATTCGTAATTTACTTTAGCGTATGTATGTTCTTTCGAATTCAATAAAGAAATTTAAAGATTCAATTTAACGTTGAGTCTGCCTAGAACGCGAAGTGCAAGGGAAGCATGAAGTAATTCATTCTTGTTATTAATAATATTCCCAAAATATTTTCGAATATTGTTAACTGCAATTAAAAAAAATATTTTGATCATGTGAATATCCAGTCTTTGTCCTTCTTGTAAACGGCCCACACTCAGGTTGTTGGTAATGACTTATTGAAACTGTAGCACACATCCGTGACCCCGATATGATGGCACAGCAGTGCAGCATGATGTAGGTTTACACTTTACACTTCAATTAAAAGTTTCACAAAATCTACAGTTGGATGTATGTGGCTAAGGATAAATAACCCTTCCATTATGGGATGAAAACATAATGAAGGGCTCTAAAGCCATTACTGCAATTTTGAATCGTTTATCGGAAGTCGCCGTAGATGCTATGTACTGATTCGGGAGGCCTCAATTAAGTTATGTTCGGTAATTTCAGTAAAACGGTTTTCGGTGCAAAACCTTAACGTTGCATCAGGGATCTATTGAATGACTCATTATTTGTGCTTTGTAATCGGAGAATAGTTGTCAGTACTGTGATTTATTTTGCCCTGAAAATCAAAGCAGTTGTTGTACATAATTATAGGTTAACAATGAACATATTTCGTTCACTTTTATAAAAAGATATAGTCAAACATGAAATATCTGTATACATTAAAGTATAAGTATTGAATATAATTGAAAACATTGTCACAAAAAAGTGATTGCTTCGAGTATACCGCCGTTTTCAACGGTATTTCAGTTATGATCAAGGCGGTCAGTTCATCTAGCGAGTGTTTCATGGATTCTTCGCACCAGTAATCCACACAACATTCTTATCAGGCAACTGGCTACCTTTCCACATATACTAGTTACCCCATTGTTGGAAGTCGACAATGACTTTTGTCAATCATCACAAAGAATGAATGGCCGAGGTGCGGTTTAAGCTCATGACCCGTAGATCCAATGAAATGATAGTATTACACAAAAAGATATAATGCTCCTTAAGAGCAACATGAAAATCAATCAATTGTAAGTTTCGATCGATAAAGATCCATATCGATCTGTACTAAATCGTTGAGAAATAACATTTATACTTTTTCTAACATTACTTTTTGAACATGTTGTCTCATTGTGTGTTATAATCTGTCATTGAATTGCATTGATATTTGATTGTATATATGTCTTTGTTACATTTTGTGTATAGGTCGTAGGCCTTATTATGCAATAAAATTATCGTATCGTATCATGTGCCATTTAGTGGTGCCTGTTAGCTTTTGGGTGAAGCTTTCAGTAAACCTGGCAAGTCACGCTAAAGGTTTTGCAATGCAAACTTATTTTAGATGTTCATTTAACCCATCATTGACGCTTTGGCGAACAGTGCACATCCATGTCAACCTGTGTACGACGCAAATGCCCTAATGGCGATTTTCTCAGACCGCCGCCCTTTCGATATTAATAATCTGGATGTAATATCGTCATACATATCGGCAATTTTTGCAATCCATTCTTGAGACATTTACATTCTAAATTTTAATTTTAAGTAACATTGTCCCTGAGTGCTTATACATTATTGGAACAGTGTGTGTCTTAATGGATTATAATTGCAAACTGAAATAGTTTGTTAGTGTTTGACCAGAAAAAAGTAGAATTAAATGTCACAAATAAGTAACCAAAAAGAAACCAATGTCGCAAAAGTTATCAAATATCAATGTTAATGTTCTGACTTACAAAAAGCCTTATAATGCTTGTATAGACCCAAAGGATAGTATAACGTGGCCTTGTTTAGCCTCAATTAGACCAGGGTATTAAGACATCACGATAACTATCTAGCTGTTATGTACCACGAATAAATGGCGGAAATTCTGACCAATGAAATATGAACTGATTTGTTCGTATTTATTGCTGTGTTGCATACACTACGATTGTTTCTATCTGACAAACCAAAAGTTGTACAATAAGGCAAATAGTTACATGTCATAAGAGTTACATGTAAAAGAAATAAAGCAATGCGTTATACGAATGTTTACACGTTTCTTGATAAGGAATGGTTTAAACACATAAAACCAAGGTCATTGTCAGACATTTTCAGAATTGCCCCATTTTGATAGTATCTAAAGAAGTAGTATCTATGGTCCATAAAAGAATATGGACCATAGATCACTTAAATAGTGTTTTTGAAAACAAAATGATGAATCATTATCAGAAAATGAAACAGAGTCCACAAATTCATCGATTTCGAATTTTTTCAACACGTTTGTTTATTGCTGAAATGAACAGCCATAGTATTAGTGAAGTCCTAAAATTGATGAATATTAGTAATTTAATCAGCAGTGAACCACATCTGTAGCAGACGACACCGGAAACATGTACTGTATAATAGGGACAATTTCTGTTTTAACGTATAATTACTAAAACACAAGTTGAACACATTGTGGCAAAAGGCGAAATCGCTCATCATGAGCAACGTCTCCTTTAGACACAATGTTTTCAAATGTCGTATGCTGCAAGGCTTCAGAAAGTTTCTGTATGAGGGAAAGGGCTAACTATTGACCCTCACGGCTCTCTACACTGGTGTTATATGAATCCTTAAACACTTTAATCACGAACTAATCTTGAGAAAACTCTCTTTATGACCCGACATTATTCCGTCTTCAGAATAGATGGATTTTACAGGGAAGTAGGACCCTATCTGTCCAAACATGTACACGTTGTTATTATATTGTCTGAAAAGTATAGGTACAGATCGGCCTGATCATCTTCTTCGTTTCTTAGAATCTGCACACATATTTTATGTAAGTAATACACGTATGAGAACACAGCGGATGCACAGGCTGATCTGCATATACTCTGTTCTCAAAACCCAACTTGTACATTGTCCTACCAATGGGCTCATATATATACCAACATGTGTACAGGTGTTGTCCACAAAACATAATGTAGAGTAAAATTTGATGATTGTCAACGTCATTAACCATTTCTCTCATATAGACGCTTTCTGACGCCTCTGCAGCAGACGGCTTTTTGAAAACATAGTGACAAAAGAAGAAATTGCACAGAACGTGCAATTTCTCCTTTTGCCACAATGTTTTCCACTTTTAGTCATAGGTTATCCATTCAATTATGGAGATTGTCTATGTTTTGACAAAATACGTTCAAAGTCGTCTGCTGCAGAATTGTCGTATGAGGGTAAGGGTTAAAACAAGAATTGGTTTTATATTGTAGGTAAATATAAAGAAAGCATCGGGGAAAATGGTAAATCTAGACGAAATGCTCATCACGGGTGAATTATATTTTTGATTACAGTGTTTGACAATTGTCTGATTGGTGTAGTGATTGGAGCTTCGCTCTCGGAAACTGGATTTGAGTGATCGATCCCCGGTTCCATCATACGTGTGACAGTAACATTTGTAAAGCGGCAATAAAGCCCTCCCTCCCCTACTTCTAGTTATGGATACTGGGATAGCATTACAAAAGAGTGCTTCTGTGTCCAGGTAACTGACATATGAGCCGTCCCACCAGAAAACCAACATTGTGGACTTTGCGTAAAGTATTGACCCGGATCAGCCTAAGTATGCCGCTAATCCGAACAGACACTTTTCGCCTTTTTTTCTGTTTCAATTATCATTATACACCTATATACCCCTATCCCCCTGAGACGGAATGTGTCGGCCCGGATTAGCCTGCGCGGATTGCCCAGGCTGATCTGGGTCGATACATAACGCAGAGGCCATAATGTTGGTTTCAACTATAATTGAGCCAGTGCATGAGAAAAGGTACAAATTGGCATTTCTGAAAAGTGTAGGTTCTGATAATCTCTAAGCCTGCTCTTTTTAGAATTTACTCATGATAACAACCACTTCTAACAAGCGTATGCATTTAATATGTGAACAGGGAATAACTGGATCTATACCTTCTTATTTCTATATTTTCTCACGTACTGGTTCTATTAAAGTGTTTAATAGTCGATTGCTTAAATTGTATCAGCGCTTCGATACAGAAAATGGTTGAAAAAAACCAAACAGACTTGAAACAACGCAATTCATAGACAGTGATGTACTCATTTAAAGTGTCACTGTTTCGTGGGTGTTTTTAACAACTCCTGGTCCTGAAGAATATTCCCCCAACAATGTTTGTTTTAAATTGTCTTTGTATTGAATTAACGTGAGACTTTCGCTTCTCAATATGTCTTTTTATTCTGCGGGCATTATTTCCTCGAAAGAATTATCCAATATGTTAAACAAATAAAACAATATAGCTAGGTATAAGAGTATGCACTGTCTTTGTTATCAACGTTTTCATTGTTGTAGGATTAAACCAGGGACGTAGATGAGAGTGTCATACATATAACGAAGTCTGTCCCTGATAGCTATAGAAATATCAGTCAGAACGCGTCATGGTTATACAATGTAAGTCGTAAATAAACCTATTTCTGGATATTAAATCTTTGCAATGACATAGAAACTCCTTAGATACAGTAACCTCGGCGTATTAAACCTTTACCTCATATAGACGCTTTTTGAAAACATAGTGACAAAAGAAGAAATTGCACAAAACGTGCAATTTCTCCTTTTGCCACAATGTTTTCCATTTGTTGTCATAAAGGGTTAAGAGTGGCATCTTATCTACGTCCCTGATTAAACTATGCTTTTTGTACATACATTATATTTTTTCCAGAAATAGAAAAGCACAATTTAGGCCGTTTATATGGAAGGCGCTTTATTCACGACGTTTTAAAGATGAATTACAAAAAGTTATGTTTCAGTAAAAGAACCCTTTTCACCTAGTCTTTTTTTTAAATACTACCCCTGCAAACTTTGGGGTTTACCACTACTGCCATAATTGGAAAGAGTTTTGGCTCTTTTAGGTATCGAATCCGTTCTTCGCTGTCGGATGTGGTGATATAATAAGCAACATGCGTATGAGTTAGTATAGAAAAGAAAAGGGGTGATATTTATTGCATTCAGTGTTGTCTTCATATACTCATTGGGCCCGCTCCATGGAAGAGAAGAAACACGCTGTTCCACTCCCGTGAGAAAAAAACAAAAAAACGCACCCCAGTCGATAACGGCTAATTATATCAATCCAGGGATCTTGTCTTCGATTTCGATTTCGGCTCGGACATTCATTCTTTTCGATGTTTGACAAAAAACATTGTGACAAGCACACTTTAAAATAACTGACCAACGTAATTTAACTGAAACACCGTTGTTGAAAACGGCATTAAACTACAATAAATCAATCAATTGAAACATATCTTTATTTAATTACAGTTGACAGTATTTCAAATAACTACCTCGTTAAATAATAGAGTTTTACAATATATAGACCGACACATCGTTCGCTTTTGAGCCCCTCCGTGCGAAAAGGTTCACATTAACTTGTGTGGACAGTATACATCCGGATTAGCCTGTATACCCCCGAAGTCTAGTCACACGCTACGCTATTATTTTCACAAGCTTGTTAGAAGCTTCTGTTAACTTAACGTGTTAAGAATCAGATAAGACTCAGGAGATGGACAGGGTGATCGAAACCTACAATGTACATACTCTTAAACCTTCGCATTTGTTCTCGGACGAGCTTGTATATTGTTCGCAACGTAAACAATGCATGACAAACATGTAACACCATCTAAGGAGTTTCTATGTCATTGCAAATATTTAATATCCAGAAATGGGTTTATTTACGACTTACATTGTATAACCATGACACGTTTTGACTGATATGTCTATATCTATCTGCTTCGTATTTTAAGTCCGGAGAAATAGGGACAGACTTCGTTATATTTATGACACATTTTACTTCAGTAGGTCGTCAATGTATCAAAGTAATAGTCATGCAGTTCGGTTTATCTTTAATGGGGGACGAATACATTTTAAAGTCGGTATATCTTCACATTATATCCTGTATTTGGTGTACTCCTTCAGCGCCAATGGCAATATTGAGCTTTTTGCAAACAATACTGATTTAGATAATTTTTTGGCTTTTAGTTATCAAAATATTCCAGAACTCATAACACATGAAAATAAAGTCGTTCAATTTTGAACATGGAAGAGTCTACTTTAAACAATTTGGCGCTAATTAAGACTCCCAGGACGTCGCGACCAGCAGATATCTAGATCCACATGTGCCTCTATGTAGTCTGATCAGGATATTAATTACACTATTCGCCAAATTAATAATACGCTAGCATCCAAGAAGACAGTAGAACTCGCTTACGAGCAGATACTTACTTTACCTTTTCCAAAATACAACAAATCTGCAGCAGACGACTTTGAAAATATAGTTACCTGAAAAATCTCCATAAAAGATAGCTCAATTGTTAAATGAAGTTGAACAAATTGTGACCAAAGGAGACATTGCTCATCATGAGCAATTTTCACCTTTTGCCACAATGTTTTCAAAAGTCGTCTGCTGCTATTGCGTCAAAATGCGTCTGCAGGTGGGAAAAGAGGGTTAACAGTCGTGTTTTACTATCGAGATCGCCGTACATTTAAAGACCACAATGTCAATGTGTGTACGATGTGGATCATTTGGAGTAGCAGAGAAGAGAAGGGTCCCCGGCTACAAACATAACATAAGGAGCATAAAAAAGTCTGAATTGTACGAGCTGGGATGCAGCGTTGATTAAGATGACTGTCGAGGATTATGTTAGGAAAGTCTCGGGAATGGCTTTAATGACACATATCGAGGCATCCCTGTGGAAATAAGAAGGGAAAACCTAGTAAGGGGGAATTTATTGGGGGCTTGTAACGGCTTCTCAGGAAATTTATTTCGTAGACTTTATTTCACACTGTCATAACGCCTTCTTTTTACACTGTGTATTTACACCTGTATGCAATTTGAGCGTTTTATGTTGGAGTAAAAGAACGACGAACATGTTTGTTTATACAGCAACATGTTAACCTTCAGCTTGAAAGGGGTTGTTTGAAGGGTTAGGTTATCAGTTTTCGCAAATCATTTTAACTGATTTGTTGCTTATTGAGACATACTGTTCTTTATTATACGTGCAAAATAATTAACTTTTTAATGTGAAAAACTGCCTTCAACACTTTGAAGCCTATCGGTGAAATATGCAAACAATTTAGTGACAGAGACCAAAGACGAACTTGCCTATTGCAAATAATGGCGTCCTCATAATCAAAATCTCCTGGTAAATCATTCAATTATTTTCAAAATGAATGAATCACGAAATTTAGTAAAATTCATCAGAAAGTACCCAGTAGGCAACCAATATTATAGTTTTATGATTCCTATAGCAGCAGCGGTTCAGTAGTTATGCTTACCTCAAAATCATGAGTGCCAAGGGGGCGGGGGGAATTATTGCTTTTTGTTTAAAGTCTGTAGCATGATCCCGGCTTTGGACCCCAATCCTGCTGAGTTCTTGCAACTAGCTTCATAAAGTTCAAACCATTACTTATTGGGGTGGTTTTGACAATTCATCGATACATGAGTAGGAAAAGATGTAAACCAAGACAAGCATATACGTATGTACAGGCTTTCATTTTTCTACTTTGTTCGTAAATGCAGTCTTAATGCGTACATTCAGGGACACGTAAATGTCATTCATATTCATTTAGAACAGAAAATGGGTTAGTTTGCTATCAGCGGTCGGGCCAGTTTGCTATCAGCGGTCGGGCCATACCAAAGTCTTTACACATTATAGTTGTGTCTGCTTTCCCTGTCGTTCAGTGTTGGGGGTATACATGTAGCACTACGTCTGATATATAGGTGTCGGGATAAATGATACCGGTTGAAATGTTGTTAGGAAACGCCGTGCTTTAACTGATATACTGTTGAAAGCGGTGTAAAGCACAATTCCAAAATAACACACACCACTGAACCAAACACTGAGTACAATAACAATAACCGTTAGTAGTGATTAATGTAAGTTGTCAGAAGTCGACAGTCGATGTAAAATGTGTTACATTTTTCATAGCTAATGCACCGGACAATTACATGTCTATGTGTATTACATGTATCGATAGATATAAAACATGGACCCCTGGACGAAATATCTGCATATACCAATGAAATATGATACTCTTCGCTGATGGATGAGGGAATATACAGCATTGACACACGACCTGTGCATGGTATCAGGATGTCGCCCCTGCAAATAAGTATCGACACTTCAACAGACATTGCGAATCCCAAGGGGCAACAATACTCTGTCCCCAAAAAGGTCAACAGTTTAACATGTGTAGTGTGTGCCATGGCAATCGAAAGCTGGTCGACCAAACTTAAACTCGGATCGGATATCAACGTAGGCCAGAGGTAAACCAACATTCCGAAATTTAGGAAAAATGAAGACCCTGATAAACCTGCATAACTTCACCGTCTGTTGCGGGTGATGTATTATTTATTCGCAAATAATAGTTTATGATTGGTTATGTATTCATTAAAGGGTGAGTATATCTCTTAGGGGTCTTAATGCACCTACGTACAGTGAAGACTCCAGTGAGTATGTGTACCAGCACAGTCTCACCCGTGTTCCCTTGCCGACTACGTGTTTAAAAGAACACTTATGTGAATCTCCTGACCAAACACTAGACATGCAGCTTCACTAGTTTGACGCCAATTGGATGATGTCATACTGGGGACTCACTCAAATCCCAAATATCCAGACTCAGATCATTATATTACACTACAATATTAAAAGCATCTAGGATTGTGATTTCCTCTATTTCCAGTTACGTTTTTGCGTTATTTGGATGTATCTTATAGTGTGAATTGTCATAAAATCACAGATTTTATGGTGGGAAAACTAGAAGCATGTTGAAGGCGTTTTACAGACACAAACTGGTTGGATTTTAAATGCAGGTCGTCGTTAACATCATCACATATAAGCTGCGTTTGTCGATTTAAGGTGATATTGACATTCCTTTTAAGGTATTGATTGATTGATTGATTGATTGGAATTAAACGCCATTTTCAACAATCTTTCAGTCATATCACGGCGGCCAGTACAACTACCCATATATGTCCTGGCTTTCTTGTATCAATACTCCGCAAAACAGTCCTTCCAAGCAACTGGCTGCGTTTCCACATATACCTGTTAAGGGAACATAAAAGAACATAACATATTCTAAAAATACGAAGATAAAGCTGTTGAGCTGAGCATCCAATGGTAAAGAGCCTGGTCAGTGTTGCGCGGATCCACCGTACGACATGACTCTATACTGGTGGCATAGGCCCCGCAAAACTGGTTCCAGCAATAGATGGGTAACATTTTATAAAATATAAATTTCGTTGAACATCTGGAATATTAAGAGTAAAAATTTAATTCAAGTGAAAACTGCTCAAAAGAAGCAATTTCTCAATATCTATCAATTACAATTATTATTGCCTGAATCAGATTGCCTTTAGTCGCCTGTAGTCAGAGAAATGTTACGCGCCTAATCCACTTCGTTGGGAAATTCACGCAGCAATATTTGAGTACCCTTAAATACAGACGACATAAATTGACATTTATTGTGGAACATTGTTAACACCATGGACGATATTGGCTGACTAATACCGTCACATCAGGGTGTCCGCTAATTCATCCACTACGACATTTAATCGTTTTCTGGTACTCTCTAGCAAGAGCTACATTCATCATCTAAGAACGCACATTCGTACAATCTCGAACAATAGATGTGCATGTGCATGTTTATTCTCCCCCACAATTGATACGAGGCTTAGTTTCACTGTCCGTCCGTCCGTCATTCTAAATTGCAGCCCTTACGACACCCTCCCTCCTTCTGTCATAATTGGTTTCCTTACATTTACTTTGAAATTGCATTCAGATAGTTAAATCATATTCACTATATCTCGCAGTATACAAACCATACAATTAGCTATATGATTGCTGGTGTTTAGTTGTATTATGTCTTGACACAGAAAAGGCTTGAATTTGGTTGCCGTAAGATTATTGTAAGCAAAGATGTCGTATTTTCTTCTGTTTGTGTGTGCTATTGTATTAGCTCTATGCGAGTAGATGTAGTATGCTATGATGCAGATCAATACTGAATTAGGTTGCCGTCGGGGTAGGATTACTCTTACCAGAGTTATTACTCTGGTATATTTAGTAACTTTACAGATTTGACTATTTACGAATTGGCACACGGTGGTGACATTCGTGTTGATCCGACATTCAAATTGATACTTATTTAAACCATCTGCGTAAACAATTCAGTCTTATTAAGGACATTTCCAATAAACGTTGGCTGCTGTGATGTCTTAGATCACCTGGCCCACATCCCATCAATGAAACAAACCATTCATTCAGGGTTACTTAAATACGAAACTGGTTTTCATCATTTTTGTTTTCCTAATGAGAATGCCGAAATGTTTCATTTCTTGACAAGTAGTGTTGGGCTATTTATGTCACCAAAGTCATCTCCTTTTACCGATATTTGAGTCGATTTTAGTTGTAACATGAATGCTTGAATGCGAATGACCTAGCGCTAAGTACGGTTGGAGGAATTCGCGTCTCTATGAATAAACGAAAAGACAGGGCCATGGCCCAAAGTTAAATTATTTCAAAACTTCAAATCGAGTATGTATCGCACTGTATTTTACAGAGAACTAGAAATAATAGAATAAAATAGCTCAAACTAAATTATAGGTCTTGTAACGATTTATCAAAAGCATGTTATTTCATCTTATATCGAACATATTATAATTCTAATTTCCCTTTTCAATTCTCAGATTCTGTAACAATTTTCTAGGTCATGGACGTCGTTTCAATAGATATACTTAAATACTGAAATACTCTATGATTTATTCCAAGAACGTTATCCATTTGATTCTAGTAAAGGTGAGAAAGGGAAAGAACATTTGTAGCCGTGTATGCCTGTATGATGATTTAAGGTAATTTCGGCTCACAGGTTTGACATTATTTAAAATTACATTTGTGAACATCTCCTGGGAATACGTTTCCAGGGATTTATCAAAGGATGCTATTAGGTCTTAGAAACAAATGCATGCAGGCAGATAGTGATTATTACCATTAAACGTTGTATATACATATACGGTTAACCATATACTTCAATGTACACAGATGTTAAACAGTTCACAATTGGCAGGCTCATTGATATTTTCCCAGATCAGATCTGAGTATTGCTACCTTTGTCACACACAATACAATTAAGAAGAACTAAACTAAATGGTCTATACAGTACATGTAGAAGTCTATTAAGATAATAGATTAACATGTATAGACATGAATCTACTAAAGAGGATATTTATTTACGTCAGAGAGTCAACAAGGGATTCTCTTCTAAAATATCTTTTTTGACATCAATTGACATTTACGGTTAACACTTTGAAATCATGGCGATTACGCTATTCTTCCCAGACAAGCCCCCGGATGTTTTAACACGACGAAATGACAATATGGTAAAATGTTATCGTTTTCGCGTCGAGAGTACTTTGGGAGCAAGACTCGACGCCCTGGTAGGTAATACATGTAACTAACACTTGAACTGAGTTGGAGATGAACCCCTTTTTGCCACTCAAGATTATTTGGATAGCATTACGACTGATATTACGATATCAGGACACACTGTTCGATGGTACTAGTAATTTACCAATGAGTGATATATGCATATGTGTATATATGACAGTAGTATAAAACATGATACGATGGACAAAAGCAAAAAATACCGCGATCTGCCCAGTATGTCGACTTTGTCCTGTTAGCAAAGTTACATTCCGTCTTCGAGAACATATCGAGAACATGAAATAATCGACTTCTGACAGAAATGTGACCATCACTTTTAAGTAATGAGGCTTCTCAATCGTATGTCAAGTAGCGTTATATTTCTCCTGTTGTTCAGATTGTCACTGGACCGGAGGCGTCCGACACAAACAATGTCTATCATAAACCGATGTATTTATTATTTTCTCAAATGTCTGTTTGTCCCCCGTATTTCACGTACTCAATAATTCCTAAGTATACCAACACTTATTGTCTGGCCTAGAAAGACTATGGGGTTTACACTGGTTTAACTATGACACACAGTTTAGATTGTGTTTGACGTATATAAACGCTGATCGGTGGCTGGTGTGTAAGTCTTCCCCTACAGTGTTATGTCCCCAACATTCAAATATGAGTTTGTGTCACCGATCGGTATGCATGTATTCTCAAAGCTGGAAACGGCGGTGCACACACAATCTACGTTATGCTGTGTGGCACTGAATGGTACAGCTTGGCACAACCTAATGTGCGGTGGTGCAAAACATCGTGGCAGTGTCAAAGTCACTTAATCTTTATACGTTTGTCATTTTCACTTAAAACATTTTAGGATACACTTTATCAGATAAAATAATATCTTACGTAAAGCTGAATTCATCCCTCAATATATGCACCCTCTCAATCCAAGCGCCACATACCAAATATTAAAATTATATGAAAGTTAATTAAAAAATTCGCAGAAAAGGGCTCTCTTTTCTTTAGTATGCTGCTACTTTGTTTAAATATTGTTTATACAATACCGATTTGATAACAGAATATTTCATATTTATTACTCAAAAACCATAAAGATTAATCGTATCTACGGTAACATCACTTTACATATATTGCCCAAATACATTTAGACGTCGACGTCGACGTACCCGTGCATTATAACTACTCTGTGAAAATTCACTACGACCTTTTCAATATTCACCCATTGAATAAAATACGCTACAGCGTTTTATGCGATTATATCTGTACGTTAGATAAAGACACCTGTACTGCTGAGGAAAGTTTATTATTCAGCAGCTCTTTGACCACAGCGATGACGTGCGTTGACGTTATGAATTTGGGACGAGCGACTGTTACGCTCGTTATCTCCGTTGTTTTCTCTTCCACCCTCCCAGTGTTTTTTTCCACTTGAGAACTGAATGTGTCACCACTGCAGCTTCACCATTGGCATTTTGTTGTACTTTTTGTATGTTTTTTGCCTTGAAAATTCCATGCAAAAGACATATATTAATTGCTGAGTTCTGGTCTTCACTCATTGTAACACCTGTCCTAAGAAAACGCAACGATTGTTTATGTTTTCTTACGTCAGAAATAAAAAAGGATCAGAATGCCACAAGATGGTGAAAATCATTACATGTCGTTTGGTAGAATTGCCTTTAAAGTTTAATTCATGGGACATACTGTTTTGAAGACGTGTAAATCATAAAATACTAAAAACGGGGCCTGTATTACGACAATGACGTTACTATAGTAACCATTTCGTTTCTCTACGTGTGACACATTGTCTGTAAAATAGAAATCGAATGATGAATGTCGTGATCTACATTATAGTACAATTTTACGGACATGCTACACAGCATAAAGATCCGCATATGCATGATACTTTTATCTCACAAAATATATGCTCGATACGTTTGATGATGAGAACATATATATAGGATATAAAGAATGGAATAAATAGACGATCAACTAATTCCATGATGTTATCATTGCGCGATCGTAGAGTTCAGGGAGCCATTAGCTAATTGATCAAGAGTTGTTTTGTAATATCAATATTAGAACGCAGGGTCAATTTAAAAAGATGCAAATGAAACGTTGTAAGAAGCTTCCGCTACGAACACAAGCCATCGAGTATGTCGCCCACGATAGATTTTCAAATAAATAAATTTGGGATTAAAATAAGAATATAATTATTTTCCTGATACTATTTTGTTTGACCCTTTCCGAAATACAGCGAATCTGCAGCCGACGACTTCAATGATTAGACAAAAAATATCGAAAATCTATTCAAATGAACATATTGAAAAGAGTTGAAACAGTGTGGCAATTTCACCTTTGCTAACGTAAATATCCGCTCCAAGTGAGAACATGTTTAGGAGAAAAAGAGGATAATTTCTCACGTTGGACCGCAATGTGTATACACTATGTCAAACATGTACTTTCATTTGTCAGTGTTTCCCTTACTTCTATTTTGTGAAACATATGGATTTGAACTGTTTAGCAGAAGTAGACAAAGATACTTAAAACCAAATCTGAAAAAGGAAAAATTCCTTAAATCGAGAAGTTTTTCTTTTTATACAATGTTTACAAAACCCATATCAAAGCTTTTGTCCCAAATGTCATTATAGGTAGCTGCTCGTTGTTTGTTTGTGTTGTTTATTGAGCGAACTATTCTAAAATTTATTTCCTATACACTGTTAGGCAAATAGTAGAGTAAAGTGTGAGTATGGGACTACAGGGAATAGTGCCAGATTAATGTCGAGATGTCTGACATTTATTGTTGAACAATCTTCACACATAGACCCTAATTGCCTGATTAAACAATGATTAAAAATGTAAAACGTCGGCTTCAAACCGAACGTTGCTGCTAAGTATTTTCAGATCACTTTTCTTTAGCAAAATTATAATACTAGATAGTGGGTACGATTCCGACCTTAAACGGCTAGGATATCAGAACATCGTATAAATAAGAGCCATAAACTCACTAATCGGGACACACAGCTATTACCACTTACGGACGCCCGTCAATATGTCACTACGTGAAAGCGCGGCGTCAAGATAGACAGCCAGACAGACGGACGAACTCATGGACGGACGGGCGAACGAACGAACGGAGACATGATCCAAATGTGTATCCCAGCCAAGGCAGGTCACACATAAAGTGAAATGAATGATGCTTAGTTCGACCTTAATCCGAATGAAGGAGATTAGTATGCCTTGCATCTGATAAACTCAGGACTGAAAAATCATCATATCCAACAAAACGACCAGCTTAGTCAGGACTGTACTAAGTAAGATTCCTTGTACATAAACTATATTGGGAAATTTAAAATCAGGAAGTCAAATTACACAGAAAACCCCCACTTAAGTCACTCACATATGTTGCATTTTTTTTTATACTAATTTGTATATATTTTGTTAATTGTGTCTAAAGCATCGGGAGCACAGCGTACACAATGTACTTGATAGTTAATACGCTGAAAGCAAAATAGCGTTTTCTTCTAAAATACCTCTAAGATAAGTCAATGAATTACGCTTTTGCGACGAAATTGGACATTGGAAATTATATTTAAGCTGATTAAACAGATTTCTTAGTTGAAACAATGTTACACTCATTTTAGTCACTCAAAATAATCACGAGGGATTTGTACCTGTGCGAATACACCATTTTGCCCAGCCAGACTATCTCTGTTCGGACCATCGACACTTTCTAACATGTTTCTATATTTAAATAAAAAACAACTATAAATTGACAACATCATGTCCTCTTCTAAGCTATTTCACCCGTTTTACCAACGTGCAGACGAATCTACCGGAGACGACGTTCCGTAACATTGTGGCAAAAGAGAAATGGCTTATAAAGAATAATACAAAGTTCACAATCATTGTCTACTCCATGTTTCTCAATGTTAACCTTTACTTCATACGACAATTCTGCAGCAGACGACTTTGAACATATTTTGTCAAAATATAGAAAATCTCTATAATTGAATGGATAACCTATGACCAAAAGTGGAAAACATTGTTACAAAAGGAGGAATTGCTCGTTTTGAGCAATTTCTTCTTTTGTCACAATGTTTCCAAAAAGTCGTCTGCTGCAGAGGCGTCAGAAAGCGTCTATATGAGGGAAAGGGTTAACTGAATGCAACTTTTCTTTAGGAACAAATCAACATATAATACGCGAACGACACCAACATCGGCAGGAGCGTAGCTTGGCAATAATCAATGTGTAGGCCGTCGCGTGAGAAAATCAACAGTGTGGACTCTGCGTAAAGTATCGACCCGGATCAGCCTAAGCATGCCACAAAGACGTACCCAGATATACACGTTTAGCCTCCTGTGGATTTTCTGTTTCATGAATCACTACTCTATTTATCCCCCCTTAAATGTGTCGGCTGGATCAGTCTGCGCGGACAGCGTGCATACATTACGCAGATGTGTATCGCCGCAGCTGCATTTTAGGGGCATTTTTAGAAAAAGTGTGTAGGCACGTGCCTACAGTGCCTAAAGGGAGCCACGCCCCTTGATCATCGGGCTGCATTTAAATGCAGAATCACCTCGCTTCACAAAGTTCTTAATTGCTATTGCGTATTGTCGACGAGTTTGTAGATGTCATGACGCTTTCGTCTCTGAACCACCTCACATTAATAAGCGTCATTTGACAGAAAATGTGACACACCACGGCATGTTTCATTCCAGTAATGAGCAGTGAACAATTCCTGTGTTTAATTGGAGTGACATGGTTAACTTTCTCTGTCGTGTTCTCTGCTTTTTTCACGCACGAATTATATCTATTGATACATATGTAATGACCTATTCTGGAGATTAATTGATGTCACCTCGATCTAGATAAAGCAACAAAATAAAAAGAATTATGAATGAATTTTTTTGTTTTTGTTTTTTTGGTTGTTGTGATTTTTCTAATGGGAGAAATAAGCACATACCGGTAAATTTGTCAGTGAGTTAGCATCAAGAAAGGAAGTCCCCTAGAAGGGCCGGCCTTTTACTCAACTCTTGCCCTTTCATACACCGTACTCTAAGCAATAATTCCGACCACAATGAAGACAACGTATCTCCTACTGTCTAATTTGTGTCTACCTTGCTCGCTACTCATATACATGTATTGAGTTTGAGGACAAACTATTCGTTAAGTACATAGGTACTTGAGAATTGTAACGATATGTAAAGAAAATTCCTCTATTCAAGGAAAAGTTCAACTTACTTTCAGACAATGGCATTCGAGTTCCAACAGACAAGTTTGTATAAGGTCGTACTCGACAAACCGATTGAAGAATGAGGTAATCCTGCCATCTGCCTGATCTATGTAATTGATTTCTCAATCTTTGTTTCCTGATTGATTCTCTTCAGGCGTATCATTGATCATTTTATGGAGCATTTTATCCCTACCCCCACATACAATACAATACAATAATAAACGTTGCATTGTTTCCGGGCAAATTTGGGTATAAGTTACAAACAATCACGAACAAAGAACAAACGTGATCACTTTACGAAAATAAAAATAAAAAGAAAATACAACACATCTATAGCTGATATAGGTTAAACAATTGGCAAAACCTATACAATTGAGGTTTGCATATTGAACAGTGTTAAAGATGTTGTGGAAAGATGAGCGATTTTGCCAAACTGTTTTCAAATGTCGTCTGCTGCAGTTACGACAAATAATGTCAGTAAATGGTGTCACGGTCTGAAATTGTACACAATGTAAGCGGCCCGGTTAGCTTAGTCGGTAGAGTACTTACCCTAAAAGCGAGAGGTCCCGGGTTCGAGCCCCGAACTGGCTACATGTTTTTTTACTCTCCGTTTGACATTGGCGCCTAATAAGGGACCGTGACAACACTTCTCGGTCAGTCTTATAGCGCTTGCAGTGCGATTTATATCATCCTTGGCACTGAAATTCCGAAATTCGAGGACGAATTTCCAGTTAACCAGGGGTGTATGTCACGGTCTGAACCTGTACACAGTTGGAGAGACTACATGTGAACGGCCCAGTTAGCTCAGTCGGTAGAGTACTCGGAAGCGATAGGTCCCGAGTTCGAGCGCCGGACTGGCTGCATGTTTTTCTGTCCTTGTGACAATGGGAAAATGGTTTAACAGAGATAACCGATTAACGAAAAGTGCAGATGTTTACAAATAATGTGCACGCACTATGAGCCGTCCCGCGAGAAAACCAACAGTGTTGTCTCTGCGTAATGTATCGACCCAGATCAGCCTGCGCATGCCACACATGCCTATCCGGATATACACCTTTCGCTTCCTATGGATTTTCTGTTTCAGGAATCACTACTCTATACATCTATCCCCCTAAGACGGAATGTGTCGGCCGGATCAGTCTGCGCGGACAGCGCAGGCTGATCTGGTCGATACATTACGCAGATGTCTATCGCTGCAGCTGTATTTTGGGGCATTTTCCCCGAGAAAACCAACATTATGGATTCTGCGTAATGTATCGACCAAGATAAGCCTGCGCAGTCCGCGCCGAAACATTCCGTCTCAGGGGGATAGAGGTATAGAGTAATGATTCCTGAAACAGAAAATCCACAAGAAGTGAATATTGTCTGTCTCGGTTAGCCTGCGCGGTATGCTTAGGCTGATCCAGGTCGATACTTTACGCAGAATCCATAATGTTGGTTTTCTCGCGGGACGGCTCATATCACTTATTCTGCTGAATTATTATAACAGGTATCATTAATTTAAACTTATTTATTTTAAATCGATTGCGAAACAAGCTTTAAGCTTATATTAATCACGCTCGATGTCTGCTTCCTGGATACTTAACCAGTAGTACTCGCGCCGATGGTGTGGAAAAATCCAAAAATCAGGACCCGCTCATCACTGATAAGTGCTTTCATATATGCTGTAGCATTAGCTCAGATGAAGACATACCAACCGCTATAACAGGAAGCAGACTGCACCGATTTGTAGTCTGGTATTGGTCTTAAACATTTCCCACCTGCAGACGACCTCTGAAAACATTGTGACAAAGAACGTTGGGAGCAATTTCTCCTTTAGCCACAATGATATCCACTCTTTTCAATATCGATACTTTCGTTAATAGAAATGTTCTATATTTTGCCTATATATTTTAAAAGACGTCTGGTCTAAAATACTTGTATGTCAAAATATTCTACAAATGCTGTTTCATGTCTTGTGAATGAGCGCGTTTTATAATCGTAAATCCTTCTTTGAGCGCTTTACATTTTTTCACACGCAGACGCATTCTGACGTCTCTGCAGCAGACGATTTTTGAAAACAGTCTGGCAATTTAAGAAAGTGATCATGATGAGCAATTTCGCCATTTGCCACAATGTTTTCATATCTATACTCTCATTTAAAGATATTTTAAATCTATTTGCCAAGATGTTTTCAAAATAATCTGTTGCAGATTTGTTAAATGTGGTAAAGGGCTAAGGCTATGGAAAGGGTACTCAAACGAATCGTCTGAGTGAAACGACTCTTGTCTTTTGAGAGTCAAAAAAGAGTCAACAATAGTAATTATCGAATAATGTTTGGTCCCGAGCAACAGATCAGTAAACTTCTCATAGTTAGTGTGCCACGGTCATAGACCACCAATTCTGTACCATGTGATAACACGAGCTTAAGCTATGTAAAACGCTGATTAGTGAAATTCCAGAGTACGAAAACAGTTCACTCTAAGCAATAAACGAACACAGTCGTTAAATCCAGAGGCAAATGGTCCCGTTTCGCCAGTTTTCCTTAAATATACGACACATTTTCAACAGTATTCATTAGAGCAAGGGTAAATCGGAAGGCGAACTGCCAAAGACGTATGCTGATTACCTTCTAACATCATTAACGGTTGTTCTTATTGAAGGGCATGAAGCCATTGATTGATTTACACAGCGAGAACATGTTCTACAAATAGAAACCTCTCACTCTTTTACACGATTCGCTTGAATACGATTACTGTTGCATTTCTTGAATCAATTCCTAACCTGGCGAATAATACTAATGATTTACTGGATACACTGTGAAGATTGAGATCTGAGTTCACGTATAATAATTATATCGAACGGTTGGCTAATGTCCTTTTGCTGACAACACTATCAGAATGATATTAAATTACTTAAACAAAACTTCTGGTAGGACAGCATTGAACTGGTGGAGCCGTGTTATATTCTAAGTTACATCTCTCAAGAATGAAGTTAACAGATATTTTTTAAAACATTGTAGCAAAAGGAAACAGCTCATAATGGGTATTTCCTTTTGTGCTACAATGTTTCAACTTTATTCAATAACTGTTCTTTCATATATAGAGAGTTTCTATATGTTTACTCAATATTTTCAATGTCGTCTGCTGCATATTTGTTGTAAGTTGGAAATGGCTTAGTTAGCTAAGCAATATTTCCTCATAAAAAGACACCATTTAGAGATGGTACTTGTAGCATTCAAGTAATGTCCTTTACTCCCAGTTCAAACTACGTGGTATTCAAAATCATTTTCCCCATATCTTAAAAATGATGATTTCAAATGCCAGGTGAGTGGTCTCTATGGAAAATAGGTAATTTGTTTTGCCGTACTTGATTTTTAGCAATTCTGAAAATACTATTTGAAACTGTCCATAGGAAAAGGTACATGTTGGCCCTAGATCCAGATCAACCTTTGCATCCACACAACCTGCTCAATATCAACACTATTTACATATAGCATACACAAGCTTGTAAGAAGCTTCTCTCAACATTTGTAAATTATGAGAACTCCGAGGAGTTGTACACGCTGATCTGAACCTACACTGTTCAGAAATGTCAACGTGTACCTTTTTCCATGGGCCAGTCCATATATCCAACATGTTCAGAACTGTAGCCTATTTCGGATCAACATAGTTGTGCCGTCCCGCGAGAAAACCAGTAGTGTGGTCTCTGCGTAAAAAGCGATCCGGATCTGCCTAAGCATGCCGCGAAGGCGAACCCGGATAGACACTTTGTCTGCTGTGGAATTTCTGTTTCAGGAATCATTACCCTATACCTCTATCCACCTGCGACATAATGTGTCGGCCCGGATTAGCCTGCGCGGACTGCGCAGGCTGATCCGGGTCGATACATTACGCAAGTCCACAACGTTGGTTTTCTCGCGGGATGGCTCATTATGTCGTAACAATGTAAAATGGTGTCCTACTTACAAGATGGTTTTATAACATCGAAAACGAAAAATGTCTGTTTTATGTAGAAGTTATCTAAGTAGTTCAGGGACAAATTCCACCAACCTTACTTAGCGCTAAGTAATATCTAAATACATGCACTTAAAAGCATATTCCATCATTTTTATTTCCTTAATAAACATGCCAGCACAATTGATCTTTTAACAAATATTGATAGTCAGCAATGTAACTATTTATGTCAACTTAGCCATTTTCTTAAATGTCATCCCCCATTTATGTTTAACAAAATATTAGGACAACAGCAACGATAACATATGCTTTTAAGTATAACAAGTATTACTAAGCGATGGAATTGGACCCTGCAGAAGTCATATTGACTGTTACATGTATACTAACTTAAATTATGAACTCATCCCCAAACAATGATAGGAAATCAGTTATTGGCGAATTTACAACAAAACATCAGCAAGATCAGGATCCATGTGATTCCAACGTTTACCTTATAGGATAAAGTTCGAAATCATTTGAAAAAAATTGCACGGATAAATTCGACTCGTGGTAAATAATGTATGGAAATGATAACATGTTTCACGTAAAACGATCTCTAAAAGAAATTTCACCTGAAACTTCACCTGAAGTGTGATGCTTTTGCTTTAATCAGCATGTGGGAAAATAAAACATGATGCATACATTCTTTATGACAGAAACGTTACTTTTTTTTTTTCAAACATAGCAATAATGACTCGATTGGTGTCGTTAACTGCAAGTGTAATGGTATTATATGTGTTCTTTATCGTGAAGAGTAAGGATATTGAAGAAATAAAAATTAAGCCGTATTGGCGCATATTGCTTAGTCTTAATCGACACAAGAACACATGGATATGATTTTAGACTCATTGATTCTGTTTCATTGTTGTTATTTTTTACTCAAAACACATATATCTCATGACAAATGACAATAACAAATTATAAAGTGATACCGTTCCTAATTCACAATATAAGAAACGCATAGATAAATATGTTAACCTTTTCGCTGCCCAAAGCAATTAAAAGCTTTCGCAAATAATGCAGATTCATGTGAGACAGCTCGTGACGAACTGTCTCTTCTGAAATCTGCATTGTTTGCCAATTAGACATTAAGGTTTACCAAATGTTCTGTTACACGAAAAATGGAGTGTGCAGATTCTCAACATGGAAGAATCGACATTGTGAAATTCGACAGTGAAAATTAAACGAAAGAAAAGATGCGATGGAAAGGAGAGTATAACACATTAACACTTTACCTGCTGTAACCGATAATGTGAAGTATATGCAACAAGTATAGAGTGAGGCCAGTCGACAGATCCGCTACGTCAGACCAGCCTATACACTGTTTGCTCCTAATTTCAATATGTTTTATCTTGATACTCCTAAAATGGACTCGTCCAAATACATATCTAAATCAGTCCATTTTAAAAATTAGGCATTGAAAGATATAAATGGAATTGTGTCTCTGGTTATAGTATTAAATGACAAATACGGGGTTGACTTTTAAATCAGCACTTTATAACTCCGAGGTCTAGGATCGTGACATCACATATCTCTTACATTTATCATCGGTATTCAACGAATCCCAGTAAACTAAGCTTTTAAAACAAAGCTATTTGGTAAGGCATTAACTTTTTTTACGGAAAAATAAGTCTGCGTAAACATGTAGTATATAGTACTATATGAAATTTGGCCACTGCCAGTTTGTTTTTATGTCCAGCTATGTTTGTGTGTGAACAGTCAGGCGAAGAAGGGGTGACTCTCAACATATATCCGTGTCTACATTTGTAACAGACAGGCGACACACATATTACATTACATTGCTTTCGTCCAAGTATGGCCATTTACTTGTTTTCCACAATAGTTTTACTCTGTTTCGAATTCGAATTGATTCCAATTCAACATTAATTTTTTTAGAAAAAAGTATAACATGGAACTTTGAATAATGACTTGCTAACAATTCGAATGTTTTCAAATGAGAAATAAGACACAAATAGATGCCACGGTATGTAAGAATTTATACAAACTGGTGACATTACGCTTCCGGCAGACGATGCCATAAATACACATTTAATCGGTGTTCTGTCACTTGGGGATATGTCAGCTCAGAGTCATATTTCTTTCATATTGAACACTGATAGTTCACAAAAGCGTTATAAATTTATCCAATCCTCCTGAGGCCGATGCACCGGTGTCATCATAAACTTTCTTATTCTGAATGTTCGCGGGAAAATATTTCATTTGAATTATCACTCGCTTATAATCTGTTTCCGCAAAAATGCACTAAAGTTAAATGCAACATCATGAACTGACATGCTGTCCCTATACGACCGTAATCAAGTTTTATTATCTGATGTCTATATATTAGGTTTTGCGGTAACCTATCGATTGGTATTGAATTAGAATGTTCCACAGTCGATATTCTGAGTTGATGCCCTCTCGCGCTCTGATGTCATCGTTTGAAGATGAAGTCGTATGTTTCCATTGTGTCCATTTGATTGATACTAAAAACACCTCTATGGTGAAGTCGAATAACTTGCCAAATATAGTTAAGTATTCTAGAATAAAACAGAGGTTGTTTTGCCTCTTTTTAACTGAAATATAAAACTGTAGTTTCTACATTCCCAGGGACGTAGCTTGGCAATAATCAATGTGTAGGCCGTCTCGTGAGAAAATCAACATTGTGGACTATGCGTAAAGTATCGACCCGGATCAGCCTAAGCATGCCACACAGGCGTACCCGGATATACACTTTTCGCCTCCTGTTGATTTTCTGTTTCAGGAATCACTACTATATCTATCCCCCCTTAGACGGAATGTGTCGGCCGGACCAGTCTGCGCGAACAGGGCAGGCTGATCTGGTCTATACATTTCGCAGTTGTGTATCGCCGCAGCTGCATTTTGGGGCATTTTTAGAAAACATGTGTAGGCACGTGCCTATAGTGCCTAAAGGGAGCTACGCCCCTGAATCCCACAATAGTTTTGCAAATGTTACATTTTTTATCAAAATGTTCATAAATGAGCCAATTCCCGAGGAAAGGTACAAGGTGTTTTTGTGTAGATAGTATGAAGGTACAAGGTGTTTTTGTGTAGATAATATGAAGGTACAAGGTGTTTTTGTGTAGATAGTATGAAGGTACAAGGTGTTTTTGTGTAGATAGTATGAAGGTACAAGGTGTTTTTGTGTAGATAGTATGAAGGTACAAGGTGTTTTTGTGTAGATAGTATGAAGGTACAAGGTGTTTTTGTGTAGATAGTATGAAGGTACAAGGTGTTTTTATGTAGATAGTATGAAGGTACAAGGTGTTTTTGTGTAGATAGTATGAAGGTACAAGGTGTTTTTATGTAGATAGTATGAAGGTACAAGGTGTATTTGTGTAGATAATATGAAGGTACAAGGTGTTTTTGTGTAGATAGTATGAATTCAAATCAACCTGTGCATTCCCACAATCTGATCATGATTTGCATAGTTCAATAGTGTACGCACAATATTGTTAGAAGAGTATGTCAACTTGTGTAGATTTTGATAAAACTGAACAGGCAGACATGATGATCTGATCTTAAACTGTTAAGAATTGTCAATTTGCACCTTTTCAGGTTCAAAAAGCGTATATTGTCTGAAGGTACGTTAAAGAGTGACGAGGCGCATATTACCATGCAAGATAATCTCGAGGAATTATTGAAGAAGTAAGTACGTTATAGGGTAACGAGGCGCATATATCACTGCAACATAATCTCGTGGAATTATTGAAGAAGTAAGTACGTTATGAGGTGAAAAGGCGCATATTACACTGCAACATAATCTCGGGGAATTATTGAAGAAGTAAGTACGTTATAGGGTGACGAGGCGCATATTACCATGCAACATAATCTCGGGGAATTATTGAAGAAGTAAGTACGTTATGAGGTGCCAAGGCCCCATATTACATTGCAACATAATAACGAGGAATTGTTGAAGAAGTAAGTTCGTTATAGGGTTACGAGGCGCATATTACACTGCAACATAATCTCGGGGAATTATTGAAGAAGTAAGTACGTTATGAGGTGACGTGGCACATATTACCCTGCAACATAATAACAGGGAATTATTGAAGAAGTAAGTACGTTATAGGGTGACGAGGTGCATATTACACTGAAACATAATCTCGGGGAATTATTGAAGAAGTAAGTACGTTATAGGGTAACGAGGCGCATATTACACTGAAACATAATCTCGGGGAATTATTGAAGAAGTAAGTACGTTATAGGGTGACGAGGCACATATTACACTGCAACATAATCTCGGGGGAATTATTGAAGAAGTAAGTACGTTATAGGGTAACGAGGCGCATATCACACTGAAACATTATCTCGGGGAATTATTGAAGAAGTAAGTACGTTATAGAGTGACGAGGCATATATTACCCTGCAACATAATAACGGGGAATTATTGAAGAAGTAAGTACGTTATGAGGTGACGTGGCACATATTACCCTGCAACATAATAACAGGGAATTATTGAAGAAGTAAGTACGTTATAGGGTGACGAGGCGCATATTACACTGAAACATAATCTCGGTGAATTATTGAAGAAGTAAGTACGTTATAGGGTAACGAAGCGCATATTACACTGAAACATAATCTCGGGGAATTATTGAAGAAGTAAGTACGTTATAGGGTGACGAGGCACATATTACACTGCAACATAATCTCGGGGGAATTATTGAAGAAGTAAGTACGTTATAGGGTAACGAGGCGCATATCACACTGAAACATTATCTCGAGGAATTATTGAAGAAGTAAGTACGTTATAGAGTGACGAGGCACATATTACCCTGCAACATAATAACGGGGAATTATTGAAGAAGTAAGTACGTTATAGGGTAACGAGGCGCATATTACACTGAAACATAATAACGAGGAATTATTGAAGAAGTAAGTACGTTATAGGGTAACGAGGCGCATATTACACTGAAACATAATCTCTGGGAATTATTGAAGACGTAAGTACGTTAAAGGGTGACGAGGCGCATTATACACTGCAACATAATCTCGAGAAATTATTGTAGAAGTAACTACGTTATGAGGTGTCAAGGCCCAATATTACACTGCAACATAATAACGAGGAATTATTGAAGAAGTAAGTACGTTATAGGGTGACGTGGCGCATATTACACTGCAACATAATAAAGAGGAATTATTGAAGAAGTAAGTACGTTATAGGGTGACGAGGCGCATATTACACTGCAATATAATAACGAGGAATTATTGAAGAAGTAAGTACGTTATAGGGTGACGTGGTGCATATTACACTGCAACATAATCTCGGGGAATTATTGAAGAAGTAAGTACGTTATAGGGTGACGAGGTGCATATTAGACTGAAACATAATAACGAGGAATTATTGAAGAAGTAAGTACGTTATAGGGTGACGTGGTGCATATTACACTGCAACATAATAACGAGGAATTATTGAAGAAGTAAGTACGTTATAGGATGACGTGGCGCATATTACACTGCAACATAATAACGAGGAATTATTGAAGAAGTAAGTACGTTATAGGGTGACGAGGTGCATATTACACTGAAACATAATAACGAGGAATTATTTAAGAAGAAAGTACGTTATAGGGTAACGAGGCGCATATTACACTGTAACATAATAACGAGGAATTATTGAAGAAGTAAGTACGTTATAGGGTGACGAGGTGCATATTACACTGAAACATAATAACGAGGAATTATTGAAGAAGTAAGTACGTTATAGGGTGACGAGGTGCATATTACACTGAAACATAATAAAGAGGAATGATTGAAGAAGTAAGTACGTTATAGGGTGACGAGGTGCATATTACACTGAAACATAATAACGAGGAATTATTGAAGAAGTAAGTACGTTATAGGGTGACGAGGTGCATATTACACTGCAACATAATAACGAGGAATTATTGAAGAAGTAAGTACGTTATAGGGTGACGAGGCGCATATTACACTGAAACATAATAACGAGGAATTATTAAAGAAGTAAGTACGTTATAGGGTGACGTGGTGCATATTACACTGAAACATAATCTCGGGGAATTATTGAAGAAGTAAGTACGTTATAGGGTGACGAGGTGCATATTAGACTGCAACATAATAACGAGGAATTATTGAAGAAGTAAGTACGTTATAGGGTGACGAGGCGCATATTACACTGCAACATAATCTCCGGGAATTATTGAAGAAGTAAGTACGTTATAGGGTGACGAGGCGCATATTACACTGCAACATAATCTCGGGGAATTATTGAAGAAGTAAGTACGTTATAGGGTGACGAGGTGCATATTACACTGAAACATAATAACGAGGAATTATTGAAGAAGTAAGTACGTTATAGGGTAACGAGGCGCATATTACACTGAAACATAATCTCGAGGAATTAATCACCCGCATCTTCACATCCGATTGTTTTAATTCTTTCCCAGATAGCAAAATCAAATCTACAGCACACGAATTCGAAAACATATAGGCATATATATATATATCTATATGAATGAAAGTCTAATCAGTGCAAACAGTTTGAAACATTGTGGGAAAATGAGAAATTGGTCGTTATGAGCGATGTCTCCTTTGGTAGAATATTTTCCAAACTCGTCTGCTCGCCTTTACATGAAGAAAAGGGAAAATGCGGGAATACACGTGTACGTTGAATGTATTATCTTTATTCCGTTCTTGGCCTATTGGAAAATTAATAATTCTCGAAGTTTATACACTTCTCTTTAACAAATACATGAATCAACTCAATAGAAGTAATGTCTCCTACTTTGCTTGACAGACGTATATTGAAACAGCTGCGGCAGATGGCCTTGTTTAAGTTGAGAGAACTTGTGGCCAGACTATGTTGCCTATATATTCTGTTACTTTTGTACTTATGTATGTTTGTAATTTGTAAATGTATATTGGCAATACAATATGTTTAAAAGTAAAGAAAAAAGAAATAAAAAAAAGGCAGATGGCACAATGGTTTCAAATCCACTAAATATTTAAACTTACTTTTTTAGGAATTTTCTTGAATATATTGATTATAATTCTGTTATGTTTGTGTTATATATATAGAAAAGGCATAAACTTATTTAGAACACAGAGTAGATGAAACAACAGAAACTATGTCAATAAAATATTCCCTTTTCAAGAATTGTAGAATGTTACTGTTATACTATAAAATCTACATTTGTATTCAAAACGAAGGATTCCGTGATGTAGCGAATAAAGCGTCTGTCTGGATACGATTGATCAGACTTTAATCCCATTATCCTACTTACAAACACAATTTGAGACATCTGCAGCAGACGACGTTTTAGAACATGTAACACAAGGATAATTGGATCATCATGTGAACATTCTCCTTCTGCAACAATGTTATCAACTATTTTCAATTATAATACTCTCATGTATAGATATTATCCATATGTTTTCATTGAGGTTTAGAAAGTCGTCTGCTGTAAATTGTGTTATATGGGTTAGGGTTAATTTGAATTATCGGTAGTGTTTAGTAAACCTACGATTGATAACAATAGTTATTATATAACCTATAAATAGACGCCTTTTCATTGGCTAAAAAGTAATTTTTTAGAAAAAATATCTAGCGATATTGACCTGTTTTTTCTGATATTGACCAGTTTTATAAATAGTAACAGGGGAAGACCGGGGAATCCCACGAGCCGCCTATTAATATCATTCGCCTTTATCCGTACGCTACGGAATTTTCCGAGGCGCGTTCCGATGACCACGGAAACTTCCGAAGCTCGTTCGGATGATATTGATTAAATGCAATCAAGCGTTTGACTTCCATTGATCATTTGTGTTTCCAGACGACAATATCTGTCAAAATGGAAAGTGAACCGCCACCAACGCGCTTTGCGAACCTTTCGGAGGCAGAAATGAACATAATTATAGCGAATAAAGATGCACTGAACACAAAGAAAGCTACGAAGCAAGCAGTGAATGTGTTTCAAGCGTATTTGAAAGAGAAGAATCTGCCTTTGAACATTGAAGGGTACAATGTTTCCGAGTTGGACGATTGTTTAGCCAAGTGTTATGTTGAACTCCGACAGCAGAGTGGCAAAGTTTATAAGAAGACTTCATTCAGTGCTATCAGACATGGAATAAATAGGTATCTAACAAATCATGACATTGTTAATGGGTCTGACTTCCCAAAGTCACAGAAGGCATTTCAGGCAATGTCAGCTGAGTTGAAGAGGCAAGGCGCCGGTGGGGTTGATCATCACCCTCCTATAGAGCAGGAAGACCTTCACAAAGTCTACAACTACTTCGACGTTTTCGATCCTGAGATGTTGCAGCAGAAAGTGTTTTTCGACATAATGCTGCATTTTGGGCGACGTGGCCGTGAAAACTTGAGGTATGTATTGAAAAGAATTAGAAATGTGTATATATCATAAACAAATTAATATCGAAACCTATTAACTCCCAGTTTCAAGAATTTCCACCTAACTGTTTTCCTAAATTCAAGAATTTAATAGCGAAGTTAAAGCGCCGCACTATTAGTTGTGAGTTTGTGACCCACATTCTGTAATAAATGCTAAATGTTGAATACCCAGGAAGCTGTGATAAAATTGAACTATCAATGAACAAATGAATTTTAGCCTTGAAATGATAAATCATATTAAAAGTGTATTTTGTATAGATTTAGAACAGTTTTGAGCTTACCTTTCTAAAAAACTCAATTGATGTTTATCTCTTACATTTTGTACGATGGTTTATTTCAGAACATTGTGTGTGAGCGACTTTGCCCTTACTACGGATGCAGAAAGGTCACGGTATATTTACATCAAGAAAGACGAGCAGACGAAAAATCATCAGTCTGACACAAACACAGCCAAAGCCAGCATGCATGAAATATCCAGTAAGTTAAATTTTAGAAGAATAAAAGATTTAAACAATGAAGAGTAGTTGTTGTGTTGACTCATTACATGACAACGAAATAACTATGGTATGTCTGCTATGAAAAAATCATACAAATCCCATCATTGTCAAAATAAAAATTAAAAATCAAATAACTGGATAAAATTAGGAAATTGCCTTCTGACTACTGTAATATTGAATTTAACTACTCCATTTCATACATGTTTCTGTGCTTTCAGGTCAAGACGAGAAATGTCCTGTCGCCACATTTCTTAGGTACAAGCGAATGTTGCCGCCTGGCTGTAACCATCTGTTCCCTAAACCTCTGAAATCACCAACCGCAGCAGGGTATTACTTCAGTAAACAGAGCATTGGACACAATAAACTTGGGTCCATGATGTCAACACTTAGTGAAAAGGCACAGTTATCCAGAAAATACACAAATCACTGCCTGCGGGCCACATCAGTGCATCTTCTTGACTCGGCAAACATACCATCAAGACACATTATGACTGTAACTGGCCATAAGGCAGAGTCTAGTCTTAAGACATACACTGGTTTTACTGACCAGAAAACCAAGAAAGCAATGTCTCACACAATAAGTAAGAGTTTGGGGCTTGATGTTCATGGTAGTTCCAGTAAAACAGTTGTGCCACCAGAACAGAATAACTTGTGTAATGATGAACCTGTGTTGGGAAATATTGACTTTCTTGATATTGATAATTCAACATTGGAGCCATTGTCAAACTCGCAATTTGATAATATTATGATGGAGTTCAATGCCCCAAATGATCCGATTGATGCTATCCTGAAAAACTTACCTGAGCCATCCTATGAATTAAACCGTCGCCAGTCAAGTTGTGATTCTGTGATGAATTACCAGTCAAATCGTGATTCAGTGATAAATTACCAGTCAAGTAGTCATGCTGTTCAGTCTCTTCCAGCCCCTATTATATCGGGAGCTTCAGCCAACGTAACAATCAACTACAATTTTTACAATGGGCCTGGGAAGTGAATCAGTTATCGCTGAACTTCGAATTAGTCTGAAGATTGTGTTTGAAATCTTAAAATTTGTGTAAAATTTCAGTGATGTCTGAGATGTATATAATTGGAAAAATCTATTTTTCTCATTGTTTAATTGTTATAAACTGTCCGCGATGTGATAATATTGATTTTCTTTTTCTCATTGTTTAATTGTTTTAAATTGTCCGAGATGTGATATTATTGAAATAATCTATTGTTGCCATTGTTTAATTGTTATAAACTGTCCCGAGATGTGATATTATTGAACAAATCTATTGTTTAATTGTTATAAACTGTCAAATTCTCTGTGACTTTACACATTGTTACTGTTATCTTATATTTTTAGCAAGTTTGTGCTATGTTAATAAATTGTGAAAATTGTTAAATATCTCGTACCAATATTTTTTCAGCTCACTATAACATAAAGTGTTCATGGTGAGCTTTCGTGATTCTTTGCCGTCCGGTTTCAACATTTTAAAAATATCTCCTCCTAAATTGCTTGGTCAATATAACCTCAAACTGTACAGAAATGTTCCTTGAGTGGTCCTCTGTTTTCTTTTAAGTTGGTCAATATCAAAACAATATGATAAACTGAGGGTTATATAATAAAACAGTTATGGACTTTTCAGCTGTTATACATGATGTTGATATGTACCAAAAAATCATTATTGACCTCGGCTATCGCCTCGGTCAATAATGATTTTTTTGGTGCATATCACATCATGTATAACAGCTGAAAAGTCCATAATTGTATATTATGTTTTTTTTAAAACACCTGTACACCTTTCTTTATACGGACGCTTTCTGACGCCTCTGAAGCAGACGACTTTTGAAAGAAGAAATTGCGCATGATGAGCAATTTCTCCTTTTGCCACACAGTGTAAATGTTTTAGTCATTTGTTCACCATTCAATTATAGAGATTTTCCATTTGTTGACAACATATTTTCAAAGTCGCCTGCTGCATATTTCTTGTATGTGGGAAAGGGGTTAAAATAACTAATTTAGACCTTTCTGCCAGGGAATGACAAGGGTCCAATCTATGGCGTTAATTGTTAGAGTATCCCAAATAAAAACACAAACTATTTGCTCATCACAAACACATATTGGTATTTGCACCATTGCATATTTACACAGAAATTTATAAACGACATTAGGGATCTCCAAGCTTCCTGACAGATTGCAGGGTACCAATTGCTTAACTTTTTCCCCCTTGCAAACGCATGTTTATGTATCAGCAGTGGACGCCGCTTAAAAACAGTACATAGTGACAAAAGGAGGAATTGCTCATAATTAACGATTTCAGTATTTGTCACAATATTTTAAACTCCACTCAATTATTTTATTTTCATTAATAGAAAATCTCCATAGTTTTGCCTAGATTTTTTCAAAAGTCGTCTGCTGCATATTTGCTGTATGCGGAAAATAGTTGGATGGATCAATACAACCGTACCAACTACGTCTGGATACAAGAGGATGTTGATAGATTGATTGATTAATTGATTGATTGAAGTATTCAGTGATTGGTGGAATTAGTGGCTGTAGTTAAGAGTTGAACAATATAACTGGAGTTACTAAATGAAAATATGTGTGTTCTGTCTGACTACCTATCCAACACGCTTTGCTTTATTACCCTATCCATATCAGGAGAATGTCACTGGTCTTTATCACTAGTATGAAGAGTAATTTCTCCTTATGCCTCAATGTTTTCAACTATATTCAAAAAATACATTTATAGAGATTTTTCATATTTTTATGAAGATGATTTAAGTCGTCTGCTGCTTATTTGCTGTAAGTAGGAAAGGGTTAAGGGACACCGACATGGAGACGCCACGAGACCCCTAGAAGACTGGCCCGGCTGATATATTGAACAGATAAAATGGCTTATGCTAACAATTAAACCAAAATCGTTTTCACAAGCATGTCACGTACTCTGTTGGAGACGGACTCCACTGCAACAATGTTGTTGATGACATGATTGATTGTTAACGCTTTTCGCCGGAACAGATCGGCAACGGGTCGTAATATCAGGCTAAGTTTGGTTTTATTGGGGGTTTCCGCCATTTCAAAATTATTCCAGTTACATCACGGCGACACGTCACTTATTCATGATCCCTGGGTAACTAACCCAATTACTAGATTAGAAAATGTGCCCTGACCACGGGCACTCCATCGTGACTGCATTCGACTGGGGATGAAATCCTAAACGCCCGGTTCCAAATCCCAGACGCTAACCACTTTGCCACGGAAATCGAGGAATTTAACAGCTAGGTGATTTTGGCAGATATAGCAAAACATTTATTAAAGCCTCGATGTCTTAATGTGTACTTATTGACATACACTTTTTCAAAGTTTCTTAGTATTTAGAAAAGCATATGCATATTTAACAATGCATAGCCAGTTACGACATTTTTACTGCCCGAAAATTGTTATGGCGCAGGTGCATCAGCACCAGCGCATATATTGGTTGTGTTTAGAACTACCACTAGTGCAATGGGCTTGCGCATGCGCCGTGTTAAGATTAAGATTTTAATCAGTCAATTGATATGCGAGTAGTCTTTTTATAATTAAAATGTAAATTAAAACCATAGTGTAACGTGTTCCGGCGTTCAGCCATCGAAGGTCACCCATCCAGGCACTAACCACGATGAACGTTGCTTAACTTTACGAAAAGGTCAACTACTCTACCAACGTCGCTATAAAAGCCGGCTTCAACAGCAAGGATGTAGAAGTGATAGCTATACCTATACCCCGTTCCCGTTACATTTCTCCCATTTTTTTTTTACTTCGACCCGAAGTCACACAACTGAACACAAGCAGTATACCAGAGCGGAGTCTATGTAACATCACTGGGAACCACCGGGGTTTTAATAATAGGAAAATGGGAATATTGTCATAAATTCGAAGTTATTGTGCTAAATTGTTCGCGATTTTAAGAATATATTAAGAGAAAAAAAGGATGGGCATACAAATGTTTACAACAATACTTTTGGGATATCAAGGTCAACACGTACGTTGGTAAAATGTATTTTTGTTTTCGTTTTACGTATTTAACTAAAAAACTATTGTTATCATATATTTATATCATATATTCAAACGCGGGTTTCGTGTTTTTCGAATAAAACAGTATTTCTTGAGCTATAAAATACTAATTCCCGCGCTAACATCCAAGTGCTGCATCTTGCAGCAACTCTTGTATTTAAAAGACAAAGTCATTCAAAAAGAACATTGAACGTGAACTGTTGTGAATGCGTAGACACCATCTTGAGAGTCTAAGTTATCACATGTTTTGGTGTTGTCTATCCTACACTCAGTAAAAAACTTAAGAAGCTCATGGTTTGCCATCGACCATCCCATTTTTACAGTTACTTTAAAGAAGCAGGGTTGATAATTCAGAGCCATGTTAGATCACATCTATATCTACTTTGTTTCAATATTCCCTTAAGTAAATTGTCTTATAGAACGACTCAAATGAAGTTTCGAGTTAATATATTACATACGAGTCTCAAGAATGGTCGCGAATGTTAAATTAGATAAAACACAAATGAGGTAGGTGTTGATTGGTAAGTGAGGAGTCGAATGTTAAAGATTTGGATCACTTCTAAAATAGGTCATGTTTCCCGTGTCATTATCAACAATTTCCCCTCTATTAGTCACAATTCTTTCAATAGCCGTCTGATGCTAATGCGTCTTTATTAAGGAAAAGTTTAAACTACGTAGATAACCTATCAAAACGTTTTCATAAAACTTCAAACCATGGACAACGAACCCTGCCGCCAGGGTGACGGTAGTTTTGTTTCCTTTATTCGGAACAGACAAGACCATGATGGACCACACCAATGACAGGATCACTTGCACTTTGTCGCCTCGGTGCGTCAGTTGTCAGTTTCATGTTATTTAATGGAGTTTAAATGTTTTCTAAAATGAAAACTCAAACGCCAAGATGACCCCGTGAGGGTGGCTGTTTCGATAGTAATCTTGCAAATTGCCACGGATACCAGCCAGTGGGGACTCATCTTCGAGCGTGCCACGGATTTTTCATTGCTTTTACGAGGCTGCAAACAAAACCTAACATCTTTTGTTGTTTTGTGTAGTTGTTCTCCCAAGCCCACGTTCACTCCTTCCGTTTAATTCCTGCAATTTCCTGCATCCGCTATCGTTTATCATAATTTCCCTTTTTGTTTTAATGAAGACTGATAATAATGTCAGACAGTACGTTCATCTGTTCATATTATTTCATTTAACTTATTTAAGCAATAAATATTGTCATCATTGAATACATGACAATCTAAATTGAAAAAAAGTTAACAGTTTCTATGATACAGGCGACGGTTTTATGCCTATCCACAGACGACATTTAAAAACGTCCTCGGAAACGGAGAACATTTTCAAAATGATTAATTTCTCCATTTCCAAGTTTTAACTCGATTCAAATTTCTGATGTTTAATCTGTTACGTAGTGTTAGTGGTCTTTAAAGCAGAGAATTGCTACGTTCTTTTACCACGATATAGTAGTGTTCGAAAATATCAATTAAAAGTAAATGTAGTTATTTAAACGTTTCTAACTATTTAGTCTTATTCAAACCTGCAAGGGGGACCTTTCTTAAAATGAACTAATTGTTTTCTTTCTATCAAGGACAGCGTCAACAAATTGAACAACAAGTTAAATCAGGTTGTTGTCTTTTCTGGTTTTTTACCCTCTTAGCTCAAAAAATGAAATCAAATCAAAGTTATCTCCAAGTCCTCCCCAATCATTACAGCCTCCATAATTTTCTAAAACACAAAACATAATTCGCGATGAGATTTGCGATAACCTAAATTCATTTCTGATTAAATGGTATTGAATATCATATTAGTCTATTGGAAAACGAATTATCAAGGCGGATAATTGCTTTATGTAACTCACAAACATTGGTTTGCAAATATTTCTGTCTATTAAAAAGGCAATTAGATCGGCCATCTTTCATCTTCGTTATTGATGATTCTCCGGTCGCGAGTCGAGTAAATTCAATGATGTAGAAATGAAAGTGTTATTGCTTATTACCGATGTATTCCTAGGAACGGTCAATACTAATCCAATGGCTCAGTTCGAAAACGGCGTAGCTCTATCGTGTTACTATACTTAAAAGCATGAGATTATGAGTCTATACAAACCGACTGTTATCCCGATAAATATGAACAGAAAAGAAAGGTTAAATCGTGACTTATATATATATATATATATATCGTATAAAATAAATCACTGAACGTATAACAAACGGAAGAAAACAATTATTTGGAAGTGTTGTCTTCTACATATAATTAGTATTATATATTGATAAATTTAAACATAATGTCTAAAGTAAATTTCATCCGGTTTCTCAAGTGTATTGAATTGCACGTACACGATTTGAGTGCAAACAATTGGCTTAAGTTACTAAAATTCGATTAGTTACAATGTCTTGGTAAATGCTCAAAGTCGAAATAAAAATGTGTATTTTTCTGTACATGCGTATACCACAAGTGTATGCTTTTCGTAAATTAATATGACATATGATATGATAAATGTTTAATAAGCCTGTAAAAGTTTTATTCTGTTTATGCTTTTATAGAATATTGATATGTGTACTAGAAGAATTTAATCAATACCGGACAAATTCACAATAGATAAGTAAATGCCTAATAGAATATTCCGAATATTTCTACAAAACTCCTATTCCCCCCTCCCATTACGATGAAAGTGGATGAAGAAACAAATATACGCCGTGACAGGCGATTTGGGGTTTTATTGCATCTTCGGTTTGGAGTCATTCACAGTTGACTGGCTACAGATCTGTGTTTTTTTGCCAGAAGATGCAACTACAGACGGCCCATACCGACGGCGCCTATACTGTGTCTTTGATCTACACAGATGCAATAATACCCAAAATCGCCTGACGCTGCTCAACATTGTGGACTCTGCGTAAATTATCGACCCATATCAGCCTTGGCATGCCGCGCAGGCTAAACCGGACCGACATGTTTCGCCTCCTGTGGATTTTATGTTTCCGGAATCATTACTCTATACCTCTTTCCCTATAACACCGAATGTGTCAGTCCGGATTAGCCTGCGTGGACTGCGCAGGCTTATCTTGGACCATACATTACGCGGAGTCCATGATGTTAGTTTTCACGTGGAACGGATCATATATATGCCCAGCTCCTATTCTCTACATTTCAGTTCATACGAATCAAATGAAATACATCACATAACATACATTGTTATTCAAAGCATATTCAGTTCGACTGCAGCACTAATGAAGTCGTCTGCTGCCATAAATCGGTACACATGCCGCTAGTAGACGATGTTAATGAACCAAATTCATGCAAAAACCGTCCTTTTGACATGTCGTGTTTCTATATGATTAAAGATATATTTTTGCATGCCCCATAATTTGTTTGAAATATGTGTCGTCGTATACTGTACATCCGGAACAATGCAAACGAGCCTGAATTTAGTACTTAAGCACAGCAACTAGCTAAACTTTATTCTAATTATTACTACTTCATTGATTTGGAGAGCTCGCGACATTTCCGTTTATGAAATGTCTGTAATAGATAACCTTTTGACTCGTGTATATATCCACTAACACAATACGCGATCAGAGATCATTTCTGTTAGAACTGCCGTGCATAGAGTAGGTCTTCCATAAAGCCCTGGTCGCCTGAATAGATCAGATATATGTTGAAGACAAAACACACATTTAGAAGTGACACTTTATAGGTCTTGGTTACGTTCCTCAGTTCATTTTTTAGTTTCTTTTCCTTTTCGTTGGGTATTTATATAGACTGTTCACTTGTATACACATATAAATGAGAAAACTACCTTCTGTTATTGGAATTCCTGCTATTGAAATATGCAACTAACTAAGTGACAAAGACCAATTACGTACTTGCCTATTGACCTAAATAGATCATTATGCCATCTTTAATATTGCAATTCTCTGACTACGTCGTTTATGCAATATCGTAAAATTGCAAAGACAGACTGCGGTAGCACAATAAACATAGATCGATGTTAAATATTATAGCAATGCACGATATATAGGATCTGACAAGAGTTGTCATGTTATATAAAACTTTATGAAATGACAACGAATGTCAGATTATTTTTATCACCTGACGAAACACAAAGAAAAAAATCGTTTTTTCGGTGTCAGAAAGTAGTCCTATGATGTAATACTTAATAACTGTTAACTAATCACACACAAATATATTTTTATGACTGATAATGAACCATTTACCTCGTCCATCTATCGTGACGTTTATGTTTACTGGATACACGTTCTCAGCCATTTTGTAAACATTCGCGGATGAATACACAAATAGTGATTCGGCCATGTGATGTTACACGTGTCCCATATAAAGGAATACGTAATGGGTATATTACATCGGATACAATCATTGTCATGTGATAAAAACGTGTAAGATCATTAAGATTTGCATTCTTAATTTATACTCGCTCGGTATGAATTTTGCAATTTCCGAACTGTGTAGATTTATTATTCCGTAAAAAATCTGTTTACAGTCTGTTGTTGATCCAGCATACGTTTAGATACATACTTCTTAAATCCTTATAGAAAGGACATTCGAAAAAGAAATGAAATTCGTCTTCAATAATGTAGATATATTTACCTAGACAGATATGTATACCATAAACTGTCATTTTTTGCAATACATAGTTTCTAGGACTACAATAATTACAACATGTCTCGGCAATTTTAATCGGCTTATATGATAAACATTTATAGAGTTTTTAGCTCTTTCCCTGCCGAATTTCGCAAAGTCTACTCTCCATGTTGAAAGTTGGACCACTCCATTTTTCGTCCAATATGAAATTTAGTAAAATTAATGTCTAGGTGGCAAATAATGCACATTTCAGGATAGACAGCTCGTAACGAGCTGTCTCAACTGAATTTGCTTTGTGTAAAGGAAAGGAATTTGATTTTGACAACTAGAATTTGGGTTGAAGCTTTAGTTTAATCTGCTTTTTTCAGTTTCTTAATAAATTTATTTTTGTACATGTAGCTTTTTAATAATTTGGTTCTGCTCTTTATCTTTAGAAATATAAGAACTTTACCAATCAAAATGGGGAGGTTAATATTGTACTTCTGTGAACTATGTATTGAAAGGCGTCTGCCTTTATCTATCATAACCGCATAATTAGATCATCTGAATCCAATACTCTCTGCATACAATTTGACATGGTTCAAATATTTCTATCCAAGAAAACATTATATAATCGTTTGGTATTATTCCTCTGCCACAACAATGTATTACTTACTTTTTCCCTAGTGCATATCGAGGGCTTGGCGTGAAACGGTTGTAACTTAAATTGGTATTATTTTTACCAAGGTTAACCACCTCGCCATAAAGTCTTTACAAGCGTGAAATCATTTTTCTTGGTAAACAATGGAAATTTAAGTGCCATTGCTTGTTCTGAGCAATGGCACCTAAATTTGCATTGTTTACAAAGAGGTCAAATTTGCCCCTAAACCAGGGTTTTTAAAATAGGCTTTTAGTTACAACTGTTTCACGCCAAGCCCTCGATATACAATGTGAGTATGTGAAATATTGCGAAAGTTCGTACAGCTAAGACACCGAGTAGATTCAGGTTTAACCTTAACCCTACTCTACGCGAGACCGCGACACTTTCCCACTTGCAGACGTATTTTGACGAATATGCAGCAGACGACTTATGAAAACATTGTGACAAAATAAGAAATTGATTATAATGAGCCAAAAGACATCATGCAACAATGTGTTCAACTCTATTCAATAACTAGACTTTCATTTTTAGACGGATCTTCAATAATTCTTGCCTAGATGCTTTCATAGTCATCTGCTTCAGATTCGTTGTATGAAACTAATTTCTCCTTTCGCAACAATGTTTACAATGTTCAATGTTCAGTTATAGTACTTTGATTTTATGGAGATTTTATATATATGTAGGCCTACCTAGATGTTTTCAAAGTACTTAACTGCAGATTGGTCGTATGGGGAAAAGGGTAAAACTACATAATTTCACTTAAATTCATAATATTTTACCTCATATGATATTCCGTGGTCGTCTGCTTTGAAAATATCTGAGGGAGATATACAATATCCGGGGAATTCGAAGATTAATCTTGATACATAGTAGAACAAGTTATGTGTATTGTCTCCTTTTTCAATAATGCTTTTATAATGCATCTACCTTATAGATTTTCCAACATATAGACGCGTTCTGACGCCTCTGCAACAGTCGACTTTTGAAAACAGTGTTACTTAAGGAGAAATTGCTAATAGTGAACAATTTCTCCTTTTACCACAATGTTTTAAACTTTATTTACGAAACGTTCTCTTGCATTTACAGAGAGTTCCCTATTTTAAATTTAACTCTTTCAGCACCGAATTGTTTAAAGTAGACTCTTCCATGTTCAAAATCGGGAGTCTCCATTTCTCATGTAATACACTTTTGGACTATTTTGATACCTAAAAGGCAAACAATGCTGATTTCAGGTGAGACAGCTCGTTACGAGCTGACTCGCCTGAATCAGTATTGTTTGCAAAAACCTGAATATTGCCTTTGGCGCTGAACGAGTTAATGATTTCAGAATCGCCTGCTGCAGAAAAAATGCATGAAGGAAATGTTAAATGTGTGCGCATGTGAACAGAAAAGTGATTTTGCTAGAAATTGTATGGTAGACATCGAAACCGATTGTCTAAACGATGACAGTGTTGTAATCCGCGACATGTGTTCTTTACAACTTTACCTCTTCCATCATACAGCACATCCGCAGCAGACGACTTTGAAAATGTCTACTAAAAATTACGGAAAATCTCTATAATTGTAGCTGTATTACTGAAAGTTGAAAACATTGTGGCAAAAGGAAAAATTGCTCGTTTTGAGCAATTTCTCCTATTATCACGATGTTTTAAAAAGTCGTCTGCTGCAGATGCATCAACATGCGTCTATAGGTGGGAAAGGCTTAACCTAGTCTATTACTTCTGTTATTTTATCTTTAGTGGATGCAAACTGCTGTTGATGTTTCATAAGACTTAAGGAATGAATTCCTCATTTCAAAATGATCTCAGATGTTTCATTTTGGTTCTTATGTTTGCAAAGCAGACAACTCTTAAAACACTCGTCTGTTAAAAATAAAACAAGTCAACCAGATGTATGTGTTGACTCGTACATATTTCTCAAAGTAACACAAAACTCCAAAACAATACATTTTTAGAGATAAAACATATTTGACACGCAAATTCGCCATAATGGTTAGGTAATCCACCCCCTTGATATTTCTCGAGCAATCACTGCCAAGCTTCTGTCGCACCAAGAACGTCGTTTATTAATTGATCCCAGGCGTCTTATAAACACAGTTTGTGTGAAAAAGGAAAAACAAAACCACGAGGAGCTAGTGTCGACTCCATTTTATGTCATTTTGTGATTCTATGACTTGAATTAGCCCATTGAGAACCATTTCATATTTTTGTTTTATCATTTTCTCACATACAAGATAATTGCAACAGACGACTTTGAAAACATTAGCGCACAAATATGAAAACCATCTTAATGAAGGAACAATTTTTAAAAAAAAGTTGAAAACATCGCTGAGAAATTGCTTATAATGATCGATTACTCCTTTTGCCACAATATTTTCAAACGTCGTTACTGCAGAGGCGTCAAAAAGCGTTTGTATGTGGAAAGGGATGTAATGTATTTGTATTTGACGGGAAATTCTCCCATATGCCAGTCATCGCTATCATATAGATTTAAGCCGTTCCGCGATAAAACCAACAATATGGACTCTGCGTTATGTATATACCAAGATCAGCCTGTGCAGTCCTCGCAGGCTATTCCGGGCAAACACATTCCGTCTCAGGGGGATATAGGTATAGAATAATGATTCCTGAAACAGAAAATCCACAGGAGGCGATAGGTATTTGTCCGGGTTAGCCAGCTCAGGCTGATCCGGATAGATACTTTACGCAGCGTTCACAATGTTGGTTTTCTCGTAGTACAGTTCATTTGGTTATCGTGAAGGGAAGTCCATCTACTGACACAGACACCTTGGGGTACACATTTCATTAAAATGTAACCAGTATCATATACATGCGCAGTTTCTTAGGTATACAAATCAAGGTCGTGCGTTTGGAAGCAATGTATTTGTGTCACCCCGTTGTCGCCGTACTTGTTGTCGCTTTGGCGGGATATGCGAAACGTTTCGCGTGTTATATTTATTGCTTGTCTACGTGCCATAAGTAAGATTGTTACGACCACTGTAGGTTCAGGTCGCTCTGCTCGCCAATTAATCGAAGTTTCTGACGAACGACTTATAAAAAAGATCAGATAATATCGATGGTCAGAAAAACCTTCAAATACATTTAACATGAGTATCTTACGCTTCTAGCAAAGTTCAAATACGTATTAGCTGTTAATATAAATAGTAGCTTATTGGTGCCATACAATTGAGCAGAAAACTTATGTTAGCTTTATTTGTAATTTACTGTCCAAGCATTAAGAGACATTAATAAACGCTGGTCGTTTACGGCTGTCATAAAGAGCAGGTAATACTTTGTATTAGCACAAACAATAAAGCCTTTCATCCTATTGATCATTTGTCTTTTGTTATGATATGCTGTAAACTTTTATAAATTACATTCAGTCACGAAAGTCACATGTCGTTAGGGCAATTTTTATTACCAACGTTGATGATTTTCATTAGGCACTGTGAAAGGAAAATACGGGATCCTTGACACCATCAGTTAAACACTTATTTTCCTCAGAGAATATACTGTTGTCTGGTAACCTGATATTATATTTTGAAGTCGTGCTGCGTTTGAAAAGTTTGAGGGAATAATGTTTCATTAAATATCTTAATACATTGCAAGAACATAATACATTTCCCGTCAGTAGTTGTCCTTATCAGGTAACTACTTGAATACCCTGTTTGTGTTTCGGTTGGTACATGCTTTCACAGCTCATGTTTAATATATGATGCATCAAGGGTCCTTTGGGTCGGCTAGTGCAACCATTATGCATGTAAATTATCACTAGGCTATATATACTGTTATACTAATACTAGTAAACTAGAAAAGCAGAACTTGTTGTTTCCCCTATTTTCTCTCAATGTATGCTTATGGCAGATATTGCTGTTGATTGATTGTAAACTATTCTTACTCTTGTTGCAGAATTCAATTTTGCTTGATAAGGGTAAATCAGTTCCTACATGCAGACGCAAGTTTGAATCTTTTGCAGCTGTCGACTGCTTAAAACATTGCGGTAACACGAGAATTTTCTATTATTCGAGTGTTTTCTCATTTTTGCAAAATACTTTCAAGGTCGTCTGGTGCAGAGGTGTGTATATGGGAATGTTGTGTGGACATTTTATGATGCAATTTTATCTTGCGGAAAACACATGAGCCTTAGTTCATGTTGTTGACAAAAATAGAAATATCGAGGGCTTGGCGTGAAACGGTTGTAACTAAAATTAGTATTTTTTTACCAAGGTTAATCACCTCGCCATAAAGTCTTTATAAGCGTTAACTCATTTTTCTTGGTAAACAATGGAAATGTAGGAGTTATTGCTCGTTCTGAGCAATGGCACCTATTTGCATTGTTTACAAAGGTGTCGAAATTGCCCCTAAACCAGGATTTTCAAAATAGGTTTTTAGTTACAACCGTTTCACACCAAGCCCTCGATGTATACTTTAGCGTGGCAGAATACACTTTATGGGACGTACATGTAGCCTAATTTTTTACCTTTGTAATATCTGCACTTCTCACAATGTTTGGTTTAAGGATAGAGCTTAACCCTTTCCCTCATACGACAATTCTGCAGCAGACGACTTTGAACTTATTTTGTCAAAAAATGGAAAATCTCTATAATTGAATGGATAACCTATGACAAAAAGTGGAAAACATTGTGTCAAAAGGAGAAATTGCACGTTTTGTGCAATTTCTTCTTTTGTCACTATGTTTCCAAAAAGCCGTCTGCTGCAGAGGCGTCAGAAAGCGTCTATATGAGGGAAAGGGTTAAGTAATGAAATTACCCGTATACGTGTCTGCTATAGATAGTTAAAGCCAAGATTTTGAAAAATTGTAATCAACATAGTGATTTTGCTCAGAATTAAACATGTTTCCGGAAGATATCTGAATGGCTATTGAACAACTTGCACATTATTGATGTTATGGTTCAAGTATTTATTGAATATATCGCATACAAGATGTAGACACATTCGTCTGGACATTTCCTATACCTGTATCATAAGCTACTTTGTTTCCGTTAGTTATATATTTGTACAGATACATATTTCAAAGTACAAATTCTACATAATCATCATGAAACCGCATTTAACCATTTCATGACTTTAATTTTTTAAAATGGACTTGTCCAACTTTGTATTTGGAAGATTCCATAGTCATTGTTTTAAGATAACATTGTTGATGGGTTGAACAACCGCACCGTCTGACTAGGATTTACACTGGTGGCACAGACTTCACAAAATCGGTCCCACCAATCAAAGAGTTAATATAAAACATACATTGACCATGCTCATTTTATCGTAATGTTTTGTCCATTATCCATGTATGTATATCATGACGATGGTTCATATTTGTTCAAACAAATAAATAAGGATTCTGATTTGTTCTATAAATATTGAATTGTAGCGGGCATTAAGAAGGTGGTTTCGGTCAATTCTGTGTAAATAGAGGTAATGGCTATCGATGACCATTCGTTATATACAGATGTGTGCGGATACACCGATAAAAGGAAATTCATTAATATTCCTTTCAGAATTCCACTGTGTCACTGACAAAAGAGACGGTTATGTTTCAAACTGGTTTAGTATACAGAAAATAAGCTTACACAATTCAATGTCCCCTGAACTTTTAGACTTGTATGCAAGTATAACTACGATTTATTTAAAAGTGCGATTACAAGTGTTGGATTTTATTCAGATTTAACTCCCCTTTCTTACATGTAGACGATGCTTTATGACGTCTATGCAGCAGGCGACTTTTGACAACAGTGTGGCAAAAGAAGACATTTTCAATGAATACACGTTCCTTCTAGAGGTTTTCCATATTTTTGCCAGGATGTTTTCAATGTCGTCTAGAGCAGATTTGTTGTATATGGGAAAGGATTAAAGAGACGTGATATATCTTTCCCATTGCATCTTTAAGGTGAATGTCGAAAATTGATGATTCTCAACTTTAATTTGTTTAATGTTTAACATGGAAAGTCATTACAGAATCAGAATCAGAATCAGAATCTTTATTTTCATTTGACTTGAACAAAATGTTCATCGTCATATACATAATTATAATTATTTACATACATGTAACAAAAAGCAATTTTTTAATATATATTCATGGAATAACAAATTTGAATATTAATTTGATTATAGATAAAGATGTTGTAGGCGGAAGTAACCATAATGTGTTAATGTTTTTGATTTAAAAATGTTTTATAAATAGATAGACTTTTCCGTTTCTTTAATTTCCAAAAATATAACAAACCACACGCGCATGTCAGCAAGGGTATCCTTCGTTATTTAACCGGACAGCCCCACTGACACGCAACGCGGCTATATGTGAGCTTATTTACACAAGAAGATAAAACATCAAATACCATATATTGTTCACACGCGCACACTGAGTAGAACATGTCAGTGGGTGTGTCCGACCGAGTTAAACCGGACGTCCACCCGACATGCAATGCAAAGAATACGCGTGCATATGAACTGCCCATATATTACTATACATTTTTATACATATTCTAAGATAAACATAATTTATACATATATGAACAACCACAATCACCTATATGTGGGCACGCTTGTTTGCTTGTACTTGAAAATGTGTGAAAGCGTAGATGCGTACGTGCGTGCGAACGTGCGTGCGTATGTGCGTGCGTGCGTGCGTGCTTGAAATAATACCGTTTGTGGGTTATCCTTGTTGAAACACAAGGATCGACGGCTTCGAAATTGTGTAATTAGTGATTGCGTGCATGCAAATGTTCACCCGTCGTATTTGATCTTTGTCGAATCGAAATGCAAAGATCGCTACAGGTGAAAAAGGGGTGTATGTGGATTATTCGTATTTTTAAATTTTCTTATGTAGTGTGTTTATAATATTCACCGGTAAAATAGCATTTTGTCTTATTCGGTATTCAGTTTTTGTGTTCTTAATTCAAACGAATTAATGCAATACACTGCAAGATTATTCAATAATTTAAATTTTGTACTAGTTAGTAGCTGTGTAAGTTTAAACATATTTGGTTTATCGTAATAATATTTTGGTATATACTTAACTCGTGATATCTTAAAGCAGGGGCAAATAAGTATAAAATGATATTCATCTTCAATTTCGTTTAATTCGCAAACTGTACATTTTCTATTATTTCTTTCTATATTATTGTGTCTACCAGTTACAATATTAAGTTGATTTGAGGCTAATCTGATTTTTGCTAAAGCGTTTCTGCGTCTAGTGTTAAACATTTTAAGTAGGTATGGAGATATTTCAAATCTATCTTTTAATGATATGTACAAAGTTAACGATGTCTTATTTTTCATATCTTGATTCCAATCATTTATAAAGAGTCTATTTCTAAGCAGTGGTATAAATATGTTAATGTTTACAGATGCAGGGAACAACCAAACATCGTGAAAGCCACACTTTTCTAGTAATGTTTTAACTTTATTAGCCCAGTTAAGGGTTCTACTATTTAGGTCAATGTTTTTTCTCATTGTTTGTATAACTGTATATAAGATACAATTATCGCTTTTTACACTATGTAGGCTGAGAAAATATTTGATAATTCTTGTTTTTATATTAATTGACAATGGAAACCTCCCCAATTCTCCGTATATAGCACTATTACTAGTTGACTGTTTAACATTTAATATTATTTTAAGAAATTTACGGTGTACTCTTTCAACGGCTTCTGACTGGAAGAAACCCCACACTTCACATTACATAGGGATATTGTAGAAAAGTGAGAAATTTGTGATTTCTTAAACATATCTTCAGAAGTCTTCTGATTAATAGGTGTTAAACAGATGCTACTAGATGAATTAGAAATGTAATTATGTATCAGTATATATAGCTAGGATATTGCAGCAAAATTAGAAATTGATCCGTTTGAATCTCACTTCGTATATTGCTAATGTATAAATGTTTCCTTTTTCTTTAAGATATATTTAGAAGTCAAAACTAAATGTATAAGAAGATTGACAGAAAACTGTCAATTGGAATCAGAATGAATGGATGAGCTGGGAGAGCTTTTATCTACACATGTCGCAAAGTTTGTATATTTCTGAAGCACCGTTCAATGACTCTGTTACTCCATGATAACACAGGGTCTTTGCCATTATTTTCGACATTTTTATAATCAGTGACAACGGGGAATGGATTAATGTTTGAACTAACGCCACATAACAACGGACTTTAAGCTGTTCCATACTAAGAACAGTTTTGATAAATTAACACCAGCGATCTAATGAAAGTAAACGGGTCAGTGTATTGCAATGAAACCAGAACAAAGTTTCAATAAAATGAAACGACAATATTACCAGACCAAAGCTATATTGAGACGACAATGTTACCTAGAAAAAGCCTCATTGAGACGGCAATGTTACCAGACCTAAGCCCCACTGAGACGGCAATGTTATCAGATCAAAGCCCCATTGAGACGGCAATGTTACCAGATCAAAGCCCCATTGAAATGGCAATATTACCAGACCAAAGTCTCATTGAGACGGTAATATTACCAGATCAAAGGCTCATGGAGATGGCAATATTACCAGACCAAAGCCTCATTGATACAGCAATGTTACGAGACCAATGTCTCATTGAGACGGCAATGTTACAAGACCAAAGTCTCTTTGAGACGGCAATGTTAAAAGACCAAAGTATCTTTGAGACGGCAATGTTACAAGACCAAAGTCTCTTTGAGACGGCAATGTTCAAGATCAAAGCCGCATTGACACGACTCTTCTGATCATAAGGGTTTGAAGTGTAATGAGAACTTATGTACATGGTATACACTTGTCTCCAACAGCTCTGATATCCTTTATGTTTTATTTGATATTCTAATGTTGTTTTTACTCGCTCTTCCGATGTGTTTTCAATTATATCACAGAGTGTCATAACCAGTTCGTAAGGTCCATTTTTTTGACACCAGCGAGTTCGTCGTAACGATAATACGACAAACCAACATTGTGGACTCTGCGTAACGTATCGACCCGGATCAGACTAAGCATGCAGCGCAGGCTTACCAGGATAGACACGTTTCGCCTCCTGTGGATTTTCTATTTCAGAAATTAGTACTCTATACCTATATCCCCCTGAGACGGAATGCGCAGGCTGATCTCGGTCAGGAATAACTACTATAAACATATATCCCCCTAAGACGGAATGTGTTGGCCGGATCAGTCTGCGCGGACAGCGCAGGCTGATCTGGTCGATACATTACGCAGATGTCTGAAAACATATGTGCCGTCCCGCGAGAAAACCAACATTGTGGACTCTGCGTAAAGTATCGACCTGGATCAGTCTAAGTATGCAGCGCAGGCTTACCAGGATATACATGTTTCGCCTCCTGTGGATTTTCTGTTTCAGGAATCACTAATCTAACTATCCCCCCTTAGACGGAATGTGTCGGCCGGATCAGTCTGCGCGGACAGCGCAGGCTGATCTGGTCGATACATTACGCAGATGTCTGAAAACATATGTGCCGTCCCGCGAGAAAACCAACAGTGTGGACTCTGCGTAAAGTATCGACCCGGATCAGCCTAAGCATGCCGCGCAGGCTTACCCGGATAGACACTATTCGCCTCTTGTGGATTTTCTGTTTCAAGAATCACTACTCTATCTTTCCCCCTTAGACGGAATGTGTCGGCCGGATCAGTCTGCGCGGACAGCGCAGGCTGATCTGGTCGATACATTACGCAGATATATTGATATGAGCCGTCCCGCGAGAAAACCAACATTGTGGACTCTGCGTAAAGTATCGACCTGGATCAGTCTAAGCATGCAGCGCAGGCTTACCAGGATATACATGTTTCGCCTCCTGTGGATTTTCTATTTCAGAAATTAGTACTATATACCTATATCCCCCTGAGATGGAATGCGCAGGCTGATCTCGGTCGATAGATTACGCAGAGGCCATAATGTTGGTTTTCTCGCGGGACGGCTCAAATTGTACATTTTCCCATAGACGAGCGCATGTAGATTTTTGTATCAATTCATTGTATTTCGGTCTTAGCAATTCAGTTGTTGAACCCCTGGGGTGTTCGACCACTGATCATAGTAAATATGTGTGTCACTGCGTTTGGAAATTTCATTATCTAAGACAAATGGTACTTTGTTCGTTTCACCCACATACCATTTCCCAGATGCAATGGACATTCTTGGCCGGACATGATAAACTGTTATCTTCCATTAGAGGGATCTTGAAAGAAAAAGAAAATATATTCTCTGTCGATAATCTCTATAAATGAACGATGACTATTGAAAAGCTGTGAAAACATTATTGCAAAAGAATCAATTGTTCGCCATGTGCAATTTCACCTTTTACCACACTGTTTTCAAAAGTAGTTGTCTGCTGCGGATGCGTCTGTATATAGTAAGGATTTATATTTTCTGAACAAACAGATTATTTACACAATAACCATGTCCACGATTACAATCTGATCCGAATTCCCGCTAGTTGTAAGTCCCAGAGGGTCGGTTTGTCAGTGTCGTTACTAAATCCATTTGTCCTATCAGCACCTCTTCTATTATTCCATATTTGTGAATTCCCCATGTTGTACATGCAAGATCGTAATAAATTGGCTACTCGTTTGAAGTAATGTAAATCTTTAACCCTTTATCACCTACAACAAATAGTTCGCGCATACCGGTCTCGGAAGACTACTGATAAAGACAATCGCTTCTGTAGTGGAAGGTCGAAGGTTCAAATACACCGCGTTGCGATAGCGTTGTCTGTTCTGATATGTCCGGTTGATTCGCCGCCAGCTACTTAAATAATGGAACCGAACTATTGCCTGGTGCTTGGCAAAACGGATAGGACGACTTTTCTCACTTTTAACTGGGACGACATTGAGACTTATTTTGACACTTGTAAATGAGACTACTTTTGACGCTTGTAAATGAGACTACCTTTTACGCTTGTAACTGAGACTATGTTTAATACTTGTAAATGAGACTACCTTTTGACGCTTGTAAATGAGATTACTTTTGACACTTGTAAATGAGACTACCTTTGACGCTTGTAAGTGAGACTACCTTTGACGCTTGTAAATGAGACTACCTTTGATACTTGCAAATGAGACTACCTTTGACGCTTATAAATGAAACGACTTTTGCCACTTTTAAATAAGACGACTTTTCGTTTTAAATTGTAGAAATTGATCAAAATGAACAATTTATCTTTTTGCACAAAATCTATTAATCTCTGCATGATGAGAATACTTCTAATACATAATACCAATTAGAGTCTTTTTCGCATCCGGAAAGTTGGAGGGATTGTTTTAACTCTTTCAAAGCCGAAATGCCATAAGTGCACTCTTTCATGTTCAACATCAGCGGAATCCATACTTCATGTTACAAGAGGTTTGGAATAATTTGATAACTAAAATGCAAACCGTGCTGGGTTTAGTACAGACAGCTCGCCAGGAGCAGTCTCACCTAAATCTACATATTTTTCCAAAAAGCTCAATATTGCCATTGGCGCCGAAAGAGTGAAACAGAATCTAGACCACTAGGGCGAGGGTGTTTATCTTAATGATTTCTTCTTTTCTAGAAGTCGTGTGCTGCTATGGTGTCAACTGTCGTCTGTGTTAGATAAATGTTTTAATGTTTAAGCCAATCAGTATACAAGCACTGAGGGCAATCAACAGTTCTCAGGGGATTGGTTTACTTGTCACGTATGTGATAAAAGTAACATCAATGATGCGACAAAATTGTTCTAGTCAGATTCTAACTAAGTTAGGGGTAGCTTTAAAAAACACACACTAGGACATTCCAATTATAAAACTCGAAAGTTAACAATGTCATATTAAGGAAATGTCTGCAATTATACCCTAACATTGTCATTTTTGTTTAACCCCTTCCCACAAACATGCATAATATAACGTAAAATAGATTTATTGTAGTACAAGGCCTCCACCCCAAAATACATCACATGCGATTTACGTTCTTAAAAGTATACGGTGATTTTAAAATGTCACGTCCCCAGATTAAGGTTTCACAAAGATCATTTGAGAAGCTCAACCCGCTTTTCGTTTGTCAAATGCGAGCAAAGAACAGGGAAACATGCTGTGTTGTACATCTCATATAGATATCAGAGTCTTTTTCAAAATATGCATGGAGTTGAGGACAAATATACTGAAGAATAAGGAATCATCAACTGTCAAGATATATGACTCTTAGACTGAGATGCTGGACGAATAGTTGTGTAAAGAACGGCGATTGTATCACAAACACCCAAATATGCAATGACAAAAGGTGCGGCGATTGTGCCGTTAATAACATTCAGCTTATAGACGAACTGAAGTTATTGAAAAGAGTTGAAAACATTGTGGTAAAAGGATTAACTGATCACCATGAGCAAATTCTCTTTTTGCCACAATGTTTTCAAAAGGGGGGGGGGGTGGGGGGGGGGGTGGGGGGGGGGGGGGGGGGGGGAATATACAAACGGAGAACACACGCAATGGGCACTTAAAACATAAACCTGAGGAATTAGGGAAAAAGATTCGCGTAATGACATTGAAAACACATTCTTAAAAGGCAGTCACAAGAAAGGTAAACTTGATTAGGTTTTAACAAGAAGGTAATTGGTCCGTTATTTGGAAATTGCATTACCCTTTTTCCACAACAAATGAGAAAAACACAGTTCGTCCCCTCTCTGTCTATTAAAGACACCTATATAGTTTAAGACAAGCTATGTGACAAGAGAAGAGACTGCCTAAGAATATACTTGCGCTGAAATTCACAAATCTTATAAATATATTTTCCATTTCGTATTGCTTTCCACGTTTCGAGGGTTCTTGAAGTCTACAATATAGATCATAACACTCATAAAGTTTTTGAATATTTTATCAAAGGAACGGAGTTGAACAGAGATTTCGAAATAACGCAAAATATGTTTATTCATATTTATCAGTCAACCGTCGTCGGCTCGAACAATGAGGGTATATGACATTTAGATCGAACCATCGTGCAGTGTAATAGAATGTGATGACGCAGATCGATATGTATACGCGTGTTCGTGCTACTGAGTACTGAGTATCAGAGTCACACTATTTTAAACACTAGTCAGCATCTTAAACTTTAATTGCTGATTGCCGAACACGATAGGTCTTTATTTAAATGCCGTCCGCAGACTGGTTTCAATATCCTGTATTAACCCTTTCCTACAACCACAACACATCTACCGCAGACGACTCTTAAATCATCTTCGCAAAAAGTATGAAAACAATGTTTGAATGAGAAAGTATGATCATTAAATAAAGAGTTTAAAACATTGTGTCAAAAGGATAACTTGCTCATTATTAGCCATTTCTTCTTTTGTCACATTGTTTTCAAATGTCGTCTACTGCAAAGGCGTCAAAAAGCGTCTGTGTGGGTGAAAGGCTTACGACATCCGTGAGGGTTGCTTTTCTTGTACCATGGTTCAACTATGACATAACAAGAACCACTTATAACACTAACTTTAAGAGCGGACAAAATGAACTAATAATGAACAGTGCTTGAACATGATTGATTACGTGCGCACTAATAACAATTGTCGCCAATTGAGGTAATTAGCTATCCGAGACGTTATGCACGTGCTTCTACTTAGAGCCTACTCAAAACGCTTTCTGACATATTATTTTGTCAAAAATGTTTTTTTTTTTCTGTTTCGGTAATTAGAAAAGTATGTGTTTAACACTAGAAAATAGTTGGACGGTTTTTATTCAATTTACTGATTTCCGTCACTAAACAATGAAATGTATATTCAGCTGTGTTACTATGGAAACACAACCCTTGATATGTGTCACATGATTATTTCCTCAACCAATCAAAGCCGTCGATACAAATGATCATTGTTGGAGGAGATCAATGACCATACGGAACTGGCTTTTTTTTTTTATCTTGTCGAACTGTGGAGACAACGCCATCTATGTATCAAAAGTATTCTCACATTACATATGAGACATTATTACCACATACATTCTAAAAAATGAAGATATCTGTTAAACATCTCCCACGTCAAACGATCAAGACAGCTTTGTTGGTTTTTCTGAGGCATTGAAAGTGTATAAAATATCCTTTAAAGCATGAATATTGATTTTTGTAATACAAGATTCGAGAATATGGTATAAAAACACGTTTTGGGAATTTGACCGCCTTGACTTGATTGAAACCCAAATATAGTCATCGACATTTAACTTTGTCATTAAAAACGAGATTGTGCATGACCTATTGCTAATCTCTAACGCACGATTCGTGGTATGTTAATGGAATATTTCATTGCTAAGTCTCTTTTTCATGGATCACGAATAACGTTTCAAAATTAATTCGTAAGTCTTAACAGCGCATAATCGCAGTCATTGGAAATGTCATAGGCGATTGTTGACGTTATCCCTAGTTCAATAAATACTCCAATGTGGTAGATTGTTTGCCAAATAAAAAGCAATTTTCTAGGAACACCGATCCTAGAGTTAATGACCCTATAAATGGCATGTACATGAAACAGCATATCATTTGAAAACATACAATACGTTATTTTAAGATATAAAATACAACATTGTAGATATTACAATAAGGGAAATACAATAATTTGAAAACGGCGAAGATAGAGGTTTTTGCTTAATATTCGCATTATCTACATATAAAGGAAATACCTGTCTTTCATTCAATGCCTGCAATAACTACAGGACCAATTTTCAAAGCTCATGTGCATCCCCATCATGCATTCTAAACATATCATTCGACATTTGTACATGCCGTTATTTTCGACATGCCATTGGCTCAGCGCGAAACAGCTTCAACTGTTTCTTAAATTACGAACTGTTACAACCGTTTCACGCTTTAGCAATCGATTTGTAAATCACTGCACAGTGGACATAATTTAAAGAAATGTTGTTTTCCTGTCTTCATGATAAGGTCGACTACGATTCTCTTTATGAATACCATAGTACATACCTTGTGCTATCATCAGGTAATGAGATGCGCATCTGATGTTACCAGTACATTTTAACACATATTTCGACTGGCCGGAGAACCATTGGTCAAATCCTTTATCAACATTCAATTTTGATTTTTTTCCTTCAAACTAATTATATCACTAGCGGAAAAAAGTGTTTTACGCTGCTTTCAACATTAGTTCAGTTATATCACGGTGACCGTTGATGGTAATAGGTGATAGTTTGCTTTTGGGAGAAATGGAGACGCCCGATTTTGAACATGGAAGAGTATACTTAAAACAATTCGGCGCTGAAAGAGTTAACCCCTACCCTTATATAGACGCTTTCTGACGCCTCTGCAGCAGACAGCTTTTTGAAAACATAGTGACAAAAGAAGAAATTGCTCAAAACGAGCAATTTCTCCTTTTGCCACAATGTTTTCCACTTTTAGTCATAGGTTATCCACGGATTCAGGATGAATTGGTCTAACTGAGACTGTAGACAAAATAATCGGAAAACTCTTCTCTAATCCATCATTTTGAAACCTACATGAGAGTCATGCTTTTGCCTTTAACTCTGTCCGCATACAGTCGCAATTGCAGCATACCTCTATTGCAATCATTTGATGCAACAGAGTGAAATGTGTATTATTACTAACAATTCATACTCTTGACACTGTAGTTCATCTATATTCAATAAGTATTGATAAAGATTGTTGATATGTGTCGTTGTTTTCATAGTAGTCTGTGGCAGATCTGTTGTATCTGGGTAAGGGCTTAGCACTATAACTGTAACCAGACACATGTCTGGTGCAAACATTAATTAAAGAACCGTATGATGGTATAACCCACCTTGTTTTTGCGTTTACGGAAAGCATTAGTGAAAACTAGAAATTATATAAAATTATCCGTTTACCGCGATAAAACCAACATTGCGGACTCTGCGTAAAGTATCGACCCGGATCAGCCTAAGCATACCGCGCAAGCTTACCCGGATAGACACGTTTCGCCTCGTGTGGATTTTCTGTTTCAGGAATCATTACTTAACACCTCTTTCCCGCTGAGACATAATATATCGGCCCGGATCAGTCTGCGCAGACTGCGCAGGCTGATCTGGGTCGATATATTACGCAGATGCCATAAAGTTGGTTTTCTCGCGGGACGGCTCAAATGGTTATAAATCGACAATTGATAAAATCAGGGCAGCCAGGTTTACCATTAAATTATTTGCTGAACATGCATTTTTGTTTTAAAACTATTCTGTAAAAGTTGATATTTTTCTTTTCCAAATACAGACACAGTTTTACAGCGGACTTGTTTTGTAAACGTTGAGTAAAAAGTAGCAATGACCTATATATGGCACCATTTTGTTCAGCTACTTGTCAATGATTTTACATGTACTCCCACCATAGAGAATTTCCTAGGTATTTGCCTCGACTTTTGAAAAAAATGTCTGCTGTAGATTTCTGAATATGCCGAAAATGGTTAAATGGACTGAACACCATAATGGTCCAAAATCGTTATATTTTATACTTATTCTAATTAATCCAAAATACGTCTATATATATATGTAACGAAATGTTGTAGAAGGTCGTACAAGTCTTGTTTTTCATTATTTCATAGGAAATAAGCAGTTAAAAAAACGTCCGCTCCGCTTTTTCCCGTTTAAAAATACCGTGGAATTTCCTCTTGTGGATTCAATTCGGCATTCTCTAACACTATCGACTCATTACATTCATGTATGCGTGAGTGTAAGGAACAACAACTCTGGAAAGGAGATTGTCAATTCGGTTGTAGTGATCACGTGATAAATATACAGCGATATTTTTAGATTTACTGGGTTACTAACCCAGTAGATTTTACAATGCAAAATAACGAAAAAATCTCCGCAATATTAATACGAAAAAACCCCATGAATGGGTTTTTTCGCTTATAGTTAACAGGTGTGAGATTTTTTTTTTTTTTTTTTTTTTCAATAACCCATGAAGCTTTCTGAAATGAAACTGGAAAAATCCATGGGGGCCGCCATTTTGGATATGTATAAAAGGCAGACGTAAAACACAGATTGAAAATTATTGTCGTCTTTTTAATCATTTTATTAAATCGGTATTTTGGGTATGTATAAAATGAGCAGAAAAACACGGATTGAAAATTATTGTCGTCTTTTTAATCATTTTTTTTAAAATCGGTATTTTGGGTATGTATAAAATGAGCGGAAAAACACGGATTGAAAATTATTGTCGTCTTTTTAATCATTTTTTTAAATCGGTATTTTGGGTATGTATAAAATGAGCAGAAAAACACGGATTGAAAATTATTGTCGTCTTTTAATCATTTTTTTTAAAATCGGTATTTTGGGTATGTATAAAATGAGCGGAAAAACACGGATTGAAAATTATTGTCGTCTTTTTAATCATTTTTTTCTTTTCCGTTACACTTCATCTTGGCGTAACGTCAATGGAGCGACGTCGTTTCCCGCAAAAAAAGTGGTATCAACATGAAAGACCCCAAATTCCTATACATGAGCTATTGCCACACTCATTCAAAGTATAATTATTTATCAAACATTGTGGCAAAAGGATAACTTTCTCATAAGGAGCAATTGTTCTTTTGGTGACAATCTTTTCCTAAATCGTCTGTTGCATAGGCCTCAGAAACTGTCTCTAATAGGGAAAGGGTTTAGCAGAAATGTGACCCCTTACATAATTTGTTCCAGTCATATTGACTGGTTGAAAAGGGTAGTCGCCAGATGGCATCAGAAAATGGCTGATCTATTTGCTTCTTTACCATAATGCAGGTGATCGATTAAGGATCATCTTGGCCCTCATGTTTTAACCTCGTTCATTATAAATGTATTCCTTGATTTTCTGAAAGTTTTTACTTTATTATTTTCTGTTCGTAATAATAGACGACAGCAATACGAATTCCAAATATGTTTTGATAATGCAAGAAACATGACATTAACATTATTATTGTCTAGTCAATTACTTATAAATCCTTTTTGTATGGCCAAAGTATGTTCTTTAATTTTTGTTTATAATTATCTTGCGTTTTTTCGTAAATAGGTAGCACCTATAGATATATTAGTGTGCATATATTGTAGTACATCAGTCAGTAAATCTCAATGCCTTACATGCAAAAACTTCAAGGTAATAGCAATTTTTAACAATTTTCTTTTTTTTTCGCTTTTTTCTCATATGGGATTCAGTCCCTTTAAATAGAATACTCCTTTACATAAGATCCTGAACGACTTCGATAATTCGACCATTCCCCTGACTCACATGCATTTCAGCAGGTGAAAGAGCAAGTCATTGCAGTCAAGATTGTCTCCATAAACGCAAACAAAATTATTCAAAACTGCTAAGCTCTCTTCAATTAGAGACGAATGTAGCCGATTCCATTTAAGGAGCAAAGTACTTGAAGTATCAATTATAGAAGCAAGTTGAAACGCACGGGGCCTCATTAGGCGCTTATAAATATATCGCATTATTCAAATACATGGCAAACATGTAATTGTTCGGCCAGCCCTTTTCCTGTACAGTCTAAAATCCTTAAGTGTTTTCCTTGATTCCCCCTAAGTGAGGTCAGAGCGCGCTTAACTCAAGTAGTTTACATGTTTATAGTTTGACTGACATTTACACTTTTCCCCCACAGTCACGAAGTTTAAAGAATCTGCACTTTACGATTTGTTAACGACTTTTGATGCTAAACAGTAGAAGAAAAGCATTTCATGGAAATGTTTAATTGCGCAAAAGACTTTTAAACAATGCTTTCACCCACTTGTATATATCAAAATTGTTCGGTGTTTTCCCCCAAAGAATTTTATTTATTAAATCTAGACGTTTATTAGGCAGACGACACAGAAGTATTTTATGAGGTTAACGGTTAACGTTAATAAATTTCAAATGAATCTTCTTTCAAACTACAAATCCATGCCTTTCCCCAGATGTTTTTAAAGCAGACGACTCATAAAATCAAATCTCGTTAGGATAATTCGACGAGAGAAAGTTCACATTATCTGGTTAAAAATATATTTATGACGTGATTTGCTGATAAACTCTTTACCAGATATGTGTCGAGTTATCTGAGTTGAATACACCTACGGCGTACCATGTAATAGTCAAGTACGATGTGGCTGCACATTAACATATCGAGGGCTTGGCGTGAAACAAACGGTTGTAACTAAAATACGTATTTTTTTACCAAGGTTAATCATCTCGACATACATTCTTTATAAGCGTTAAATCATTTTTCTTAGTAAACAAAGGAAATTTAGGTGCCATTGCTCGTTCTGAGCAATGGCACCTAAATTTTTATTGTTTACGAATGAGTCAAAATTGACCCTTAACCAGTGTTTTCAAAATGGGTTTTTAGTTACAACCGTTTCACGTCAAGCCCTCGATATAGACACTTCGGATGCCTCTACTGCAAACGACTTCTGAAAACATTATGGCAAGTGGAAATTGCTCATAATGAATAGTTTCTCCACTTGCCACAATGTTTTCAACTCAATAATTCAATTGTTATACTTTTATTTACAGATGTTTTCCTCATATAATTTGCATTGATAGACATCTGCTGCAGAAACGTTGAATGTGGGAAATGGGGTTAAACTGGCTTCTATCCTGTCGCAAAATCACACTTTTTATTATATGACAACCAATGAATTTGCTGTTTATCAGAGTGAAATATAAAATCCTTATTCCACACTGTGGAATATGAATAAATGACGTCAAAGAGACTAACATTATGACGTCAAACCGCTGACGTGACGTCATTTTCCTAGTATTCGGTCATGTTATACTACACAAGTTATATATAAAGAAATACATAATGGGTATATTATTTGTTTTTCATCAATTTGTCATTAAATAAAAAGAAAATTTGTTTGTTTTGAGTGTATATGGAATATATTTCAACTCGAAGTGATACAATTTAAACATTTTCACTCGCGCTACGCGCTCGTGAAAATATTCAATTGTATCACGTCTCGATGAGATATATTCCATATCCACTCAAAACAAACAAATATTCTCTATGTATTCACCCACAGTTTCCGTTTTTACTGTAGATATTTTAAGTAAGTATGACATTTGGAATTACAATGTACATTGAAGTTACACATACAGGCCAGTTTCCCCTTTCTAGGCCTTTGCTTTGAGTCTTTCATTTTTCACCAAATATATCATACCTTTGTGATATCGAAAGTGGGGTTATGATAACAACAATACCATTTCAATTGAATATATCAGTGGGATTATACTATATAACAACTAAAACCATTTCAATTGAATATATAACATAATGTCAAAAATATGCAAACTAATACAAAATGCAGTCGACGTCAGTAGTAACAGTCGAGGTCAGTACTAACAGTCGACGTTAGTAGTAACAGTCGACGTCAGTAGTAACAGTCGACGTTAGTAGTAACAGTCGACGTTAGTAATTACAGTCGACGTCAGTAGTAACAGTCGACGTCAAGTGTAACAGTCGACGTCAGTAGTAACAGTCGACGTTAGTAGTAACAGTCGACGTTAGTAGTAACACTCGACGTTAGTAGTAACAGTCGACGTTAGTAGTAACAGTCGACGTTAGTAGTAACAGTCGACGTTAGTAGTAACAGTCGACGTTAGTAGTAACAGTCGACGTTAGTAGTAACACTCGACGTTAGTAGTAACACTCGACGTTAGTAGTAACAATCGACGTTAGTAGTAACAATCGACGTTAGTAGTAACAGTCGACGTAAGTAGTCACAGTCGACGTTAGTAGTAACAGTCGACGTCAGTAGTAACAGTCGACGTTAGTAGTAACAGTCGACGTCAGTAGTAACAGTCGACGTTAGTAGTAACAGTCGACGTAAGTAGTCACAGTCGACGTTAGTAGTAACAGTCGACGTAAGTAGTCACAGTCGACGTTAGTAGTAACAGTCGACGTTAGTATTAACTGTCGACGTTAGTAGTAACAGTCGACGTTAGTAGTAACAGTCGACGTCAGTAGTAACAGTCGAAGTCAGTAGTAACAGTCGACGTCAGTAGTAACAGTCGAAGTCAGTAGTAACAGTCGACGTCAGTAGTAACAGTCGACGTCAGTAGTAACAGTCGACGTTAGTAGTAACAGTCGACGTTAGTAGTAACAGTCGAGCACCGTTATCTTCGTCAGTACGACGAGGGCTATCAATCCAGGGGTCATGACTGTTAACCCCGGCTCTGCAATGTAGTCTTTCCGTTTATTTACAAAGGTAAGTGTCACTGAAGTAATCCGTCTTTCTGTCTGTCTGTCTGTCTTTCATTAATAGGCTAACCCGTCTACGTGTGTAGGTGACCAGTTGCCAGGGGAGAATGATCGATTGTTGAGAGATGATGCGAGAAAGCCAGGACACACGTTAGGTGAACTGGTCATCGTGATCAGGGGCGTAGCTTTGCAATAATCAATGTGTAGGCCGTCTCTTGAGAAAATCAACAGTGTGGACTCTGCGTAAAGTATCGACCCGGACCAGCCTAAGCATGCCACACAGGTCTACCCGGATAGACACTTTTCGCCTCCTGTGGATTTCAGGAATAACTACTCTATACATATATCCCCACTAAGACGAAATGTGTCGGTCGGATCAGTCTGCGCGATCTGGTCGATACATTACGCAGATGTCTATCGCCGCAGCGGCATTTTGGGGCATTTTGAGAAAAAATGTGGAGGCACGTGCCTACAGTGCCTAAAGGGAGCTACGCCCCTGGTGATATAACTGAAATACCGTCGAAAACGACGTAAAATGTCCAGAAGATCAATCAATTCATCAGTAGAATTAGTTAGATTAACTTCTTGTAGCATATATTTAGTTTGTGTACCATTCGTAAGAAATTGGAAGGAAAGGTAACTCCGTCACGAATACTTCACTTCACCTCTGATTACTGATTTATATATTCCTAATATATTGTTTTAGATAATTCATTGTGAATAAGCTCTAGAATTAATGGAACGTAATTAAATAAACGAAGAAGTTGTTAAATGGTTTAAAGAAATTTAAAATCGACTTCTACTTGCACATCAAAGTCGTTTACCCAGGTGTAGAACACTGTAAAGAAATCTGCTTTTTAATTTTTAAAACAATCATTAAAGTGAATTAACCCTTAGTCTGCTGGAACCGATGTTGTGGAGCTTTTGCCATCAGACTCTCTACTGTGTGCTGCCGAACATACCAGTTTTCCCTTGACATTTCCAAACGTGGCGTTGAATGATTTCAAAAACAAACTAGACAAGTCCGTTTTAAAACTGCAGCCTTGAAAGTGTAAATATAAGTTGTGCGTATTTCCTTTCGAGGCTATTTGCATGCAGTTCTATTAGATAATAAAAGCGATGTATCATTATGCAATTAATGTGCCTTAAAGTATATTCCCATGTGTTACAGAGTCTTCTCTGTCCTTTGCCCAGAGGCCCAATTTACTATTGACTTAATGAGTAATTCTCATTATTCCATAATGTTTTTTTAATTCGTTTACAAAGGCGTGTGTAAAAGGAAACGTTTTAAATTAGAGACGGACCCCTACACCCTAGTTCAAAGAACTCGATCGAGTTATGAAAATAGGTATTCGGGTACCAGGTTATATTTTCTTATTTCATCACACAAAGGAAGCATTAAAACATTTGAAACAATACATAGAATAGAGGTGACATATCATTTAGTCGTACGATAGTTACATAGGGAGATCCAATATGATTATTTTTGTGACTTGTAACTGATTTCAGATGGTTGTACCAATATGAATTTGACCAAATTGAGGCTAGATACTATAGGGCACTCTTTCATATTCGACGAGATCATGTGTAGCAGGTTTTTTTCAATTGAGCATGTGGTTAAACTATGTGATAGAGGTGTGTTCGATCCCTGACTACGCCTGATTTGAGTCGTGGGTACTAACAGAGTATCGTGAAGAGTCGGTAATCCCCTCACACACATAGACGAATTTAGACGTAAATGTTGCAGACGACTTTGAGAAGGAGAAATTGCTCATCATGTGGAATTTCTCCTTTTGTCACAATGTTTTCAACTTTATTCAATAACTATACTTTGATTGAGAGACACTTTCCACAATTTGGCCTTAATGTTTTCAAAGTCGTCTGCTGGAGATTTGAGGTGTTAGGGAAATGGTCAACCCTTATCCTGCCATAAGCGTATTAACAACATATGCTATCATGATGTACACGACCTAAAACACATTTTCAAAAACTGTTAACAACTTGTTTCTTCCAACTTCAAAAAGAAGGCGAAACCTTTTTTAGAAAATGTCTAATCAATTAAACAGTTAACGATTTCTCAGACGCGATTTGACACATCTACAGCAGACAACTTTTGAAAACATTGTGACAAAATGAGAGACTGCTCAAAACGAGCACTTACTCCATTTGCCCCAACGTTTTCGATTTTTCTCAGTAAATATACCTTCATTTAATGTGATTTTACGTGTTATTGACTTGATATTTTCAAGTCGTCTGCTGCTGGTGTATGTGGTAAAAGGTTAAACAAATGTCTGGAGAGTAACTTTAACCAAGGTGACAGAAAACGTCTGACAAAGTGTGAGATAACCAGATTTAATTGTATTACTTTGTTCCATAAAATCGTTCGCCTTTTTAAAGATATTTCTGGAATCGTTTACCTTGAATTTATAAGTTGAAAATTGTAAGAAATTGAAAATTCGAAATATAAATACAAAGTCATCATTATTTATTTTACAAGAGCTTTCCACGGCACGTATATGTCGCCTATAGAAAGTTGGATTGACTGTTCATGAAAATCCACAAATTGGCATAACTCCTAAAATATGCTGCCTATTTTAATTCGTGTGCACTGTACATCTGCAATTCACAAGGCTATCTAAACACCTAATGTAAAATTGATACGCTTTGAAATATGTTAACAATTGGTCAAATATAAAAACTAAAACAGAGACTAATTCCAAAATATGGGCAATGTGACTATGGTTCTGACACAGTACTAAGCTGTGGATACATGGGAAAATGATTGAGAAAATGGCCAACATTTAAACAAACATATAAGAAAAAGGGATAACTCTTAAAATAGGCCTGCTAGAGTTTAACTTCTCGTGCACTGCATGTTGAATAGTCACAAGCTATCTGCAATCCAAGGTTTATGACGATACATTAGAAAATACGTGAGAAAATGGCCGCTGATCAATAGAATATGGGATAATAAAAGTGCGATAACTCAAATAAAATAATGGCATGCTATGATTGTGTCCATTGTATTTTTCAAATCTCCGGACCACCAGGTATAATGTTTTTTGAATCCCTTTCCCACATATAGACGCTTTCTGACGCCTCTTCCATCAGGATTGAAATACAAAAAGAGCCACTTTTATCTGACGCGGCTTATACACAGATGCTTTAGTGGTACTCTCTTAAACCATTAACTTCTCCTGTGTCAGTCTGTATGCTCTTCGACGTATCCGAAACAGACGATATTAATATCATTGTTGGAAAAGGAAACGTAGCATAGATTAAACAATTGTTTCTTACAAACTGCTTTTTTTTGTATCATAGATGTATATATGTTACGGGAAGTCATCCTCATTGAGTGCTTTTCCTTTCGTTTCGGACAAGTGCTTTGTTAGGGGAAACGTACATGTGTATAATTATCTTAAATCTGCTGTGCCTTTACATATACTCCTCTCTCTCTGTTCTTCTATATCTATTTCTCGTAGTTTATAACGAGTAATGTATGTTTTGTAATGTTTGTATTGTAATCTGTATAATCTTCTAACTTGGGGGAAATAAAGAATATATATATATATATAGTTTTCCTCTGTCTTTCTGAAAACAGACGACTCTAAACATACTCTATCATGTAAAGAAACTCTAAGGCATAAGTGAATTTGTATGACATTTTAAACGGGAATTTCGTATTCAAATAGCGGACACTGGTGTAAGAACATGTGAAGAACATGACCCCTGATTCGCAATGTCGAATTACAACTATCATAAATATATAAGAGCCGCTCTTCGTAAAACAACCGCAAGACACTTGCGATCCGTGTAGAATCAGATCACCCTGCGTGTCTCTGCAGTCTGATATGCACTGTAAACATAAAAGTCACAGAACGTTTTAATAGACTTCTTACGAATATTGACTATTTGGAACGAATTTCCTTGGTACACTGGTATATCTGTACATTGACTTGTGATACATGAACTTGCATATAACTGCCTCGATGGTGTAGTGGCAGATCGTGCGCCTCGGGTGTGGGAGGTCGCGGGTTCGATCCCTGACCGGATCATACCAAATACTTTAAAATGGTAGTAATGTCTTTCCCTCGCTAGCGCTTAGGGTTGTTGGGTTAGCAGAACGACTGACGCGCTGGTGTCTGGATTAATGGACCAGAAATACTGGTAACTTACCCAGGAAATGGCGTGATATAACCGGAATAGTTGTTGAAAATGGCGTAAAACACATTACAAACAAACAAAACAAACGATTTAAGTAAAAGATAGTGCTTGCTCAATTTCGTGGCTCGAAACACGAATTTCGTGGCTCAACCCACGAACTTCGCATCGAGACTGCTCGCCACAACAATATTTGTCGCGTTAAAAGTTGATGCATGTATTGTTTTCAAAAGTTAAAGAAACACATTGTTAATGTGAATTTCATGTTGTATTTCATTGCTGAAACATGCAGTATGATGCAGTAACAGCTGTATTTCTATTCAACTGGTATACGGACGACACCAGCATTGCTACCTTGTACGCAATGCTACAGAACGACAATCATAGTTCATCTATATGTTAATAAAACATTCATTTTCAGCTTAATTAATTTAATTTAATAATACTTTGTACGATGGGCCGCTGGCCTAAATAATTTCAATAAATATTTGTCATTTGTCATAATTAAGCTAATGTTATATTTACCAGAGCGCCGCTCATATACATATATGATAATATATATTCTCTAATGCATTTCGAGATATTTCTATAGTTGGTTTGTGACTAATGCGGATTTAAGTAGCGTTTCCAGTGTAGTCTAGTACTATCCTGTAAAAATTGTCACACTTCCGTGGTGAATCAGAAGGAACGAGATCACGAAACAAGTAGCTGCCAAGGAGCAAATCCAGAAAATACTTCAATACCATTGTATAGTCTTAGACGAGATGGAATAGCAAGCTTGCAGTCTACCAGACTAAAGACGGACATTGTAACAACTACGACTAATGACGTTCTACTTACGAGTATAATAGTAATAAACCCTTCCCCCCTCATACGACAATTCTGCAGCAGACGACTTTGAACGTATGTTGTCAAAACATAGACAATCTCCATAATGGAATGGATAACCTATGACTAAAAGTGGAAAACATTGTGGCAAAAGGAGAAATTGCACGTTTTGTGCAATTTCTTCTTTTGTCACCATGTTTTCAAAAGGCCGTCTGCTGCAGAGGCGTCCAAAAGCGTTTATATGAAGGAAAGGGTTAATGCATAGTGTATGCATATATAAGCTATGCTATAGGAAAACTAATAGTAATGCATGTGTTTCGAGCGAAATGCAATTAGCCTGTCCATCCGCGAATCAGTTTGAATTGTAATAATGTTTCAGTTTTAAACAATTTAGCTAGGTTTTGCATAACGTCTTTTGAACTTAGAAAACAAACTTTGAAATAAATATCCATGTAAATATTCAAGTATTCTTTCCGCATAGTCTATATAGATTTTTTTTTTCTTTTTCTTTCTTTCACAATTTTCATATAATATATACTGTATGTCTTTAATAAATTATTAGTTTTTTTCTCTTTTCTTTGTGTTTCATTGTTTGTTTTTTTGTTATTTGTTGTTGTATACCATTGTTTGTAACGCATGCAGCTATTAAATTCATGAGCAACACTTGATGTTCAAGTCTAATAATAAACGAATTGAATTGAATTGATTTGATAATAACGTAAGCGGTTATGGTGACGAATTCAGAAATATTCTTTGATTTATTTACTATCATTTATCGGTGCTCCGCAAAAGGTTTTCTTATTTTGTTGACGAAAAGCGTTCGTAAGATCAGCCTGCGTACCCATGCAATATTATCTATCTTAATAGTGTTTGTATGAAATGTGTTGAATTTTGTTAGATGAATTGACATACAATGTAGATTTTGATAAGACTGTCCGAATGAGATGGCCTGTCTGGATCTAAACTGGCCGATGATGTCCTAAAGTTGGTTTTCCAAGTGAAGCGTTTATATGTCAGAGACTCCAGTGTGTGTATGTTAAAACTGATCAGCAACTGTATTTATTGCAAATGTAATGTAGAAAATCCTGTTGAGTGACGTTACGTACCTTTGAAATATTTTGGATTGTTTTCTTGATAATTTATATAATCCTTGCTCCATGAATTTTTAGAAGATTTTCTACAAGTGTACACCCAGATCGTCCGAATAGAATAATCTCATGCTGCATTATTCGTTAATTCGTGAACAAAAAGGCTTTAAGAAATCGTTGTGATAGGTTGTGTGTGTAGACCATATAACATTAATTAAATTAGCCATTTTCCGAAGTACGACACATCTGTAGCAGACGATTGTGAAAACATCTATGGAAAATCTTTACAAACTGGACAGTATACTTATTGAATATAGTTAAAGACATTCAGATCGAGAACAGCCGGCGAGATGCGAAGATTGGGTTTTAAGACCCGCCAACAACTAAGGTCATTTTGTGGAAAATGATCTTAGTTGTCGGCGGGTCTTAAAACACCATTCATTCCAAAATCTTAACATCTCGCCGGCTGTTCAGGAATTTGGTAAAACAAACAGATACACAGGTTGATCTGAACGTGCCTTTTTAAAAATAGATAAGTTGTTAATATGGGTATGAACAAGCTCATTTATTTACACACTTCACGGAAACCCGACCTACAAGAGATTTGAAATTAAAAACAAAATTTGCTCAAACTGCAAAGAAGTAAACAAGTTGATATTGCTCCTATCTTGGGGGTGGATGTAGAGATAGGAAGGTCGGCTATTCTGTAACGTCGTCCATATTATCAGAATCAGGAAACCAGCTGTAAGTTCGAAAACGACAGCTTCTCATGATTCAGGGATCTTAAGTTCGATTTTCGATCTGACCATTCATACACTCAGTGTGACAAACGCCATTCGTCTTCAGAAAATGAATTTAAAAGTAAAAAGTAGCATCCGGTTGCCTTGCAAGAAACGGTCTGTTGGAAACCGGCATTTGACAAACTATAGAAAAGACCGCACGCAGTTGCTGACGTGGTCGCTGTTTTACTTGTTCAACCGAAACTGGAGTTCAAGTCATATCAATTATATACATAAATGGAACAATAGATCATTCTTACCTGTACTTAGAGTCACAAATAAAGAAATTATAAATCCCGTTTTCACCAACATTATTCAAAGTGTCGATAGGTTCACGTAAGCCCTATAAATGTGTGGATTACAATGTTTTCCCGTTGAAAATATCCATTACAATAACACATTAATGTTAGGGTTAAAACGCAAAACAATCGGGGCCTTGTACAAAGCCTTATCTAAATGAATCCATTACACTGTCGTCTGCAAATATATCATGTCGTATGATCGGCATTCGTTTTTGTTGTTTAATTATTCACATTAGATTGGATACACTTGCGAAATTATTAACTTTTACATAAGTCAAACAAACGCTTTACAAAGGAAGTCAATTAATGGTTTCTTTCTGCTTCGCCTGCAGACGACACAATGCGCGTTGTTAGGTCAAAGGTTTTTACCGATTTTTCTAGCCAATCGCTAGCGTCGCTCTTTGAAAGTGACTTGAGTGCTGGTGGTATTAAATCTTAACGCTTCTTTCCATTTATCTAAACGCAGGTTTAGTGATATTCGTTATATATCAAAATAATGAATTGCTGCTATTGTTTTTTATTCATGTACATGTATATATTATAGCCTAAGATACATACAATACACCTTCCTTGAAACTCTTTTCTGCAGGAGATGACTTTGAAAACATTTAGTTAAACTTATTGAAGTTCTCTGTGAATGAACACGAATTGTATACTGTTGAAAACATCATGACTAAAGGAGAAATTGCTCATTATGAGTCCATTTGTTTGAAACGGTTAATATATTCCAGGCATGATTGATTGGCATTATGATTTACATTAAAATAGGAGAAAATATGTATTCGATTTAAGCACACAAAATGTATGCAAAATAATTTCATCACACGACTTTGGAACGTCTTGGTAATACTATGGAATATCTAATTCAAATATAAGTGTAATAATTGGATATAATCTTAACAATTTAGGTAAAGGAGAACTTGCTCTGTGTCACCAATTCCTTGTTTTACAACAATGTATTCAAACGTTATGTATCAAAACTCGTCTGCATGTGAGAGACGGCTAAGAACGTTACTAAATACCAGTAAATGAGTCAAAAGTCGATAACGGATATTTCTACTAAACAAAAATAGACATACCGCTGTACCTGATAAATACGATATCTGGCAGCGTTGCATCAGTCGGCTTTTAAAAACATTGAGGAAAAAGGGTATAATCTGCCAAAGAGCAATACGAGTATATCCAACGAAAACTACATCTCGAAAGCTACACATTCGATAAATAGACATGTCCTATGAGTCGATCGACACTCTATATCTTAACCCCAAGGTTTGTTTTCAGATTTACCTAATACAATGTATTTCCCTCACAATGTTAACTTACATGCTTTGCGTGAAACTACCAAAGAGTACACATAAGGATAAAAGTATCGAATCGGTGGTGTAGTGGAAGAGCGTCCGCGCTTAGGGTGCTGGAGGTCGTGAGTTCGATCCCCGATCCGGTTTATACCAAATACTTTAAAAACTGTAGTAATGGCTACTCTCCTTGGCGCTCAGGGTTGCGGTGTTAGCATTACGTCTGAGTCTCTGGTGTCAGGATAATAAATTGACTAGTATAACTGGTAACTAACCCAGGAAACTTCCGTGATATAACTGGTAACTAACCCAGGAAACTTCCGTGATATAACTGGTAACTAACCCAGGAAACTTCCCTGATATAACTGGTAACTAACCCAGGAAACTTCCCTGATATAACTGGTAACTAACCCAGTAAACTTCCGTGATATAACTGCTAACTAACCCAGTAAACTTCCGTGATATAACTGGTAACTAACCCAGGAAACTTCCCTGATATAACTGGTAACTAACCCAGTAAACTTCCGTGATATAACTGGTAACTAACCCAGTAAACTTCCGTGATATAACTGGTAACTAACCCAGGAAACTTCCCTGATATAACTGGTAACTAATCCAGTAAACTTCCCTGATATAACTGGTAACTAACCCAGGAAACTTCCCTGATATAACTGGTAACTAACCCAGGAAACTTCCCTGATATAACTGGTAACTAATCCAGGAAACTTCCCTGATATAACTGGTAACTAACCCAGGAAACTTCCGTGATATAACTGGTAACTAACCCAGGAAACTTACGTGATATAACTGGTAACTAACCCAGGAAACTTCCGTGATATAACTGGTAACTAACCCAGGAAACTTCCCTGATATAACTGGTAACTAACCCAGGAAACTTCCGTGATATAACTGGTAACTAACACAGGAAACTTCCCTGATATAACTGGTAACTAACCCAGGAAACTTCCCTGATATAACTGGTAACTAATCCAGGAAACTTCCCTGATATAACTGGTAACTAACCCAGGAAACTTCCCTGATATAACTGGTAACTAACCCAGGAAACTTCCCTGATATAACTGGTAACTAATCCAGGAAACTTCCCTGATATAACTGGTAACTAACCCAGGAAACTTCCGTGATATAACTGGTAACTAACCCAGGAAACTTACGTGATATAACTGGTAACTAACCCAGGAAACTTCCCTGATATAACTGGTAACTAACCCAGGAAACTTCCCTGATATAACTGGTAACTAACCCAGGAAACTTCCCTGATATAACTGGTAACTAATCCAGGAAACTTCCCTGATATAACTAGTAACTAACCCAGGAAACTTCCCTGATATAACTGGTAACTAATCCAGGAAACTTCCGTGATATAACTGGTAACTAACCCAGGAAACTTCCGTGATATAACTGGTAACTAACCCAGGAAGCTTACGTGATATAACTGGTAACTAACCCAGGAAACTTCCGTGATATAACTGGTAACTAACCCAGGAAACTTCCGTGATATAACTGGTAACTAACCCAGGAAACTTCCGTGATATAACTGACAATTTGTTGAAAGTGGCGTAAAACCCCCAAAATCAATCAATCAGTATAGAATCAGCCAGTCAACTTACAGCATTTGTGTAGCACTTCAATGGGCGGATGCAATTTTGCGTAATAATTATCTTAAAACATTAGCCTACATACAGATGGGGACAGTCATTGACCTAGCATTCACCCGAATGACTATAATGCAAGGAAAATCTGAATGCACCTATAGATTACTGTGGCATGTCGATCGTAACATGTTGGAGGTAGATGCCACAGTCGGAACAAAAGAAGCCAATTTAAAATAATCACACATGAACCGTTCCACGAGAAAACCAACATTTTGGAAACAGCCTAATATATCGACACAGATCAGCCTGCGCAGTCCGCGTAGGCTAATCCGGGCCGATACATTCCGTCTCGGGGCAAAAGATGTATAGAGTATTGATTCATGAAACACAAAATCTACTTTACGCAGAGTTGGTTTTCTCGTGGAACGGCTCTTGTGTGATTATTTTAATTGTATTAAAACCTTATCAAGAGTCCAGAAATAAATACAGGAAGTATACACTTGTTTTGTTTTTTTCACGAAAATGAACAGGAGACCAAATGCAACAAATCTTTAAATTGAGAATCAACCTGAACTTGAAAACAACATTTACAACATCTTGCTTGTGTAGTGTTTTCTTTGTACCTTTCGTTGAATCGTTCATTATACAAAGTAGCCAGTTCGCACCACCTTTAACCCTTTCCCACGTGATACGACTCATCTACAGTAGACAACTTTGAAAATAAATTGGCATAAATTTGAAAAGTCTTTACAAACTAAAGTAATCATCATTTTCGGGATTTTCCTTAATTATCGTTTTAAATCATTTTCAGTTCGAGTAAAATGTACTGCTATTATTAGATTGGGACGGCGTTACAAATAATAACATTTGCTAACTTGCATGACTATTATAATCTAGTTCAACCAGGCGACTCCGCCTTTATGAAAATATGAAAACAGAATGGAGGAAATTGAACTATAACATAATCAAATTCTAAAATGGACAGGAGTTGTTCATTAGCGAAAACATGCAGACCATTTACAAATAAAGGTGATCGGAAAAAGGCCTTTAAATGCCGTCAGAGACAAGTATAATGTTTACGTTCGGTCATCACAATAAAAACGGCCTGCAATTTAGCTAAAATTGTATTCATTCGGTTTCATCTTGGTGGTTTGGTGGATTTGTTTCTATATATATCTATATTCATTTTATTACTTTGAAATAATCTAACAATTCAAAAGAAGCTGTCGGTTAGTAGCGTCTGAACGCATGACTTTGAAACTTTCAGCGCCGAAATTCTTGAAGTAGACTTTCCCATGTTCTAAAACTCGCAACGCATTTTTTTTTTTATATAATTAGAGCTTTGGAATATTTTAATAACACACACACGTTGTGCAAGTGCATTAACACTGCTTAGAATATTCGAATACAACTATCCAATAATAGAATTGTAAAACCTGATTGCATCGCAAAGAAAATATCGAGGACTTAGCGTGAAACGGTTGTAACTAAAAATCTATTTTGAAAACCCTGGTTTAGGGGCAATTTTCACACTTTTGTAAACAATGCAAATTTAGGTGCCATTGCTCAGAACGAGCAATGGCACCTAAATTTCCATTGTTTACCAAGACAAATGGTTTAACGCTTATAAATACTTCATGGTGAGGTGATTAACCTTTGTAATTAAATTTCCAATTTTAGTTACAACCGTTTCACGCCAAGCCCTCGATATGTGAACACCGTGATGTATACAAACAGTTATACAGTCCGAGGCATCAAGGCATTCAGACATAACCAGTATTTGGGTTTAACATATTTAATTCTCATATATTTAAAATAGTAGTAAACATCAAGAACTATACAATGGAGAAATGGATTGGACTGAATGGAAACATAGCTTATTATGAATCATATGTCAAATATCCATACCAAATAAAATATGATATAAAAAGATTCATAAAGAGTTGCAAGTAAACAAAAAGGAATTAAGGAAAGGGGTTAATTATCGTGAGCTTAACCTTTTTGTTCCGATTATACATTTTTGAACTGAATAAGAATAGCATTATTTACTTGGATTGATGAGGTTGGTTTTATCAAGCCTTATGTTTGGCTGACTTTCTCTTAGCATGCCATGTCTAGTATCATTGTAGCGGGGACATTCAAGTAGGTAATGTAAAGAGTTTTCAATTATTCCACATGCACAAAGGGGAGAATCAATAACATAACTGAGAAAAAGATGATGGTTGAGTCCACTACATTTTGTTCGTAATCGGGAAAGTAATACCTTGCAATAGCTATTCCCATGGTAATAATATAGAGTTCCCCTTCCAGTATTTTGTTACACAACAACTACCCACGAAATATCATTCAAATATCTGCAAAAATTCAAAAGAGTATGAACGGAAACCAAATATGAGAGAATGATAGACGAGTGGAAGATTATCAGAGGGTTGATTACGTTATTTGCCCCGGCCAAATGTTGGCTAAGGTATAAAAGACATCAAGCACAAAACGGTTTCAATAACTGATTAGAACACAACTTTCTAATTATTACTCTAAAAAAAAGAGTTATCTAGTTACCACGGCAACGGCTCCTGACATATAACACGTGAAAGGTGTGAACTTACAAGATTACTAGTCAGACGTTTCACAAATTTGTTTCCTTGTTTGTGAAACCAGTTTCAGGATGGCTACTACGGGAATCCGCTGTGGTCGAGTGGTTAGCGTCGGGGATTTCGAAACCGGGTGTCCCGGGTTCGATCCCCAGTCGCGGCAATTCGGCCATGGTGGAGTGCCCTTGGGCAAGGCACATGTTCTAGCCTAGTACTGGTTTGTTCACCCAGGGAACATGAATAATAAAATTTAAATGCGCGCTAAATGATCTTAGCTGTCGATGCGCCATAAAACAATATACATTCAGGATGGCTACATTTGGTTCCTCTAAACCGAAATGTTTTTGGAACAAATTATGTTTTTTAGGCACATTTAAATCAAAATAAAAACAAAAACAAAGATGAGCGTCGCCTTTTCAGGAATATATCCATTCCAAAATAGTATTTGTTCGATTTCCGGTTTACTAACCCTTTATCTTATCTCAATTTTACCGTGTACCAAATATGAAGTTATGGAATGTCTTTTTAGTAATTATCAAGGATGAACTGACACATCTTGTATTATGGAAGGGGAACTCTTATACATTGTTGACAACCATTTTAGAAATTGCTCGTTTGAGCTGTTTCACGTTTGCACAAAACGTTTTCAAAAGCTTTCTGCTGTCGAACCTATGAAAGAGGTCTGATACAGGAAAAAGATAACCCTGACATTTTTTATTTGGGAGAGTCCGGCAAATATATATAAGGAATATCACGATTAAAATGTTCTGTTGGGCAGCCAAAAGCACAGAGCTAGGTCAGATTGCGAGGACACGTCGTCTGGCCTGTTACCATACTGGTGACACAGCCGTCAAAGGGTTAAGTGATATATCGCAATAGAGATCAGTGGGGACTGAAGATGGCTCAAACCCCGCCACTCTCGGATAATGACATGAACTGACAGACATGTATGTCACAGCTACGAACCTTGCATTAGAGGGGTGTTCTAAAAGACATCTTAATACAGACCCAGACTTATTATTTAAGCGTCTGTTCTTTTTGTAGATATACAACATTTTGTAAATCAATTTGACTTATTGGGTTTTGTCAGACAAAAAAATCGCCTTCTGTACTTGGTTTCAAGCGAAACTCTCGGCACAAGTACAACAATAATTGCAGCCTCTAGATAATTGCTTTTGCAAAAAGCCCACATTGAAATAAATTACCTCGATCATGAGTCCACGTTAATTAATGTAACCCCGTGACGTGTTTTTATTATTCATATATGACAACGTTATGAGGAAACGATATATCTATACAGAGAAATCGATGAAAATGTTTTTACCTAAAAGATATCTGAAACGAAAGACTTGTGAAAGTAGGAATCCAACAAAGGAATCAAATTTTAAAAGGACATTATAACTCTATTAATCATTTCCATATCAAAAGGTTTATTGATTGCGTGTTAGAAAGTGAAAGTTGAATGGTAGCACATGCAAATCTTTCGCTATGTGCTGCTCGTAATTATTGAGAGACGCTATAAATAATTCGACATTATTATGAAATATTATTAATGGTGGCTATGCTTTGTACTCATGCATATGCTGTATAAATGATATGCATATGTTTTAAGACTAATCGGAAAATTGGCAACCTGGTGTAATTTGTTGGCTTGAGCTCTAAAAAATGTTGGTACCATCAGTTTCCGGTCATGCGTCATCGCGAACAGACACACTAATGATAAAAGAAAGTGGAAACCCAAAGCAAACACATTATGAACAATCACATATTGCACGATTTCGCGCGTCTTCTTCTTTCACCATTGTCGCACTTGGCATGTTATTATTCTATGAACTAATTGTCTTCCATCAGTTGGCTAATATATCAATGTAGGGAGGTTTTCAGCTGGACGTTGTGTTTGTCTATCGGCATAGCCATATCAGGACCTACCAAGTTATTCATCCAGACGAATAAGGCTTCTGGGTCACTCCCGAAAACGGTTATGACTAATACACTGACAAAACAAGAATGTTAAATTGTGTTAATGTGGCTTGGCCAAATCGTCATCTGAATCAGGAAAGGTTCACCATAGTGAAATTGAATACGAAATCAAAGAACAATGAAGAACAGGTTATAAAATGTACTCGTATGAATAAATGTAGACTAAGATAAGCATGTACACGTGTGCCAATGACTTAAGAGGTGGTATTAAAGACTTTCCATGGCGCTCATGATTTTGAGGAAGCGTTACGACTGTGCCATTCAAGTCCTGATAAACTCTCCGATAGTACTTGTTATTTACCCAGGAAATGCGATGATTTTACTAAACTAAAATACCGTTAGACTCCTTCATCATTGAATTCCCTTTAGAAGGCTATTCCATGGTCAAAATCAGGCAAGGACGTTTGTTCTAGGGAAAGGAGTTTTGGAATATTTTGATAAATATTGATTTCAGGTGAGACAATTCTATACGAGCTGACTCACCTGTGTTTTTTTTTTGCCAAAACCTCAATATTGCCATTGGCGCTTAAGTTGTTTAAGAGACTCAGTTTTATTTGTGGACCCGCTTAGCAAACTCATAATTACCTAAGAACAGTTTGTAAATCAACAAGTATCAGACTGCACACGTGTACATGCTAATCTTAGTCATGATCTTTGACTACCTGTGTTCAACAGGATACACAATAAATGAGCCGTCCCGGGAGAAAACCATCATTATGGACTCTTCGTAAAGTATCGATCCGGATCAGCCTAAGCATGCCGCACAGGCTAACCCGGACAGACAATTTTCGCCTCCTGTGGTTTTTCTGTTCCAGCATTCGTTACTCTATACCTCTATCCCCCTGAAGCGGAATGTATCGGCCCAGATTAGCCTGTGCGGACTGCGGACTGCGCAGGCTGATATGTGTCGATACATTAAGCAGAGTCCATAATGTTGGTTTTAATTCAGCTCAAATTACAACAGGATTTTCGTATAGCATTTTCTCTTGACACAGTTCAACTTTTACAAAGTTCTCGCTGTGTTCAATGACAAGATCGTGAACCAGATTTCCCTTGAGCAAGCTCCATTATTATGTAATTATTTCCCTGTTTATGCTCTTTGTATAGGCCATCAGAAATTGTTTTATACTGCCGCTTTAACATAAAAGGCATGCGTCCAATGTAAACGAGCGTTTAATATTTGTAGACACCGAGGCTTTCAAAAAAATGGAATCAATAAACAAATGCTTGCATATCATACAGTATGACTAATCATGGTAATGTCTATTTGAAATATACGATATGACTAAACATAAATGGTACACTGCTCACCATAGTTTGAGGAGCATCCAATATTGTCCATGGACATTATTATCTAAACTCAAGTCAATTTTATTTGGCAGGTCGGTTCATTAGTACCAATTATAAAATCATTTTAGGTTGTCACTGTACTCAACATTTTATTGATACAATAGTGTCTATACTCTGATGATTTGAAAACTAATTTAAAATATTCATTTGAACCATTTCACTGTTTGAATAAGATGAGTTAATTACTCGAGAAATAGAAGTCTGTAAAGTGTTGATATATATGGTTTCTAACATTAGAACTTAACAAGACTATTTCAAAACGTTGTATTAACAAAACAATGCATATTCCAGGGGGCGAAGCTCCCTTTAGGCACTGTAGGCACGTGCCTTCACATTTTCCCCCACACTACAGCTTTGGCGATAGACATCTGCGTAATGTATCGACCGGATCAGTCTGCGCGGACAGCCGACACATTCCGTCTTAGGGGGATAAATGTATAGAGTAGTGATTCCTGAAGCAGAAAATCCACAGGAGGCGAAAAGTGTCTATCCGGGTAGGTCTGTGTGGCATGTTTAGGCTGATCCGGGACTATACTTTACGCAGAGTCCACAATGTTGATTTGCTCACGAGACGGCCTACATATTGATTATTGCAAAGCTACGCCCCTGTATTCTATACTTTAATTGTTAAGTTATGCATCAGAAATATGATAAAGGTGTCGAAATAGAATCCATTAATGCCAAATGATGTAGAAAAGTATGATGTGTCAAATAATCAACACATCTGACTGTGTAATATGGAAATCTTGGAAGAGTCCCTTTAAATTTCATCTAAAAATGCAACATGATTTGATATAATGGTATGTATTACAATGGATTAAACTTTGCCTATCATGTCAAGATTTTGTAAGAATCAAGAGGGTTTTATGAGTTTCGGATGCATCAATATATTGGAAGTATCCATTATGAGCTCATTAAACAAATAATTCATGATCAATACTTACAAAGCTGGTATGCAAATAATTGTAATTCCCAATATATTTAAACACGATTGTTTATCTAAAAGGTACCTAGATTGTATCGCTGACCATAACATAAGAGTCGCACTTTGTAAATTCAGAGTTTCATCTCACAGGCTAGAAATTGAAAATGGCAGATACGAAAATATAACAAGAAACGTAACACTGTGCAAAGCCTGTCATAGAAATGTTATTTAAAACGAATGTCACTTCCTTTTAATCTGCACTGCATACTCTGAACTGCGATTTGAAAAAGTATTTGTAAACACTTGGCGACATTTACAAAAAAAAATAAACAAATTTGCTGATGTCAAAAAATGTATACAGAATTTTTGAATTGAAGTAGGTATATATTTTTCATTTTAAAGCGAAAACTAGTAACTGAAAGATAAGATATAGTATTGTATACTTTCCGTCAGCCTCTCGCCTAAATTCATGAATTTGTTTATTTATATCCATTGCATTTATATTATTGTTAGAAGTATTAAGTACTTATTACTTAATAAATGAATTTAAAAATGAACATACATGATCTCTGTGTTGAGTCTAAAATAGCTGCCTGTTTCAATTGTTAAATTATGTCCAGAAACTATCGAAAGAACTTTGGCAGTTGTATTCAAATGTAGTCTTAAATTTACTATAATTATGAAGCTTTTGAGATTGTTCAATTCGGCTTGCAAATTTATGTGTCGTCTGTCTGTAAGTCATTTCTTTAGTTCTATTGCAACTATATGATAAAGTAATTAAGTTGTTTCTAAAGCCATAAACGGTATGGAAATATCTGAACGTAATGTCGATATGATTATGGCTCGGCCGAGCTTGTTTGATATATACAGCAAGTCATACATGATGTAAGTAGCTAATAGATAGTATTTATAAAACCATATGATAAAGGTATGAAAATGGTTGGACGTAATAACAGAATTGAATTATGGAAAGGTATGTCGATGATAAACGTTATGATTAAGATTTATAAATATTTGAATGAAATAAACAGAATGCTTAAGGTAGGGAAATGCTTTTACTTAATATACAGTATTGTTAGTTTAAGGTATGTACATTTCTATGAAATAATCGATATGATATTGGAATGGAAATGGTTTGTAGGAAATATACGGTTATAATTAAGCCATGGAAATAGTGAAATATGTGTTCGTTAATTATAAACGTACGTTTTATATACGATATGTTTAAGATATGGAAATGCCTGTACGAAATAAGCGATATGATTAAATTTTATAAATATGTTGTCTGTAAAGCATAATTCGGATAAAATGTTATTGACAACATGAATGTAATGTTATAGCATTGTATACCGAGGTTGTTTGATTATGTTGCCGAGCTTGCGTGGTTACTTGCTTCAATGAACAATGAAAATCGATGAGTTTACAGTCAGTACAGAGCCAACAACGTTTGAATTGCATACATGCATTGCTTAGATATTGTAAATATGTTTTGAATGTTGTTTGTCGCTAATTACTAATAGGATGCTTAATGTGTTTGTTCTAAACGTGTAAAGCTAAAAGTAGCAGTCTAAAGCGGCTGTTTAAAATGCGGAATAGTATAAAGCAAAACATTTTGTTTGAGTCGGTGCTTCATGAGAATCAGAGCGCTTACTTTGAAACGATTAGTCGATCCTGTATTATCAAGAGTATATTTGTTATATTTCTTCGTTTGTATGCATTTTATTTTATTTTCAAACATTGACAAGCAATCAGTATCAAACACTGTAAGAGTAGTCCGTTAAATCACTGCCCAAACGAAACCATTGGATAAACAAGTTTGAAATGCACACTATTTGTTAATAAAAGACACCTTTCTTCAATCCACACTTCATCGATGTATTGGCGGAGACTTCAATAACTTAACAACATTCGTATACAGGGTCAGGAACTATAAAACTCGAAACGTTCTCAACTCAGAAATGTTCTCCATGCTCAGATTCCATGCTCACAGGAGAACAGTTTCAATTCGTTCTCAGACGCGAACTATAAAGTACTTTGAGTACGTTCTCCACTGAGTTCGTTTTGGAGTACGTTTGTACCAGTCTAGTGGACGGTTTATAGATGAATTAAGCGGCCCAAAATGCGGAAGTCAACACAGTTTTATCTGCAAACACCCACTCAAAACTTAAATTCCTCCTTTTTTCCACTATATTTAATATAATAAGACAAGATTGTCTAAATACCGTTACAGTGATACCTCCCCACCCACCCCTGTACGGCCATGAAATGTACAAAATTATATCATCCTAGAGTAAGTTCCCCTAAAAGTCCTTGACCTTTATGCGTAAATAAACAAATTATTCGTCTGCGCGAACTGTCAGAAATGTCCGAAGACGAATCCGTCAGAGCATATCGATCAAAGTGGACTTCTGCAGAGGAGGCAACTTTTGATCGCTCTTGTGCTGACTGACGAAGTTAAACTTTTTGGACCACTAAAAGGCGTTTCAGGCGGATAGTCCTTCCGCAAAAATCGGAATGGTTTGTGGGAAAAGATTGTCGACGAGCTGAATAGGTAGGATAATGCAGATAATATTTTAGGTTTGTCATTTGATTTTCAGTTTCATAAGTGAGATGTAGTTATATTATGTATGTGTCCCTCGTTTTAGTAAAATACCAGTGTATTTAAAATAAATTGTTCAGTAATAATAAACTTCGTTTGCACAATTATGTTGTGTAATTTAGTTTCCATTATAAAATCTAGATGTTTGATCATTCAAAAGCATATGATAAAACATAATAGCGGTGGTGGTAACTTCCCCTAGCTTTGATTTTTCGAGACTAGATGTATTTAATTGATTAGTTCCATGAACGTGGATAATATTTTAAATGTAAAACAGTTTTATCATATCAAACAGAGTATTTGACATGTCTCCGCGTCAAACAATTAAATCTGAAAACTGATTCATGACTAATTCATGACAACATCAGTGTCGGTTGCCAGTCGTGATGAATGTTGTGAATTATGCAAACTAGTTTTAAGAAATTGCATTTAAAAACTATTAGAATATGTATTGGGATGAATCTTATGATCACAGACTTGCATCACGATCAGCAAATTGAATCATTCTTTTCCCCATTTTCTTATAAAAATATGACAGCGTGTATTTATTTTGTTTTTGTTTTGTTTTGTTTTCGTTATGAAATTGTTTTTATGCGGGGGATTCAGCTCAGATGAATACCTCCGTATATTGTCATGCCCAGCTTTCAGGAAGTGTAAGTTTGTAAAATGTTTGTGCTGTCCTCTGTTTTTTCAAAATGGATTTTTTTTCTTGATTGTCCATGGATCAGTTAAATACGTTTCACAACAAGCTTAACAGTATGCACATTATACAAAGTAAACGTACACAATGTAAAGTGTTAATCCATGAAGTTGTATACATAATTTAGAAATTTAAGTTAGACATAAGGATCTTAAATGTTTCTTTTAAATATATGGAAAACGAGTAGCTTGAAAGCGGGTAGCTCAAAACACTTTTGAGAAAATCCCTGCAATGAAAACTACGGAAATACGGCTGTCGTGCATCGTCAACATTTCCCCCTTGTTAACACTATACAGGCTACATTTTGCATCGGATCTTCATGAAAGTTTATCAGATCATTCATCTCCATAAAATCTTGGACAAATTCGAAACTGTGCCATTTGAGGTCAAAAACTAGGTCACTAGTCAAATTGAAGGAAAATCTTGTTAACACTCTAGTGGCCACATTTTCAACATGAGCATGTTGACACTTTATCAGAATGTTTGTCTTGATGATGTAAGTCAAGTTCGAACATGAGTCATGTTGGGTCAAAAATAGGTCACTAGGTCAAATTGAAGGGAAAGCTTGTTAACACTCTGGAGGCCGCAATTTTTTGATTCAGCAGTTTGAAATTTTGTCAGAATGTTTGTATTAATGATTTCTAGGTCAAGTTTAAATATGGGTCATATTGGGTCAGGAATTAGGTCACTAGGCCATATTGAAGGAAAATCTTGTTAACACTGTAGAAGCCGCATTTTTAAATAAGGCAGCTTAAAATTTGATCAGAATGTGTATCTAAATGATATCTATGCCGAGTTCGAATATGGGTCAAAAATTAGGTCACTAGGCCGAATTGAATGGAAATCTTGTTAACACTTTGGAGGCCTTATTATCAACTTGAGCATGTTGAAATGTGTCAGAACGTTTGTAATAATGATATGTAGGCCAAGTTCGAACATGGGTCATGATGGGTCAAAAAGTAGGTCACAGGTCAAATTGAAGGAAAAGTTTGTTAACACTCTAGAGGCCGCAAGTTTTTGAAATTTAGTCAAAATGTTTATCTATATGATATCTAGGCCAAGTTCGAATATGGGTCAAGCCGGGTCAAAAACTAGGTCATTAGGCCAAATTGAAGGAAAAGCTTGTTAACACTCTGGATACTGCATTTTTAACTTGAGCATGTTGAAACTTTATCAGAATATTTTTCTTGATGAATTCCAGGTCAGGTTTTAACACAGATCGTGTTGGGTCAAAAGGTAGGTCACTGGGTCAAATTGAAGGAAAATCTTGTTAACACTGTAGAGCCAAGGGGAGGCAGACTCTCTAGAATAAACAGGATCGTCTCCGAGCGAAATCTGTACCGAATAATGATCGCATCCTCATCTAAATCCTCCAACGGATTCGATCTATCCCGAAATAGTCGTGGAGAAACGTACTCCAAAAGTTGTATAGTTCCGACTGTTTGTACTCAGTGCTCAAGTTGAGCATGGAGTACGTTTTCTGAGCATGGAGCACGTTTTATACTTTCGGACCAAGGATACAGAAGCAACCAATTTGAATGACATGCATGTTTACAAGGAAAAGTAGTCCTGTTTATCATGTGGAATCATTGTGCGTCATTATCAACTGTTTTGATCAATCCTTGAATCCGGTTCTGATCGGAAAACAGTTTGGTAGAGGACAATCAACGGAACTATATAATGGTAGTATCAATATTAAGGACACGTTTGTAAATTATCAATAAAGAATTACGACATAGTATGTCAACAATATGGACATATTTATGTGAAATACTTATAAATGGTATGATTCAAGTGTATAACAGGGGATACGTAACAATACGTTTTTATTGAGGATATTGACCTTCTCATAATAAAAGAAGATATTCCGACTAGGATATAGATATATTATTCTTGTACTACTCAATAGGACAAAGACAAGGAAATGTTTATGTCTTTGACGGTGCTGCATACAAGTTTTAACACTCAGTACTCGTTAAAATGTCACAGCCGATCATGTCTTAAATCATTGCTGCTTTACGATCAAATGACAGAACATACACGAACAGTTAAAATCCAGCCCGTCTGTACGAACACTTTCAAACCAACGGAAGGTAAAGACAAATTTTGTGGATATTCTTCTAATTTAGTTATAGCTAAAAAAAAGATATAAAATCAAAAGTCCTCAGTAAATACACCCTCGACACGTAATTTAATCTCTTTGTCTAGACCAAATTTCGATATAGCCGGGATAATTGTTTCGAAAAAGCATTTCCTTTCTTTAGTTAAAAGTGTAAATCAATGGAAAACTCATTCAGATATTCACTGTTTTGTCTTGTGCGTTAGTATGTAATGAGAGTCTGATCTATCCTCACTGAAAAGCGGATTAACCACTACCATGCTTATATAATACAAGTGAGTCCACCACCACCCATCAAGTCCAGTTTGAATCACATATTCGCATTTCCTTTAAATAAAGGGTAGACAATAAACTATGACTACGTGTATATTAAGACTTTTCCCTTTGTCTTCGTGAATCACAATTGAGATTAACATGTGATATCATGAAAACGTCGAAAAAGTATATTGAAAAAGTGTATAGAATATGTACCCGTTCATGGCTGAAATATTAACAACAATCCAATTAATGGCGTTTTTATTATGTCATAAACGTTATGTAATGTCCTTTATGTGTTTTAATGAATACATCAATTGCGCAATGCATTTTCTTATATTTTCGCTGGTTATCCAAAATGCTGTACAATAATCAGTGTGCCAAAATACTTTTCTAAATAGTGGGTAAAATGTCTCCAATTATTCGATATGAACGAAAGACAAAAGTCAATATCAAATTCGATTAATGAATTTATCGTAAAAACAGTTATGAGCACATTCACGACGTCTACGATATTAATCCTTTGTACTCTGTGCAATTAGTTTAGATTCAGACCAGCCGGCGCCTCAACACCGTCTGAACAGAACAGGCGTTATACTGCTGGATGTTATACTTCAATTTGTTATCCGGAATATGCTAGGATTGGCTATGGAGTCTTCCAGATGCTAGATTTGACAAGCGTTCATCTACCCAGAACTATAACAGTTACACAGCGACAAGTACTTCAAGTTTTCAAGTTCTTCAATGGGACTGTAGACATAATAATCTATTGTAAAATGCCAACGAATCCGAATGAAGCAGATTGAACACAAATTGAACCGAATTGAATGGCAGACATAGATTAGGACGGTTCAGCATTCGTCTGTATTTAGAATAAAATCTATAACAGTTATCTTATTACCAGCGGGAAGGCCTTTCATCCTTTAGCTGAGGATAACATTAGAGTACTCAATTCCGTCCCCTTTGACATTTTATTATCATAGAAGCAACTTTCATCACGTGTTTGATGTCACAACGAAGCGAAATGTGACTTGAAAAGTAGACGAGCTGCGTCAAGCAAATGGTTGAGGCGTTAACCATTGGCATAAACATCCAGGAGTTATAATATAGTTATGTTGTAAACAGTTGACCGTGGATACTTGAATATGTTACTCCAATTACAGCATTCTGAAACGAGAAGAAAAAATCGCGAAAGTCCATCAACATGTAGTCGGTTTACATGTTTTGAGCCAAGTGTGATATTATAAAACTAAGAGGTGTGGCAGCTTGTGTTCCATCACACCTACTCATCTGTGTCCTAGCTGTCTCACAGCAGTACACTGCACAACATATTTCCAATGTAATAAACTCTGATCAAGATCTCCAATGTTAATAGCTACATGTAACTTACATCTAAACTTATTCATTTTACATCGATTGTGAAACAAACTTTCAGCTAAAATTAATCACGCTCGATGTCTGCTTCCTGGAGACTTAACCAGTACTCGCGCCGTTTGTGTGGAAATCTCCCAAAGTCAGAACCCGCTCTTCACGGGACCCTTGGTACATATACACGTAACTTACATAAGGTGGCAAGAAGTATTTATTAACATGCGTATATTCGAACAAGAAAGAGCAGATGGACAGGTTTTGTTTAGCCTACACTGTTCAGTAATGCCAAAGCGTAGCTTTTCCAACGGACGGGTTCATATATTTGATACATCAACGTAAATCGTACAAACATATATTTGATACATCAACGGACGGGAAGACAGTGGTGCAGAGGTAGAGCGTCGGCCTCTCACATCAAAGGTCCCTGGTTCGAGTCCCGTGATGAGCGGGTCCTGACTTTGGGATTTTTCCACACAAACGGCGCGAGTACTGGTTAAGTATCCAGGAAGCAGACATCGAGCGTGATTAATATAAGCTTAAAGCTTGTTTCGCAATCGATTTAAAATAAATAAGTTTAAACTAACGGACGGGTTCATATATTTGATACATCAACGTTAATCGTACAAACATATATTTGATACATCAACGGACAGGTTCATATATTTGATACATCAACGGACGGGTTCATATATTTGATACATCAACGGACAGGTTCATATATTTGATACATCAACGGACAGGTTCATATATTTGATACATCAACGGACGGGTTCATATATTTGATACATCAACGTTAATCGTACAAACATATATTTGATACATCAACGTTAATCGTACAAACATATATTTGATACATCAACGTACAGGTTCATAGATTTGATACATCAAAGGACGGCTTCATATATTTGATACATCAACGTTAATCGTACAAACATATATTTGATACATCAACGTAAATCGTACAAACATATATTTGATACATCAACGGACAGGTTCATATATTTGATACATCAACGGACGGGTTCATATATTTGATACATCAACGGACAGGTTCATATATTTGATACATCAACGTAAATCGTACAAACATATATTTGATACATCAACGTAAATCGTACAAACATATATTTGATACATCAACGTAAATCGTACAAACATACATTTGATACATCACCGGACAGGTTCATATATTTAATACATCAACGTTAATCGTACAAACATATTTCTATCAAATGGGCGTATGTTGACATGTCTATAACAGATGACTTTTTGAATATTGTGAAAATAGGGGATATTGCTCATAATGAACAATTGATCATATTGCCCATTGGGTTTCAAATATGAGCCGTCCCGCAGTTAAACCAACAGTTTGGACTGTGCGTAAAGTATCGACCCGGATCAGGCTAAGCAAGCCGCGCAGGCTTACCCGGTTATACACTTTTCGCCTCCTGTGGATTTTCTGTTTCAGGACTTATTAATCTATACCTCTATCCCCCTGAGACGGAATGTGTTGGCCCTGATCGTTCTGTGCGAACTGCGTGGGCTGATCTGGGTCGATACATTACGCAGATGCCATAATGTTGGTTTTCTCGCGGGACGGCTCATATATGTTATAAGTAGTCCTTACTTCTTCCTATATTGTTTTAATGTGGGAAAAGATTTGCCTTTTTAAACATCAACCACATATTTCTTAACCATACAGACAGGGAAATACCCGATTTATGTTCTACGTAATATCTGATTATACGTTTTATATTTATATCTGTTCATTTATTTCAGAAAATTCTAAAGATGTTTTCACCCTTTTATGAGACCCATGTGAGGTCTGTAATAATAAGAGCCGTTCCACGAGAAAACCAACACTGTGGACTCTGCATATAAAGTATCGATCCGGATCAGTCTAAGCAGGCCGCGCCGGCTAACCCGGACAGACATCTTTCGCCTCCTGTGGATTTTTTGTTTCAGAAAGCATTACTATATACCTCTATCTCGCTGAAACAGAATGTGTCCGCCCAAATTAAACTGCGATGACTGCGCAGGCTGATCTGGGTCGATACATTTCGAAGAGTCCATACTATTGATTTTCTCGTGGAAAGACTCATATAACGTTATCTCCAATAATAACGTTATTCTAAACAAATAAGTTTAGTATATAGAGTATCACAGTTTTCGTATGGGTCACATTACACTTATCACGACCTTTTGTACTTTGCGACCAGAGACTATCAATATCAGAATGTGTCACCATGTATTCTGATCACGATCGGCCCCTGTTCACCATTTGATGTCATCCTGCACACCTCTGGAGAACAGCTGCGACCACAAATCACTATGCAAAAGTGTAATATTAAAATTGCACTTTATTTGAAAACATCTGGTTGTTGGTTGTTTTGAGCCCATCATAAGAGGGATATTAATGCTCTGTGGGGTCGCAGGTTGCAGCAGCAACGCACCTGAAGTTTCCAGAAGGACGTTCCCTTTCCATCCTGGCGCAGATGGCTGCCAATACGTTGGAAACAACTACAACTGATATGGTGATACTTGGAACACTTTTAAAACGAGGTAATTATTGAATTCGTTGCTCAATATGGCTAAAACATAATTGCTTGAGGTGGTAACATCCAAGTTAACGAAGAAAGTTCCAGATGGGAAGGCAAGTAAGGCGGAAAATGGTGTTCAATATAGAGAGATAAAATCAGCAGACTCAGAGCAAACTCACAGGCGACATTTTCGTACCAGTAATTCAATGTTCTGTCTGCTTTATTCAATTTAAAATAAACTTAAATAAATGACATTGAAATGAATACTAAATCAAAGAGGTGCAGATGCTATTAAACGATCGCTTAATTTCAAAGAGACAATACACTAACATGCTGTAACAGGATTGTGTTACTCTAGTGTGGAATAAAAGCATGAACTGCGTCCGGCGAATAAGGCATTTATGGCGTTACCGTATCAGTATTATTTGAAGATGCATGGACGTAAAACAGCTACACCTTTAGAATTTTGTTAGAATATATATAGTTTATTTCATGATGGTTGACTGTTCAGGATTTGCTGAGTATGTAGGTATGTTCAAGCTTGCCTAATAGTCACCGTGGGCAGATACATGAAGACCACAAACGCAAATCACATATGATTGGTGTTCATCAGTTTTATCGTGATATCGATTCGAGACATGTTTTATGGGCCGGTGGCCTAGATACTAGAAGTAAAGATGTCTATGTCTATGTTTATGTGTAACATACATTTATACCACGCAACGGAAACAAACATTCTGGGGTTTTCAGGTTCAAAGACGACTCAAGAGTAAAGAACGTACTTCTATTGCGATATTGGAGGTATGATGTTCTAGCATAAGCTTAAATGATGCATTAATGACCCGTGGGGGACCAGACAAGGCTCTCATTACAATGAACGGCGGCGTAGGCTGACCCGAATTGTGTATTGTTATAAAATCAAAAGGATGTTATTGCTGTTGTGTTGCTGACGTGTGGGTGGGAAAGAATTAAGAGTATATAGAGTATCAGGAGAAAATTGTTAAAAGAAAGTACTAAAACTGCTCCCTTATGAGCAAATGTTTCGTTTGAGCTTTACGAAATAATTTCTATGGATATCTGTAAAAATGATATCAAAATATTGCATGCTTCATGGAACTTATTTTAAATACTGGTGAATGGCTAGCTACATTTTTTCCAGTTTTAACAAGTTGGATGAACGCAGTCAGAGTGAATTTCATGAAAAAAAATCAAAGCAAATGTAATTTGATTATTTTTAAATATTGGAGCTGAGTGGGTCGTCCGTTTTGATACAATCTTCGCTAATTGGGTTTATGTTTTTGGTTATCGGAGACAATTAGATCGGCAGCTCACTGTAACGTCTGGTTTATTTGTTCTCCAAATGACGTGCGAACTTCGATTGCTGGCACCAACATTTCTGTTGCTCCACGATTAATGAAGATGAACTTGAAACCTATTTAACCCTTTCTCACATGTGCCTCTGCTCCAGACGACCTTTTAACACGCTACGGTAAAAGGAGAAATTGCTCAATGTTTTCTACTTTATTCAATGATTATCATTTCATTTTTGAAACTAGTCCATTGTTTTGCCTAGATCTTTCCTAAGTCGTCTGCGACAGATTACCCCATACTTTAAAATGAAACTTTCTGAATATTAAATGTATATGAACTCAAGCTCATTCAATGATATATTGCAAGGCAAATATGATAGACAAAGGTGTGATATACACGTAGTGATAATCTAAACGTTATGCGCCTTCTTTTCTGATATAGATATATAGGATTAAGGGCACACTTAGCAAAAGGACAGGGGTCCAATTTGATTTTATGAGGATTAATATTTGATTCATTGTCGAGTTAATTTATGTGTTGCCTTTGTTGGTAAAAGTTGTCCTAAAAACAAAGCTTTGTAATTATATTTTCCGAATAAACGTGTTATTAAAGTTGGATTGGTTGGTGTTTGGGCTTCTTACTTCGTATTGCAGTCATAGCCGATCGTTTGCTGGACCGACTGCCAAAGTAACCAAAAGGTCTATTCTGATTCCGTTGATTAAACAATTCTCTCATAGACCGTATCTGCAGCAGACGACTGCAAAACGAAGTAGTATGGGACATATATCATTAAAAGTTTAATAATTTCACATGACAATGCTTTTATCCGATATAATATACCCATTACGTATTTCTTTATATGTGACTTGTGTTATAAAACATGACAGAATCACTGTTTTTGTATTCATCCGCGAATGCTTACACAATGGCTGAGAACGTGTTTTGGTAAACACAAACGTCACGATAGATGGACGAGGTAAAGGGACCATTATCGGTCATAATTTCTTTTTTTTTTTTTGTGATAAATTAAGAGTTTATTTAGTATTACATGTTGGGACTATTTTCTGACAGCAAAAACCCGATTTTCTTTTTGTGTTTCGTCATGTGATAATCTTTGTCATTTCATACAATTTTAGAAATGTGTTATTAGGCTCGACAAAGGCTCGCTTAATAACAAATGTCTTGAACTCGTTTTAAAAAAACTTTATATGATATGACAACTCATGTCAGATCCTATATTTATCAAATAGTATATTACATTGTGTGAAAAGCATTATACATGTATGTTCAATAATATACTCATTATTGACAACATATCATGATCCCAAATGACTGCTATACGCAACTTGTCTAAATGTTAGGCGTTAATTTTCGCTTATTTTGAAGTCAGTTCTTCACTCTAGGTGAAAGCAACCCTACCTTCAACCCCATTAAAATCATACTTAAACTTCGCTCGCTCGTTATGCGGTCTCATATACGTACAGCGAAGTGTTTTGGTCTGATTTTATTGAGAATGCCCCGCCTTCAACCAATTACAAAATAAAAGCCCTTGTTTTGTCAATTGACTCTTTAACCTAGTAATAATTGACACAAAACAACATTTGCTAGCATTGTACTCTAACATCTATCTTCACAATATGTGTTTTAACTGTAATGTGTCTTTAAATCAAACTTCTGAATTATGTTTCATTCCTTTATATCATTATTTTTTGATACATCACAGTGGAAGAACATCGTATGTGTGGACAGTTTTACCTTTAATCAAATTAAAGCATGGTTCACAAATGGTAATGTTGGTGAGAACATTCACATATCGCACATCAATTTGGGAACAAACAAACCAGACATTATGTACAGCGAGTTGCCGATCTGATTGTATACAATAACTCAAACATAACACAATTAGCGAAGACTGTATCAAAACAGACGACCTTCGTTTAGTTCTGATATTTAAAAATAATTAAATCCCAATGGGTTTCATAAATTCCCTGGCGTTGAACAAATCCTCGAATCAAAACTACTAACGATGGTCGCCCCGGTTTGGATGTTTGATAGAAGAGTTTTAATCATTTGACTCTCACTCCTTGAACACAAGTTTATTCTGCATCTGCGTACAGTGAAGAGCCGGATGAGTATGTACATAATACATGTCTTACTTGAGCTGTAATTAGTAAACGTCCGCATATGCTTAGCATGTCCATCCATGCAATCTGACCAGAATCTGCAATATTCGCCAATTGTTTCTCAGAATTTTGCTATATATTAAAGACCGCTTAGTCTAGGTCTACAACTCATTTCGAACTGTAAAGTCTTGTTTTCCTACAGTATGACTTTATGAATCTGGGGCAAAGGTTTAACCATATCCCACATCCATACTTTTTCTGACGCCTCTGCAGCAGACACTTTTAACACAATAGTTTCAACTCTGTTCAATAAATATTTTTGTTATTTATATACATTTAACATAGCTTTTCCGGCATATTCTCAAAGTCGTCTGCTGCAGATGTGTCGTATGGGGGAAAGGTTTAAAGAAGATGAACCGATAAAGTGTCACAGAATTGTAATCATTGCTATTGTAGGGGTCACGTGTCGTCATCAAGAGATATTGTGTGTTACTTTGTGAGACGGAAGGATAACAATAAAACCTCGGGATGGGTTAATTGACAAGATTACTGCGCCTGTAGCTTGCGTTTTATGGTTGAGGTCTTATTTGACTAGTATACATGTTGTTGTTGTCGTCGTTTCAAGAATATTAAAATTGTGCGAGGTAATATAACCCAAATATACAAGGCTCTTTTTTTAAACAAATACATGTAAATAATTATATCAAAATGTGAGTATTCACAATAGTGTTAAACAGTAGTAGGAGTAATAGTATAAGAAGTACAGTAGGAGATATAGTATAAAAAGTGCGGTAGTAGTAGTAGTAGTAGTAGTAGTGGTGGAAGGCGTTCGTCTTCGTCTTCTACCAACGGGATAATAGTTTATGTGGAAAGCAGCCAATTGCTTGGAAAGTCTGTTGTGTGTAGTATTGGTATGGGAATGCCAGGAAACACATGGGTAGGTGAACTGGCCGCCGTGCATTGACTGAAAAATTGTTGAAAAACGGAGTTAAACAAAATCAATTGCCTAGCAGTTGTCGAGCAATATGTGTGTTAGGACAATATGAGTCCAGCTACAGTAGCTTCCGGAATGCTCACCCGACAAGATGACGTACTGGGAAAATCCGGTTCTGACTGTGCGAATGTGAATAAGAGCTGGAACCTGTCTTAAAGTTCCCAATGTCGGTTTTGTGTGATGTGATCCAAGTCATGTTCTTTGGTATATACTGTAGTCGGAACAGTTTTACAGTAATGGATGAGAAGTCGCAAAATGAATTCGAAATTCTATATACTTTACGAACAAATTACTTAGTCCTATGCCACAGACGACAAATCTGCAGCTGACGAATTTGAATTTGGTTGGTGAAATATGGAAAATATATATTAATGAGAGTTTAATTATTGAATAAAGTTGAAAATATTATGGCAACAGGAAAAATTGCTCATTATGAGCAATCTCTCTAAATACACACTATTTTTAAATTGTCATTGTGTGGGAAAAGGTTAATATATGGAACATCTATATCACTGAAAGTAAAATTATTGAACATGATTAAAGACAATGTGAAAAAAGTCGCTTGCTGTAATAGAGTCAACAAGCGGGAAAGGATTAACATTTCGTAAAGCGGGACATTGGTTAAAACTGTGTCATAATACTGAGGGTGACGCGTTTACACAATAATGTTGATATATTTTAAAGGACAGTGTCCATTGCTCGTAAGGAGAGTAGGAGGTCTCAGATCAGACTGCGTGTACTTCCAATGGTTTGGGTCAATGTAAAAGAGTTAGATACGATATAAAGTTATAAAAGATACGTCATACGAATAGGCACGTTTGTAATGATTAAAATAAAATTGCAATTATGATCAAATTACCGATTTGTATAGCAGATACGTGACCACCTGTCCACTGGTTACCGGGATATCTATTCGAATACACGGTGAACGGGGAAGATCTTGATCAGACTGCGCACAGGCCCACACTGATCTTGATCTGCCATATTTACCAAGACTCGAAGAGCGTTTTTCTAGTGAGGAGGACCAATTATTGCGATGTAAGATGCATGTAATATGATATGTCTGTGATGTGAAACGAACGGACGTGTGACATATGTTACGTGATGCTTTATTTGATTTATTTTATTATTAACTGTTTTCCTTGCATGACAAATTCAAGAGTTTTCTGTTTAAAAGATATCCTGAGGAAAATGTGACAACTGTCAAAATTGACAGTCTGATGACACTTCCTTGTTAAAAAACACTGTGGAAAAGGAGAAATTAATCGTTTTGAGCAATTTCTTTTTTTTCCCAGTGTTTTCAGTAATAATCGTGTGTTGCATAATCGTCGAAAGTCGTCGTTATCACGGGGAAGAGTTTATCTCTTGTTTATCGAATTGTGTTATCAACTAAACACAAGAGAAAGTTGATGCAATGCATCAATGTGGCCGGATATCCATAGAGCAGTTATGCATAACACTAACATTATAGTAGTTGAATAAACAGTTATCAACTGAGGGGCATATTGGAACATCAGGGGTGGGGTCAAGTGAAAATGTATCATAACTTGCATTGTTTTGTCAACGAAGTGAATGATAATTGAAGCCTTTCATTGTTTATGATCAATCTCCATTCCAAAGTAGGTTGACTAGACACACAACCAACTAATTATTGATCATAAACAGTAATGGAAATGAGAAATCTTGCCAATCATTAGTCTGAGTATGTATACAGTGCTTTCATTAAGGAATAATTATAAGATTTGTGAATTCCACATACACTTTTCAAGATGTTTGTCAGAATATTTGAATTTTATTATTTTTCAATAAAACCACAAAACAGACAATTTAGGATTTGCATGCAATAGCACATCATTTTACCTTTCCTCTATTAAAGTCAACAGTGGACACCTTTGCAGCAATATACTTTTAAAACAATGAGTTAAGGGTTAAATCGCTGAGTTTTCTCTTTTTCTCAAAATGATATTAGCTTGGCATCCTAATTATATCATACTTTAACAAATGTTGAAATGTAGTCCAATATTTATAAATTAGACCACATTCGAAATATAATATCAACTAAACAGTTAAATCTCATTGAAATTGTTGTATAATTTAAACTTAATTTCGAACATAAACCTACAACATGTTAATTTATTTTAATTATTTCCTTCCTTTTTTATAATGAAAATAACAAAACTACTCATGTTTTAAAGTTATATTATGATGAGCGCCCTTGTGTCAATGATCCATAACAATTCTCTATTAAAACTAGTTTTTATCTCGGTTTGTTCTTTTCTTCATTTGTTTCGAACCAAATAAACATTTTAAATCACCTACGATTTACTATTTGTAAGTGAGTGTAAAGAGACGGCTCTCTGCAAAGGAGATTGATCTACGCAGTTGGTATTCGCGAGTCACGCTTCAAGCAGGTGCGCGTATGTAAACAAATTAGACTGCGACGTAAAGGTTTGTACTTGTTTGAGTACATGTAGTATATAGTGTAAAAATAAAGTATACCAGTCTAGCTAATAGGGACTGTTTTATATTCGTAAATAAAACAACAAAACATAAATGCGAGTCAAAATAAAGAAACTGAAAATACCTAAAACATCGGAATATTTATTTCATTTTAGATGTGTCATTACTTAGTGTTTTTAAACAAACACAATTGTAATATGTTCAAGACATCTAAATGTGTTTCTTTCTAATAATAATCCCTCCTCCCATGTGATTTCCGAAAACATATTAAAAATAGAAGTCGCGGGCTTCGGCCCGGCGACTAATAATGACATAGTTAGTGTGCTGTCGTTACGCCTGCATAGCTCAGTGGTTAGAGCACTGGTCCTGTAAACCAGGGGTCGTGAGTTCGATCCTCGCTGGGGGTTTTGAATCATTTTCTTTTTCTTTCCAAGCTGAGTAGGTCGGTACAGAAATGCCTTTTCGGAATAAACAAAAACAAGGTATTTGATCTTATACTACAATGTTATAAACGGAAACTAGACGTGTGTAGAATGCAGACAGGGATTGTTTATAGCCCCGCGTATTCCTAATTTCGAATGTTTCGGTCCGAACGGTCATTTCAGATGTCTGTGGTCTGTAAATAGCGTGTAAAATAAAGCACAGTATAAAAATATAAATAAATGTTAGAATTATCCTGGTCACTGTGTAACGATATTAACTATAGTGACGTACATACAACTATATATCTTTATGAGCTTCGACTAGCAATTTGCCGTTTTAATCAACCTATCGTATTGGTCATTATTATAATCAAAGCGCCAATGGCACGGTAGTGGCGATCGTATGGAAAATCCTGCAAAGTAACAAGCAGTATATCGGTGTAGGGCTTGCGATGACTCTGGTGCGGGTATATTTGAGAATGTATCAACCCTGCATCTTTTGACAGTAGAATAATGTTAGTTTGCCAGAATGTTGTCTTGGTGATTATTTAGTTACGTTCTGAAATTGGTCATGATGTGTTCAAAATTAGGCCATTCTAAAGTTATGAAAAATCTAGTTGGTATTCGATAGACTACCGTTTTAGCCCATTAGAATGGCTATTTGTAATCTAAATTGTTCCGGTAATCACATGTTTATCACCAGGTCGTTAGGCCACATTAAGATAAAATATATTTTACACTTTAGAAATGACTAAATTATCAAGAAAGGAGAGAAAACAGTATCCATTAGTTTGGTGTTTGTTTCAATGATGTCCGATATTAAACAGGTCTGTTCAATTTAGTCCCTTCACATTGCATGATTGAGGGTTGTCAGAGACATATAAACACAGTGTATTTATATGTCTCTGAGGTTGTTAAACTGCTTCGAATAATGTGAGTGCAAAAACAAACACAAAACATGCTCCAAAAGCACAATTTCACTATTTGCCAAACTGTTCAATTTATAAAAATATAGGCATATATTATAATGCTCGATCTCCAAACTAAATTAGGCTACACTGTCAGCATTGATTGCTAATTGACTCTAGAACGTGCAGACGTGCATACATAACGTGTGTACACACTGACATCGTGTGTCCTTTAAACCTTTGTAAACCAGTCTTATCAACTAGACGCTTTCATATATTTAAACAACTACAAAATAAAGCGTTTATAATATTGAGATTTACAAGCTCTTCTTGTTTTTGGTCTCGCGAGCTATTTATAGAACCTTTTGGATTTTCCAGATTTGAGTATCATCAGAGTTGCCGTTATTTGCAAGGCAGAACGCGCAATGATATTTATTATCTGCCAAATCATGACGAAGATAATATTTACATATTTTAACTCTATGTAGATAATGTCTCGATAAAACTCAAATATTAGTAACAATCCGGTACCAAAGTAGCACTGACATAATTATTATTAATCACGTCTCTGCATCAATGATGGAACTATAACGGATGTGAGTAAATTAGTTTGCAGTAAGGAAAATAAATATCAACCGATTGTTCAAAACCGACTATGTAAATATTTTTCGTTGTTGTTGTTTCTGTTAGCATTGTGGCAATTGTCAAATCAATCGCCACAAAAACAATATGAACCATATAGAGATGCTGTTTATACTAACACGGACCTGGCTTTGATTCCCCAAATTTTCTCAAACGAACCATTACGGTCATTATTATTATAGTATATGGATAATATAGAGAGACTATTAATTTTGTAGTATCATAACGAAGTATTGTCCGAATTTCTTTCTGACATGACAACTCGGACGCCTGTGTATTAAAACATCTGCGTGGGGCGAAGACTGAGGCAATCCGATGCATCCACTCAGTCTCACCAGAGTTGGCGCATTCCCCATATATGTTATTCACACAAGAATGCACCCTCTGACAACAAACACAAACTGGAAGTGTAGGCCCACTAATGTTATGCCAATATGAGCCCTACCACGAGAAAACCAACATTGTGGACTCTGCGTAAAGTCTCGATCCGGATCAGCCTAAGCATGCCGCACAGGTTAACCCGAACATTCATCTTTTTTGCCTCCTGTAGATTTTCAGTTTCAGGAATCATTACTCTATACATCTATCTACGTTACGCAGCGTCCATAATGTTGGTTTTCTAGTAGAACGGCTCATATATCTTTAAATGATGTCCCAGCGGAGTATCATTAAGATAACAAATCGCTATATATTATGATCAAATCAGTGTATACTGGGCGTCATATATCCCATAGTGTAGGCACTATTTCAGTGTTCATCGAACAGATAATATATTTGATGAAAGTAAACATTCGTCATAATAATGTATATCGTACACAGAAGACGAGTTAGTATCAAATATCAATCGACACTACTTAACCTTTTCCCGCAAAGACGCTTTCTGATATTCTGCAGCAGACGACTTTTGAGATCATAGTGACAAAAGGATAAAGTGCAAATAATGTGCATATTTCTCCATTTGCCACAATGAGTAGGTATGTGAAGTTGGCACGAAGTTCGATATTCGGTAATCGATATTCAATACCGATATGAATGTAGAGATGAAACGAATATAGAGCCAGCACCAGATTCGTGAATTCTGTTACGCATTGAAATATACGTTACCGTCATTGTTTAGTATGACGAATACCGATTTGAATATCGATTTGAATATGGAGCCAAATCGATATTCGAGAAAATGGTGCTATCTTTTTACTGACCATGTAGTAGAGCGAATACCGATTTCAATATCGATTTGAATATGGACCCAGATCGATATTCGAGAAAATGGTGCTATCATTTTTCTGAACATGTAGAAGGGCGAACCCCGATTTGAATATCGATTTGAATTTAGTGCCAGGTCGATATTCGGTAAAATGGTGCTATTGCCTTTCTGACCATCTAGTAGAGCGAATACCGATTTGAATATCGATTTGAATATGGAGCCAGATCGATATTCGAGAAAATGGTGCTATCTTTTTTCTGAACATGTAGTAGAGCGAATACCGATTTCAATATCGATTTGAATATGGAGCCAGGTCGATATTCGTGAAAATGGTGCTATCGTCTTCCTAATCATGTAGAAGGGCGAACCCCGATTTGAATATCGACTTGAATTTAGTGCCATGTCGATATTCGGTAAAATGGTGCTATTGCCTTTCTGACCATGTAGTAGAGCGAATACAGATTTGAATATCGATTTGAATATCGATTTGCATATGGAGCCAGATCGATATTCGAGAAAATGGTGCTATCATCTTTCTGAACATGTAGAAGAGCGAATACCGATTTGAATATTGCCAGGTCGATATTTGGTAAAATGGTGCTATTGCCTTTCTGACCATGTAGTAGAGCGAATACCGATTTGAATATCGATTTGAATATAGAGCCAGATCGATATTCGTGAAAATGGTGATGTCGCCTTCCTGATCATGTAGAAGGGCGAACCCCGATTTGAATATCGATTTGAATTTAGAGCCAGGTCGATATTCGGTAAAATGGTGCTATGTTCTTTCTGACCATGTAGTAGAGCGAATACCGATTTGAATATTGATTTGAATATGGAGCCAGATCGGTATTCGAGAAAATAATGCTATCTTTTTTCTGAACATGTAGTAGAGCGAATATCGATTTTAATATCGATTTGAATATAGAGCCAGATCGATATTCGTGAAAATGGTGCTATCGTCTTCCTGATCATGTAGAAGGGCGAACCCCGATTTGAATATCGATTTGAATTTAGTGCCAGGTCGATATTCGGTAAAATGGTGCTATTGCCTTTCTGACCATGTAGTAGAGCGAATACCGATTTGAATATCGATTTGAATATGGAGCCAGATCGATATTCGAGAAAATGGTGCTATCTTTTTTCTGAACATGTAGTAGAGCGAATACCGATTTGAATATCGATTTGAATATAGAGCCAGATCGATATTCGTGAAAATGGTGCTATCGTCTTCCTGATCATGTAGAAGGGCGAACCCCGATTTGAATATCGATTTGAATTTAGTGCCAGGTCGATATTCGGTAAAATGGTGCTATTGTCTTTCTGACCATGTGGTAGAGCGAATACCGATTTGAATATCGATTTGAATATAGACCCAGATCGATATTCGAGGAAATGGTTCTATCTTATTTCTGAACATGTAGTAGAGCGAATACCGATTTGAATATCGATTTGAATATAGAGCCAGATTGATATTCGTGAAAATGGTGATGTCGCCTTCCTGATGATGTAGAAGGGCGAACCCCGATTTGAATATCGATTTGAATTTAGTGCCAGGTCGATATTCGGTAAAATGGTGCTATTGTCTTTCTGACCATGTAGTAGAGCGAATACCGATTTGAATATCGATTTGAATATGGAGCCAGATCGATATTCGAGAAAATGATGCTATCTTTTCTCTGAACATGTAGAAGAGCGAATACCGATTTGAATATCGATTTGAATATAGAGCCAGATCGATATTCGTGAAAATGGTGCTATCGTCTTCCAGATGATGTGGTAGAGCGAATACCGATTTGAATATATATTTGAATATGGAGCCAGATCGATATTCGAGAAAATGGTGCTATCTTTTTTGTGAACATGTAGTAGAGCGAATATCGATTTCATTATCGATTTGAATATAGAGCCAGGTCGATATTCGTGAAAATGGTCCTATCGTCTTCCTGATCATGTAGAAGGGCGAACCCCGATTTGAATATCGATTCGAATTTAGTGCCAGGTCGATATTCGGTAAAATGGTGCTATTGTCTTTCTGAGCATGTACATGTAGTAGAGCAAATATCGATTTGTATATAGATCCAGGTCGATATTCGAGGAAATGGTGATATCGCCTTCCTGATCATGTAGAAGGGCGAACCCCGATTTGAATTTAGTGCCAGGTCGATATTCGGTAAAATGGTGTTATTGTCTTTCTGAGCATGTACATGTAGTAGAGCGAATACCGATTTGAATATCGATTTGAATATGGAGCCAGATCGATATTCGAGAAAATTGTGTAATCTGTTCTCTGAACATGTAGTAGAGCGAATATCGATTTGAATATAGAGCCAGGTCGATATTCGTGAAATGGTGATATCGCCTTCCTGATCATGAAGAAGGGCGAACCCCGATTTGAATTTAGTGCCAGGTCGATATTCGGTAAAATGGTGCTATTGTCTTTCTGACCATGTAGTAGAGCGAATGCCGATTTCAATATGGATTTGAATATGGAGCCAGATCGATATTCGAGAAAATGGTGATATCGCCACCTGATCATGTAGAAGGGCGAACCCCGATTTGAATTTAGAGCCAGGTCGATATTCGGTAAAATGGTGCTATTGTCTTTCTGACCATCTAGTAGAGCGAATACCGATTTCAATATCGATTTGAATATGGAGCCAGATCGATATTCTTGAAAATGGTGCTATCTTTTTTCTGACCATGTTGTAGAGCGAATACCGATTTGAATATCGATTTGAATATAGAGCCAGGTCGATATTCGTGAAAATGGTGATATCGCCTTCCTGATCATGTAGAAGGGCGAACCCCGATTTGAATTTAGAGCCAGGTCGATATTCGGTAAAATGGTGCTGTTGTCTTTCTGATCATGTAGTAGAGCGAATACCGATTTGAATATCGATTTAAATTTAGAGCCAGGTCGATATTCGGTAAAATGGTGCTATCGTCTTCCTGATGATGTGGTAGAGCGAATACCGATTTCAATATCGATTTGAATATGGAGCCAGATCGATATTCGTGAAAATGGTGCTATCTTTTTTCTGAACATGTAGAAGGGCGAAACCCGATTTGAATATCGATTTGAATTTAGTGTCAGACCGATATTCGAGAAAATGGTCCTATCTTTTTTCTGAACATGTAGAAGGGCGAAACCCGATTTGAATATCGATTTGAATTTAGTGTCAGATCGATATTCGAGAAAATGGTGCTATCTTTTTTCTGAACATGTAGTAGAGCGAATACCGATTTGAATATCGATTTGAATATAGAGCCAGATCGATATTCGAGAAAATGGTGCTATCTTTTTTCTGAACATGTAGTAGAGCGAATACCGATTTGAATATCGATTTCAATATAGAGCCATCTCGATATGCTTGAAAATGGTGCTATCGTCTTCCTGATCATGTAGAAGGACGAACCCCGATTTGAATATCGATTTGAATTTAGTGTCAGATCGATATTCGGTAAAATGGTGCTATTGTCTTTCTGATCATGTAGAAGGGCGAACCCCGATTTGAATATCGATTTGAATTTAGTGCCAGGTCGATATTCGGTAAAATTGGGCTATGGTCTTTCTGACCATGTAGTAGACTGAATACCGATTTGAATATCGATTTGAATTTAGTGCCAGGTCGATATTCGGTAAAATGGTGATATTGTCTTTCTGACCATGTTGTAGAGCGTATACCGATTTCAATATCGATTTGAATATGGAGCCAGATCGATATTCGAGAAAATGGTGCTATTTTTTTTCTGAACATGTAGTAGAGCGAATACCGATTTGAATATCGATTTTGAATATAGAGCCAGGTCGATTTTCGGATAAATTGCGATTTCTTCTCTCTGATCATGTAGAATTGTTAATAATGATTTAAACATAGTTCTAAATTTCGATCCAGGTCGATATTCGGGAAAATGGGCTAATCGTCTTTCTGATCATGTAGAAGGACACACGATAACACGGCTTTGCTATATACAAAACACCGAGTCGCGATAGTTCAGTCGGTTACAACGAAGGCTATCAGTCCATTCGACATAAGGGGTCGTGAATACTGATGTGTGGAGTACTGTTGCGAGAAAGACTGGAAACAACACGTTAGGTGATCTGACCGCCGTGATATGACTGAAATACCATTGAAACTGTAACCTTTGTAAACCGTTTAGGTTAAGAAGAACCACTTCTCATTTTCCATTAGTCTATCTTACTATTTAGTTAACCTAAAATTTTTCATTTCTTGATACTGATTTTATTTTTGATAATGTTCGCAGTTGAAATAATGCTAGGACAATGAAATGATTTGTATGGGAATGACAAATAATATAAGATATGTAATTTATCAAATAATTTCTTTTCATAGTATTTAACATAACCCCAAAACGTCGACATACACTAACAGTGTTGCTTACATTTCTTCACATGTGCACGGAAAATGAGAAAAAGAAAATAGAGGGCGGTGAATGGCTTTGAATTGACTCTAGTGTATAGTTCTATATAGCCAAAAGGTCCCTGCCATTAGTACCCATGCTTGTCAATCAACCAAAATAATTTGAACCACCTATGTAAAGGGTAATTTGTATGTGTCTGGTCTACTTTCAAATAAAGCTAGCATTTTCAAAACAGTAGAAGTTTAATAGATGCACAACTCATGTTCAACACCTATGACAAATGTTAATTCACGGAACATCAGTGTGAAATTATAATGAAACGAAATCGGACATTTCTTTCAGCGGTGAATATTTGTTCAAGATATACAATGTAAAATTAAAACCAGTCTAAATTTCACGCAAAACTACCTTAGAACAAAATACGGATCCAGATAGTTTTAGAATGATTAAAAACTGTAAGTCATGTAGGGAATATATGGCCCAAAATCTATGGGATGTGTTATGTAACTAATCAAAAAAAATTAAACAAAACGAGATATATGCAAGGCCTATTTAAGTGAAATAACTTTGAAAACAGGAAAATAGTTTCAGATGAGAAAAGTTTAAAACTTTGAAAAATGGTAATACAGGAGAAACGAGCCCCGCAAACTATGGGTGTTGTTGTTTAAACACAATTAAAATAAGTTGAAAAAACTGCATAGAGTGTCTTACAATAAACACTATTGCAAAACTATTTTGAATTCGACCAAAAAAACTTTCAAATGTTTAACATATGACAAATAGGGAAAACAAGTAACACAACCTAAATTCCGTGTTTTTCAACTAATCAAAATGATTCGAACATCTTTTGTATAATCATGGTCATTCTATGTTGAAATTTGACAATACAGTGCATGGCATGGAAACCAGTTTTGGGTTTCAAATGGCAAGTTTTGTAGTTCCCCACGTAGTCCATTATACCAAACATGCCCGTACCTTGAAGTTAAAATAAGAGCACAAAAATGTTCGTTCTTCAACATTGTCACTCCAGCTAAAACATAGCGAGCACTTCCTATGGCAATTTCCGGCAGTGAAAATATGCGTTCCAGTGTGATCCTATTATACAGACAGTGTTCGTAAACTCTGACGACGAAAATTGGGTATGATTGAGTTATAACTCTTCTGCGTACTCTTCTACCTGAACACGTCTTTAGTGTGCTGAAAAGATATTTAGAAAATATGCAATATATGAGAAAAAGCAATTATGGATTGAGTGTAAAATGTACCACGTCAAATGAAATATGTACCTCGTTGCATGAAAATGTACTGCGTATACTACAATACAACATAGTAAGACAGTAAAGGCGTTCCATATGTACTCATACATATCTGCACGTGTACATATGCATACATGTACACATGTATGTACACACACAGATGCAAACACATACACACACAACAATGTATACACATACATGTATATACATGTCATATAAACATGAAATAAAAAATATCATAATGTGCCTGTTCCTCCATTTTCGGATTGAAATACATGTATATCAGTTTATCTATCTAACCAATTTGCATTTTGGTAATATATAGATTTCTTCGACTAGAAGCATAGAACAAGGAGATGTGCATTTAACAAGTTTTGCGATGTCAATACAATATCAAATGTGTGTATAATAAGTATGGTGTTATATTTACTTGGTAAAAGTCACAACAAAGCAGAAAATGATATTCCTTTTTCAATTTCATTCGAATTACATAGTTTACAAATTCTATTCTTTTCTAGGTATATTTTGATAACGACCTCATTTAATTTCATGGGATCCAACTCTTAAATTTACTTAAATATACCGTATGTCTAATACTTGAAGATATTTTTCATAACTGACTGCATGTTTAAACGTGTGCTAATAATAAGCTAACTTAGGGTTCGTATCTCTTGAAGAAAGCAATATTTTAGTCTGTTTACAAAAAAATGTAAGGATAAAGAGTCTGATGCGATCATTTGATTGTGCCATATTATCCCGCAACTGTTTCTCTGTAAGATCAATATTATGCTTGTTGCCCAATTATTGCGGCCGTTTTGCATCAACAGTTAGCATCATATCATAGTATTTTTGTACAAATCGCTATTATGGCATCCTTATTAATTTTAGCCAATAGTTTATACGACGTTTGCGTGATGTTATATACAAAGGGTAACGAGCACTGTCTCTTAAACTGGCAAATGTATATGGTTTCTTTGCCTAGCACAAATAAACAGTTTGCATCCATAATACTTTGCTCGTTCTAGTTCTCGATAGGTGTCTGCATCCCAAACCTCTGACATAAAAAAATGTACAAGGACTGAACATTGTAATATAATTGAATAATTTGAAAGAGGACGACGAAAGGAACATTCCTATAAAGTTAGGTTGATATTGTTCCTAGGTTTAGAAGGAGATGACGTTTGAGCTAAAAAATCCTTTGAAAAAATTAATTTTCTGATGCCGCCTAGTCGCTATATTTTACAACCAATCAAAATGGATTGAACAAATTATGTAGAGGGTCAAATTATTGTAGATTGTATACATAATGGAACAGTTATGCTAAACTACATTGAAATCATACACTAACTATCATGATAATGAAATAATCAAGTTTTGTAATATTGCCCCTTTTCTGATACCGATATGACTTGAACAGTTTGTGTAGATGGTCAACCAAGATAAGTGATCCTCTTTTTAGCTCACCTGAGCACGAAATGCTGAAGGTTAGTAATTGTGATCGCCGTTTGTCCGGCGTCCGTCATGCGTCGTCCGTCGTTGGTCAGCTTCTTCTCCTCAGTAACCAGTGGGTCAATTGGGATGAAACTTCATAGAAAGCATCCTCGCAATGACCTTACCAGAATTCCTTCATTTTTTGGGATCCATGCATAATTCTGGTTTCCATGGCAACGAAACGAAACAAACTTCAAAATTCTTCTTCTCCCAAACTGGTTTGCAAATTTTCAAATAATTTTGTAGAAATGTTCCTTGGATGACCCTCTATCAGATTTGTTCAAGCCATGTTGATTGGTCGAAAAACATGGCCACCAGGGGACGGGGTATTTTGCCTTATATTGTACAGTGAAAACTTAAAAAATCTTCTCCTCTGAAAGCGTCAGGCTACTTTTCAAATAATGTTGTAGAAATGTTCCTTGGATAATCCTCTATCAGATTCCTTCAAGCCATGTTGATTGGTTGAAAAGCATGGTCGCCAGGGGCCAGGGCTTATATGGCTAAAGTGGAAACAAAAATCAGGTGAGCGATCAAGGGCCATCATGGCACTCTTGTTGTGAAATTGTTAGATTTAAGAATTGATATCAAACTATGGAAGACACTCTACGATAGCTATCGGAATTTTAAGACATCACATGGGACGTCAGTGCCTATCAGCGTAAAACATAGCGTCCGTCAGGGAGGGGTTCTATCAGGATTATATTACACGCTGTTTATTAAAGACCTCCTTGATGACCTTGAAAAGAGTCCGCTTCCCATTTATATATGATATTGGACGCAGGCTTTGGTAAAAACTACCTTCAAAATAATATACCGGTGTCAAAGAGTAAAAACACTTATCATGCTATGCTTGTGTATGGAATCCAGCCTACAAACCCTTAACCGGTTAACAGTGTAACATATACTATAAGGTGATAAAACCAACACTATTATACGGCAGTCAGTTGCGGAATGATATGAAAATTGCGGACGTAGATCAGATAAATAGGACGCAGCATTATATCGTTAACCATGAGTAGGATGAATAGATAAATTAATAAAAAAAAAAAATACAAAATACTAACGTTCACATCTTTCAGTGTGTTGACATATTGATCAATCATGAAAGCTAAGAAATATTGTAAGTTACATATGTAATTTATGTATTGCATTTTAGTAAAAAAAATAAGGTATATGTTGTTTGAGGTTGAGGTGCAAATCAACTAAGCTACACATTGACTCTTTAAATGTAGATTAAAATTTACCTTTGCAACTGTAGGAGATTTCAAAATTCGAGTTAATGTAATAACTCCAGTCGTCACACCACGGTAACCTAGAAAGAACACAACACACATTGTTACAGTCCACTGCCGTTAACTCGAAGTCAAAATGACCTACGGAAACACTTTATCAAAAGTTTGACACTTAGAAACAAATCTAGCACACTATCTGATGCAAACAACATTGAACACATTTTAGGAAAAAAAGAAATTGCTCATAATGAGCATGTTCTCCTTTTCCAACAAAGTTTTTTCTCTGTATTATGGCAACATAGTATTTGTTTACATGCAATTACTTTGAGTTAAGTGATGTCGAGATAACAAGAGTCGACTGTAGAGTTATTGTTTTCATAAGCGCTTGGAAAATGGAATGGGTAAATATATTACAAACATATTGCATGGACACTTATTCTATGTTACATTCTAACCACATCAATGCCATCATTCCTACGTCCTTATGAAGTTCTTACTGCGTCCTGATTCGTTTACGTCCTCACTTAGTATTGTGTTATCATGTTTAAATTTGACCCACGTCCTCCAGGTTAATACAGACCATATAACGTCCTTACCGGTTTCTTATGATTGTATTACGTTATACAAGCTATTACTCTGTTCGTTAAAAGAAATCGTAGTGGGAAAGGTTAACATCTATAAGATGTGTAATGAACATTTATTGTAATAATAAATTAAATAATAATAATTTTCAATTTAAAGATTCATCTATCCAGAAACATATAAACACATCTTTATAGATTACAGTTATTGACAAATTATTTTAGAAACTACTCAAAAGCACACGACGTTGAAGCCTATCTTATTCAATAGACCTGCAAGGTCACAATCATATAACGCCCTCTCTATCAAATGCCGCAAATTCGGTCACGTGACCACAATAAACATCGTTTTCTATTTCATCGAACAACTTCTAGCATAGATTCAGCTCAGATTAAGCACTTAAATGAATATATATCGACCACCATGCTGAACAACTGTTACAATTGTATCGCAAAATGTACATGTCCACCTTACGGCATCTGTTTTACATGTACACGATCCAATTCGGCCGACCAACTATTTTAAATACAAAATATTAGTTTAAACATAATAAGGCACAAGATAAACAAAAATAACAATTAATTAGCTGCAAGCAATTAATGCGAATATAAACAATAATAACAACTAAATAAATACAAACAATTAATGCGAAAAAGATTGGAACGAAAGCTAAAGAATTGGTTCGTGGACACAGGTAGACCGCGGGAAAAAAAGGTCACGTGCTCAACACTACTGGTTCAATGACAACACACTTTTAATATTGTATTACATGATTTCAAAAACTCACACTTTATATTGATTAGATCCATGTATATTTGCAATCATTAAGTCAATAGTGAATACATGTGATAATTATAATAGTGCTGATCAAGATCTACAGAACTATGCAGTCTGATATCGGTTTACATCATCCTACATTATTATTTTTCTTTTTTTTTGAAACACAGAAAGTGTTTGGCATTGTGAGTTCTTGTAACTTTATAGTCAAAAGTAAACTTTCCTTCTAAATACAAGTTAGAGTTAAATATATTTAATCAAGTTTACAATGACAACACAAATATACCGGTAGCTCAGTCGGTAGCGACGCGGGCTGTCAATCCAGGGGTTGTGAGTTCGAATCCCGGCTCAGCCAACTTTTTTTCCGACATGGATTGACAAAAGTCAATGCGACAAGCCTCATTCGTCTTCCACCAATGGGCTAAGTCTATGTGGAAAAGCAGCCAGTTGCTTGGGAAGATCGTTATGTGGAGTACTGGTGTGAGAAAACCAGGAAACACATGAGTTGGTGAACTGGTCGCCGTGATATAACTAAAACATTGTTAAAAATGGCGTTAAACCCAAATCAATCACACATATATACTTTATAAGCACGTGCTATCTCGACTGAATGGTTTGGTAAGACGAACAGGTAGTTGGACGAAACCTCTAACATCCGAGTGAATATTCCGATTCCTATTTTGGCATAATTTAGTAAAACAAGCTTTATATTAAAAAAACTACACACATCGTTAAATGGTTGGGTGTCTGTTTTGATTAATTATTAGGGGGAAACGAAAGAGATAAAGATATCTTACCTTAAATCTTCCCGAATTCTCTAGCCAGGTGACAGACGAAAAGTTTTTGAAAGTGGTTTTCCGCTTTTCAATAGTAACGTCAGAAATAGCGCGTAATTGCGTGGTACCAGTTACTGTGCAATTATTTTTATGTTTTCATCTGCTGTTTTATCAAATAGTACTGCTTAATGATAATTTTCAACGCGTCACGGTGGTGCAGAGGTAGAGAGTCGGCCTCTCGTATGAAAGGTCCCGGGTTCGAATCCCGTGAAGAGTGGGTTCTGTTTTGGGGATTTTTCCACTCGGAACTGTGCGAGCACTGGCTGATTGTGAAGAAGACAGCGAGCGTAATTAATATAAGCTGAAAGCTCGTTTCACAATCAATAACAATGATTAAGTTTAAACTTAAACTCAACTTAACTATTGTTAGCTCAGAAACTGGTAGCATTTTCAAATACCTTGCACGATATTGAGATCTATATTCAAATCGGTATTCGCACTTATACATGGTCAGAATGACTAAATCACCATTTTCTCGAATATTCATATCTATATTCAAATCGGTATTCGCCCTTTTACAATATCAAAAAGACAAAATCACCATTGTCAACGAATAACGACCTGGCTCTTTATTCAAATCGGTATTCGCACTACTACATGTATCATCATTTTCCAGAATATCGACCTGGCTCCATATTCATATCGGTATTCAAATCGGTATTCCCGCTTCTACTTGATCATAAAGATAATGAAAGTTATTTTCCCGATAATCGACCGGTAACACCATTTTCTCGAATATCGACCTGGCTCTAAATTCAACTCGATATTCAAATCGGGGTTCGCCCTTCTACATGATCAGGAAGACAATAGCACCATTTTCACGAATATCGATCTGGCTCTATATTCAAATCTATATTCAAATCGGTATTCGCTCTACTACATGTTCAGAAAAAAGATCGCACCATTTTCTCGAATATCGATCTGGCTCCATATTCAAATCGGTATTCGCTCTACTACATGATCAGAAAGATAATAGCATCATTTTACCGAATATCGACCTGGCGCTAAATTCAAATCGGGGTTCGCCCTTCTACATGATCAGGAAAGCGATATCACCATTTTCACGAATATCGACGTGGATCTATATTCAAATCGATATTCAAATCGGTATTCGGTCTACAACATGGTCAGAAAAAAGATAGCATCATTTTCTCGAATATCGATCTGGCTCCATATTCAAATCGATATTGAAATCGGTATCCGCTCTACTAGATGGTCAGAAAGACCATAGCACCATTTTACCGAATATCGACCTGGCTCTAAATTCAAATCGGGGTTCGCTCTTCTTCATGATCAGGAAGGCGATATCACCATTTTCACGAATATCGATCTGGCTCTATATTCAAATCGATATTGAAATCGGTATTCGTTCTACTACATGTTCAGAAATAAGATAGAACCATTTTCTCGAATATCGATCTGGCTCCATATTCAAATCGATATTCAAATCGGTATTCGCTCTACCACATGGTCAGAAAAACAATAGCACCATTTTACCAAATATCGACCTGGCACTAAATTCAAATCGATATTCAAATCGGGGTTCGCCCTTCTACATGATCAGGAAGGCGATAGCACCAATTGCACGAATATCGACCTGGCTCTATATTCAAATCGATATTCAAATCGGTATTCGCTCTACAACATGGTCAAAAAAACGATAGCACCATTTTTTAGAATATCGATCTGGCTTCATATTCAAATCGATATTCAAATCGGTATTCGCTCTACTAGATGGTCAGAAAGACAATAGCACCATTTTACCGAATATCGACCTGGCACTAAATTCAAATCGGGGTTCGCCCTTCTACATGATCAGGAAGACGATAGCACCATTTTCATCAATATCGATCTGGCTCTTTATTCAAATCGATATTCAAATCGGTATTCACTCTACAACATGTTCAGCAAAAAGATAGTACCATTTTCTCGAATATCGATCTGGCTCCATATTCATATCGATATTCAAATCGGTATTCGCTCTACTAGATGGTCAGAAAGACAATAGCACCATTTTACCAAATATCGACCTGGCTCTAAATTCAAATCGGTATTCGCTCTACAACATGTTCAGAAAAAAGATAGTACCATTTTCTCGAATATCGATCTGGCTCTATATTCAAATCGATATTGAAATCGGTATTCGCTATACTAGATGGTCAGAAAGACAATAGCCCCATTTTACCGAATATCGACCTGGCAATATTCAACTCGGTATTCGCTCTACTACATGTTCAGAAAGAAGATAGCACCATTTTCTCGAATATCGATCTGGCTCCATATTCAAATCGATATTGAAATCGGTATTCGCTCTACTACATGGTCAGAAAGACCATAGCACCATTTTACCGAATATCGATCTGGCACTAAATTCAAATCGATATTCAAATCGGGGTTCGCCCTTCTACATGTTCAGGAAGACGATAGCACCATTTTCACGAATATCGATATGGGTCTATATTCAAATCGATATTCAAATCGGTATTCGCTGTACTACATATTCAGAAAAAAGATAGTACCATTTTCTCGAATATCGATCTGGCTCCATATTCAAATCGATATTGAAATCGGTATTCGCTCTACTAGATGGTCAGAAAGACAATAGCACCATTTTACCGAATATCGACCTGGCTCTAAATTCAAATCGGGGTTCGCCCTTCTACATGATCAGGAAGACGATAGCACCATTTTCACGAATATCGATCTGGCTCTTTATTCAAATCGATATTCAAATCGGTATTCACTCTACTACATGTTCAGAAAAAAGATAGTACCATTTTCTCGAATATCGATCTGGCTCTATATTCAAATCGATATTCAAATCGGTATTCGCTCTACTAGATGGTCAGAAAGACAATAGCACCATTTTACCGAATATCGACCTGGCTCTAAATTCAAATCGGTATTCGCTCTACAACATGTTCAGAAAACAGATAGTACCATTTTCTCGAATATCGATCTGGCTCTATATTCAAATCGATATTGAACTCGGTATTCGCTCTACTAGATGGTCAGAAAGACAATAGCCCCATTTTACCGAATATCGACCTGGCACTAAATTCAAATCGATATTCAAATCGGGGTTCGCCCTTCTACATGATCAGGACGACGATAGCACCCTTTTCACGAATATCGATCTGGCTCTATATTCAAATCGATATTCAAATCGGTATTTGCTGTACTACATGTTCAGAAAAAAGATAGCACCATTTTCTCGAATATCGATCTGGCTCCATATTCAAATCGATATTCAAATCGGTATTCGCTATACTACATGGTCAGAAAGACAATAGCACCATTTTACCGAATATCGACCTGGCACTAAATTCAAATCGATATTCAAATCGGGGTTCGCCCTTCTACATGATCAGGAAGGCGATATCACCATTTTCATAAATATCGACCTGGCTCTATATTCAAATCGGTATTCGCTCTACTACATGGTCAGAACGACAATAGCACCATTTTACCGAATATCGACCTAGCACTAAATTCAAATCGATATTCAAATCGGGGTAGCCCTTCTACATGATCAGGAAGGCGATATCACCATTTTCACGAATATCGATCTGGCTCTATATTCAAATCGATATTCAAATCGGTATTCGCTCTACTACATGTTCAGAAATAAGATAGAACCATTTTCTCAAATATCGATCTGGCTCCATATTCAAATCGGTATTCAAATCGGTATTCGCTCTACTGCATGGTCAGAAAGACCATAGCACCATTTTACCGAATATCGACCTGGCACTAAATTCAAATCTTTATTCAAATCGGGGTTCGCCCTTCTACATGATTATGAAGACGATAGCACTATTTTCATGAATATCGATCCGGCTCTATATTCAAATCGATATTCAAATCGGTATTCGCTCTACTACATATTCATCAAAAAGATAGCACCATTTTCTCGAATATCAATCTGGCTCCATATTCAAATCGGTATTCAAATCGGTATTCGCTCTACTGCATGGTCAGAAAGACCATAGCACCATTTTACCGAATATCGACCTGGTACTAAATTCAAATCTATATTCAAATCGGGGTTCGCCCTTCTACATGAGTATGAAGACGATAGCACTATTTTCACGAATATCGATCTGGCTCTATATTCAAATCAATATCTAAATCGGTATTCGCTCTACTACATATTCATCAAAAAGATAGCACTATTTTCTCGAATATCGATCTGGCTCCATATTCAAATAGGTATTCAAATCGGTATTCGCTCTACTGCATGATCAGAAAGACCATAGCACCATTTTACCGAATATCGACCTGGCACTTAATTCAAATCGATATTCAAATCGGGGTTCGCCCTTCTACATGATCAGGAAGACGATAGCACCATTTTCACGAATATCGACCTGGCTCTATATTCAAATCGATATTGAAATCGATATTCGCTCTACTACATGTTCATAAAAAAGATAGCACCATTTTCTCGAATATCGATCTGGCTCCATATTCAAATCGATATTCAAATCGGTATTCGCTCTTCTACATTGTCAGAAAGACCATAGCACCATTTTACCGAATATCGACCTGGCTCTAAATTCAAATCGACATTCAAATCGGGGTTCGCCCTTCTACATGATCAGGAAGACCATATCACCATTTTCACGAATATCGACCTGGCTCTATATTCAAATCGATATTCAAATCGGTATTCGCTCTACCAGATAGTCAGCAAAATGATAGCACCATTTTCTCGAATATCGATCTGGCTCCATATTCAAATAGGTATTCAAATCGGTATTCGCTCTTCTGCATGATCAGAAAGACCATAGCACCATTTTACCGAATATCGACCTGGCTCTAAATTCAAATCGACATTCAAATCGGGGTTCGCCCTTCTACATGATCAGGAAGACCATATCACCATTTTCACGAATATCGACCTGGCTCTATATTCAAATCGATATTCAAATCGGTATTCGCTCTACCAGATAGTCAGCAAAATGATAGCACCATTTTCTCGAATATCGATCTGGCTCCATATTCAAATCGATATTCAAATCGGTATTCGTCATACTAAACAATGACTGTAACGTATATTTCAATGCGTAACAGAATTCACGAATCTGGTGCTGGCTCTATATTCGTTTCAGCTCTACATTCATATCGGTATTGAATATCGATTACCGAATATCGAACTTCGTGCCAACTTCACATACCTACAATGAGTTCAACTCTATTCAATGAGCATACTATTAAATAAAGATATTCTATAGTTTGGACTTAATACTTTCAAAGTCGTCTGCTGCAGATTTATTAAATATGGAAAAGGGTTAACTGCTCCTGACCCTTCCAACATAAAACTATACATTATAAGGATGTGTATGTTTTTGCCATTGATACAATTTAACCCTTTCCCTCATACGATAAATATGCAGCAGACGAATCTGAAAACATCCAGGAAAATTCTCCAAACTCTCTTAATGTGAACATTTTATCATTTATTCTCGCACAATGAGAAATTGCTCTTTTTTGTTAACCTTTTTCCACAATGTTGTAAAACGTTGTCTGCTGCAAAAGCGTTATAATGCGTTTGAAAGGAAACATTGTTAACCTGATGGTTTACAACTTAGTTACAAACAGTGTTGTAAACCCTAACAAATAATAAATCTCGAATCTGGTAAAAATACATAGCGATAAAGTGAATAAGAAGTCTGATAGCCATTAGTATTGACCAATTACAGAGCTTTGTATTCAGATATAATGTCTATATTTTGTGCAAACAACATCATCATGTACATGCTCACAGTCTCATCCGAGCCATCTCTGTCGATCTACATGTATAACGTACATATGAGCCACCCACGAGAAAACCAACATTTAGGATTCTGTAGAAAGTATCGATCCTGATCAGTCTAAGCATGTCCACGCAGGCTTACCCGGATATATGCTTTTCGCCTCCTTTGGATTTTCTGTTTCAGGAATCATAACTATATACCTCTAACCCCCTAAGACGGAATGTATCGGCCTGGATTAGCCTGCGCGGACTGTGCAGGCTGATCTCGATCGATACAATACGCAGAGACCATAACGATGGTTCTCTCATGGGACGACTCATAGAAGTATTATCTTTTCCAACGAACACAAACACACAGTGAATCCTAGTTGTGAACATAACAAATACGAACAAAGACTCTTTATCGACTGGCGCAGCTAAATTGTTATCAGCTTTTCATTTCGTAAACTTTTGGATAACAAAAGTAGTGAGTCAGAAACGATTAAAGCCATCGTGATTGCTATCATTTTGATAACCCTCAAACTGTTCAATTGCTGCATATATCTCGCGGGGTTGTACCACGAAACTGATATTTTACTACCGCATTTGAACCGTGCTTCAGGAATTTAACGTTATACAATTATACGATGTATGGACAAAATAGACAGCTTTTTGTAGAAGCCTCTTGTATTATCGTGTAACGAATTGGTGAAGAGTAGATAACTAAATCAGACTACATGAAGTGGCAGGTTGATCTGGCTGTTCATTGGTCGTCAGTGATTTGGATTTTTGTATTTCCAGCGCATATTAATCATTAAAATGTCAATGGCAATGACAAATCTTGTTAAAAAAAATCTTCGTGTAATGTCAACGGCCCATAATACATAACATGATATTAATACATGTATTACATTCCGAATAATGCGCCTATTACTAATTATCTTTCAACAGCATGTAAACGTAGTGTGATCATTTTCTTATCACCAATGGGTTTTTATAGGCTGAAATAAATTGTAGAAACTGGTTGTGATTATACTAGATTTATAGAATCGTAACCTTTGAACAGCTAAACTCTACTTCTACGTGTGTTTATCTCGATAACATGGCAATGCCTTCTTCGACTAAATATTGATCAAATCTTATTATTTCGACTTTTTTCTACAGTATTGCAATCATACCAAAGCTTTCAACAATTAGCGATCGTAATTCGATAATTTTAATCTCTACACATGAAATGATTGTGAGACATCACTAATCTTACATTTCTCACAATCACAGGTGTTGTGCAATGTGTATAACTAACCCTTTACAGCGTGGCCGTTTAATGCAAACGACTTTTTAAATAATTGGAAAAAATAGAAAATTTGCCCACAGTGAGAAATTTCTATATTATCTCTTCAACAATATCTTCAACTCGATTCAATGACTATACTTCAATTGATAGATATGTTTAATATGTTTGCCTATATGCCATCGAAGACGTCTGCTACAAAGTTGTATGTGGGGAAGGGTGCATATCTTGTTACAGTGAAAGTTGCTTGGACTCGCGATAAACTCGAATATGTGATAACTCGAATTTATCGTTTAACAATAACCTATGTCTGGAACGGATATTTCAGTTTGAAAAAAAAAGAGCATAGTATCATATCTGATTGCTCAGGCGCACACTCAGATCTGATACTATGTTGATTGAATCATTGACTTGCTTTTCATGATTAACATGTATGTATAAACTAACTACGAAGCTGTAATAATAAAAATAAATTAAGCATAACTCGAGCGATAACTCGAACACGTCGATAATTCGCAATAATATGTGGGTCTCTTCCAAGTTCGAGGAACTTGCGAGTCCTCTGAAATATATTACGAAATGACCATGTTCGTAGTATTGTAACGAAATATACTGATATAACGATTAAACGTTAAACAGTAACACAATGGTAGGGAGGGGCGTAGCTCCCTTTAGACACTGTAGGCACGTGCCTACTCATTTTTTCTCAAAATGCCTCAAAATGCAGCTGCGGCGATAGACATCTGCGTAATGTATCGACCGGATCAGCCTGCGCTGTCCGCGCAGACTGATCCGGCCGACACATTCCGTCTTAGGGGGATAGTAGTTAATCCTGAAACAGAAAATCCACAGGAGGCGAATAGTGTCTATCCGGGTAGGCCTGTGTGGCATGCTTAGGCTGATCCGGGTCGATACTTTACGCAGAGTCCACAATGTTGATTTTCTCACGTTGATTATTGCAAAGCTACGCCCCTGGTAGGAGTTATCAATGCATCGAATATCCCTGTGCTGTCTCTGTTTTAGAGGTGTCTAGAAGGAGCTAATAATACGAAAATGGTGCGAGTTTACAAGGCCCTCGATATCTATTAAACTAATGTTGTATATTACATAATAACAATGATTTGCTTTCTCCCAAATTTCCCTCGTGAATTTTAATAAAAGTCTATTAGAATTATGACAACTATTTATCAAATATGCCATATACATATATGACCACTTTACTGAGAAAATGTTATGTTATTTCAATATAAACACCATAGATCTGAACGGGTCATCTTGTTTGTAATTTACATGTCCATCAATTGATTGATTGGAGATTTACGTCTTTTTCATCGGTATTTCAGTTATACCAAGGCGGCTATTTCACCTAGCTTGTGTTTTCTGTCTTTCTCACACCTCTTTACTCCACCCAACAGTATACAGGGGCAACTGGCTACCTTCCGACATAAACTATTAAGCTCGTTGGTAGAAGACGAATGACGATTGATGTAGTCGGATGGCATCAATGGCCGAGCCGCGGCTCGAACTCACTACCCTGAATTGATAACAATCGTCGTTTCCGACCGAACTCTCGGGGATCGAAGAAGCGCGTGAAAGGTAGGACGATGTTTGAGCGTCAGTTTGATCCCGCTAAACACCAGAAAGACACATATTAGTCATGACATTCAAACATGCTGTTAATCTCATTTCCGGAACGAGTTATTTATCAGAAAGCTATTCAAATGTTTAAAACATTACGTGGAATGTCCCCTGATTACCTAAGGACATCATTTACCTTCACGTCTGGTATTACGTTCATCCACTACATTCCAGTTGTAAACACCAAAACCTAACTTGGAAATATATCGAAATACATTTATATTTTCCGGTTCATCAGTTTGTAATTAAATTCCTTCATATATTCATACCTCAACGTCTGTTCAGCATTTTAAATCCCAGTATTTACGTTGGATAAATCAATCTTAATTCGATGATAACTGTAGTATAATTGTATTTTATGAACCTATACAAACTGTTCTCCGATACGGTAATAGACATAAAACAAATTAAATCCATATTTATATATGTATGTATAACTGTAATATTGAGGGGTTAATATTATAACAAACGTTTGTTCATGCTTTATTTTGTTTATGTTTATTAAAGTAAACTCGGGATAACTCGAGCATGTAAACATTTGAATATAGCTTATAACTCGAAGCATGTGAACATTCGAATAAAGCATATAACTCGAAACATGTGAAGACTTGAATATAGCTTATAACTCGAAACATGTGAACATTTGAAGATAGCTTATAACTCAAACACATGAACAATTGAATAAAGCTTATAACTCGAACCGATGAACATTTGATAAAGCTTATAACTCGAACAGATGAACATTTGAATAGAGCTTACAACTCGAACAGATGAACATTTGAATAAAGCTTTTAACTCGAACATGTGAACATTTGAAAAAAGCTTATAACTCGAACAGGTGAACATTTAATTATAGCTTATAACTTGAACATGTGACCATTTGAATAAAGCTTATAACTCGAAACGAGTGATTATTTTAATATAGCTTATACATCGAACATGTGAACAATTGAATAAAGCTTATAACTCGAACATGTGAACAATTGAATAAAGCTAATAACTCGGGACGAGTGAAGACTTGAATATAGCTTATAACTCGTAACATGTGAACATTTGAGGATAGCTTATAACTCAAACCGATGAACAATTGAATAAAGCTTATAACTCGAACCGATGAACATTTGATAAAGCTTATAACTCGACCAGATGAACATTTGAATAGAGCTTACAACTCGAGCAGATGAACATTTGAATAAAGCTTATAACTCGAATATGTGAACATTTGAATAAAGCTTATAACTCGAAACATGTGAACATTTGAGTAAAGCTTATAACTCGAACATGTGAACATTTGAGTAAAGCTTATAACTCGAACATGTGAACATTTGAAAAAAGCTTATAACTCGAACAGGTGAACATTTGAATATAGCTTATAACTCGAACATGTGAACATTTGAATAAAGCTTATAACTCGAACATGTGAACATTTGAATATAGCTTATAACTCAAACATGTGAACATTTGAATAAAGCTTATAACTCGAAACGAGTGATTATTTGAATATAGCTTATAAATCGAACATGTGAACATTTGATAAAGCTTTCAACTCGAACAGATGAACATTTGAATAAAGCTTATAACTCGAACATGTGAACATTTGAGTAAAGCTTATAACTCGAAAATGTGAACATTCGAGTAAAGCTTATAACTCGAATATGTGAACATTTGAATAAAGCTTATAACTCGAACATGTGAACATTTGAGTAAAGCTTATAACTCGAACATGTGAACATTTGAAAAAAGCTTATAACTCGAACAGGTGAACATTTGAATAGAGCTTATAACTCGAACATGTGAACATTTGAATAAACCTTTTAACTCGAACATGTGAACATTTGAATATAGCTTATAACTCAAACATGTGACAATTTGAATAAAGCTTATAACTCGAACGAGTGATTATTTTAATATAGCTTATAAATCGAACATGTGAACATTTGAATATAGCTTATAACTCAAACATGTGAACATTTGAATATAGCTTATAACTCGAAACATGTAAACCCTTGAATATAGCTTATAACTCGAACATGTGAACATTTGAAAAAAAGTTATAACTCGAACAGGTGGACATTTAATTATAGCTTATAACTTGAACATGTGACCATTTGAATAAAGCTTATAACTCGAAACGAGTGATTATTTTAATATAGCTTAAACATCGAACATGTGAACATTTGAAAAAAGCTTATAACTCGAACATGTGAACATTTGAATTTAGATTATAACTCGAACATGTGAACACTTGAAAATAGCTTATAACTCGAGCATGTGAACATTTGAATATAGCTTATAACTCGAACATGTGAACATTTGAATTTAGCTTATAACTTTATAACTCGAACATGTAACCGTTGAAATGTAGCTTATAACTCGAACATGTGATCGTTGAAATGTAGCTTATAACTCGAGCATGTGAACATTTGAATATAGCTTAAAACTCGAACATGTGACCGTTTGACTGCAGCTTATAACTCGAATATGTATCAGTTTCTTGAAAACTTGCTATTTTCAAACTTTGACAGGTTTCGATCAAGCCCTGCAATAAGGTTATTATGTTGATGAGGTTTCGGATAAATAGTGGTAACAATGAGGTGATGGTGTGTGTTCGACTAGGCAGTTCTAGATGAGTGTACTTGCTGGCGATTAAATATGGTAGCGGTTTTAGCAATTGTGTTGATGTTGTTGCTGTGCTCGGGATGGCGGTAATGCAGAAATATGTGTTAGTTGTGTTTATGCTGGTAAATTTCTATTGCTGATTGTGGTAACTTCTTTGATGTCTTAATTCTACAACTTCCACTTGCAGGCGTCTTTTAGCGCATATGCAGCAGCTATATTTTGAAAACATTTAACAATTTCTTCTTTTTCTACAATGCTTTCAACTCAATTTATTTACTTTTATTTACAAAGTAGTTTTCCATAGTTTTGATTAAATGTTTTTCCAGTTGTCTGCTGCAAATTGGTTGCATCTTAATAGATACTATAGATGATAAGAATGGTGATTAAAGTAGTTAGAAACCAGATAAAAAATGCACGTGTGCTTTATGATTAAGGTACATGAATGCAGAGATTACAAAACTGGTTAGTCGATTAAAGCAAAATCGGTTCTATATTTAGCAACCTGTAATTGTCCAACAGTGTCTAATCTGAATTAAAGAACCCGAAATACCAATTTATGAAATAATAACTTGAATAGACATTGTTCATTCCGAAATATGACACTTTTATCATAAAGTATTTCTACGTTATAGCTTAAGACTACCTTTCGGAATATCGAACCACGAACTGTTTATTTTATAAGATATTTAGTGTTTACTGTTACTGCATAGTTGAGACCATTGTGGGAGAATGAGCAAATCACAATTATTGACAATTCCCCCTTTTCAACCATGTAAATAACATTGTTTACAAATAAAATCGTTCAATAATTCCTAGTTGTTACTATATTTTCTTGACCCTTTTCCACATACAGACACATTTCAATTCATCTGCAGCAGACGACTTTTGAAGGAATTGTGGAAAATGGAGAAATTGCTCATGATAAGCAATTTCTGTATTTGTCGATTTTTTGTTCAACTGTATGCAGTACCAGGGTGAGTGTAAATTTAATACACTCACCCTGGCAGTACTTACACTTTAATTTACAGAGATTTCCCATAATTTTACGTAGACTTTTACATTGTCTTCTGCTACGCATTCATTGTTATTAAGCAAGTAAATCGTTTATTGTATAACATAAAATAAAACATAATACACAGTTTGTTGGAACAACACCAGGCCCAATGGGCCTATATGGCACTATCTATAACAGTAATGTCTATGTACGTAAGTTCATGTATTCTTATCAGTTTGTGGTTCATGGAGTCTATATACATATATACGCATATATATATATAATTATATTGATGATCTCGTTCGAACAGGCCGAAGCTACAGCTTGTACAATATGTAGTTAGTGCATCCCCGAACGAAGCCAATGTACAAGGGAAATGGTTACATTTTCCAAAGAAGGCGATTTTAATATAATCATGATCGGAGACAGGGATAATTTACAGATATTACAAAATATTCTCCGTTCCTGTGTTTAATACACGATTATGATATACGAAAAGGAAACGTGTGAAAACTAATCAACCTGTAGAAATTACTTTATGATATTAAACCGCTAACCTGATGGGATAGATGTAAAATCGTCTGCTGTGAGAGTTATGCTAATATAAATAGTGTAACTTCTTGAAAATTGTAATTTAAGTTTTGAAACAGAATCATTGTGGGAAAATGGGATATTGCTCATTTAAATTTGTTATCAAAGGGATTTTGAAAGTCGTCTGTCATAAAAGCACCAAAGGCCATGTGAAAGAGCGTAGTTTCAACAATTCCTTTCAACAATGCGATGTTCGCGTATAGTGTTGACTATGATCAATCAGCCAATTTATACAGTGTTGTCAGACCTGTCTGCCTCCGAAACAAAAACGAGCAGAAATGCATTTGCAAATCTTGTAATGCTGACATTGATAAAAGAAAAGGACATAACGTTACAAAATGCATTTCCTTTTTTTCACAATATGTTCATAGTCGTCTGCCTGTAAAAGCGGAACATGTCGTTTGGGGTAGTAAACTGTGCACTATTTTCATCATATAGAAACGTTTATTTCTGGTTTATTATTCTTAAACAATAACACGCAAACTCTCTCTAACAAAAACAAGTGACTTACTTGACTAATTACATGTCAGTCCCTGTGGAGCATAGGTTATAGACTAATTCCCATCATGTTCTGTCCTGGGCTACATGGTTCAAATTGGCCCCTCTTATTACCCTAATATGTTGTCCCTCTGGATCTGTTGATCTTCTTCAGTCTTATTTTGGTCTTCATCTTTCTGTTTTCCTCGAAGGCCCTATTTCAAAGTATGTCGAGATATTCCTAGAGCAATAGCTCAGCTTGGTATGTGCATATTGAATTGAAGGTTAAGAAAAATGAGCAAGAGGCAAAACAAACTTTATACTCCAGGTTGTTGTGTACTTAATAGTAACCAGTTGACGGGATAATAATGAGCCGTCCCGCGAGAAAACAAACATTATGGCCTCTGCCTCATATATCGACTCAGATCAGCCTGCGCAGTCCGCGCACACTGATCCGGGCCGACACATTCCGTCTCAGGGGGCTAGAGGCATAGAGTAATGATTCCTGAAACAGAAAATCCACAGGGGGCGAAAAGTGACAATCCGGGTAAGCCTGCGCGGCATGCTTAGGCTGATCCGGGTCGATGCTTTACGCAGAGTCCACAATGTTGGTGCGGCGATAGACATCTGCGTAATGTATCGACCAGATCAGCCTGCGCTGTCCGCGCAGACTGATCCGGCCGACACATTCCGTGTTAGTGGGATAGATGTATAGAGTAGTTATTCCTGAAACAGAAAATCCACAGGAGGCGAAAAGTGTCTGTCCGGGTTAGCCTGCGCGACATGCTTAGGCTGATCCGGGTCGACACTTTACGCAGAGTCCACAATGTTGGTTTTCTCGCGTCGATCGTTGTTGATGCGTTAAAGTCTGTCAGTATCTAGTTTCATCACACTGTCTTCAACTATGTAACATTCTTATATTTCTTTTATCACATATACATGTACGTTCCTTTAATGTTTACAAAGCAGACGAGACTAAAATATATGAGCTCGTTTATACGACAAGGAACAGGTTTTTTTTTTGTGAACTGTGTAGAACCAGATCATCCTGTTCATACACACAGACTGATCAAGCTATACACTGTCACATATTATTTACATAAGAGTATAAGAAGAATATGTCAAGTCGTATACATTCTGCAAAGACTGAGCAGATGGACAGGGTTGAACCTATACTGTACAGAAAAGTCAACGTGTACCTTATTCGATTGACAGGTTCATATCATTCTATATTTACTAGTTTATGTTCTGCTTTAAAATGTTTTAGACACGAATGAACCTGTTCCCATTTGCTCGCTCAGTTTGACGCATCTGCAACAGACGTCTTTTAAAAACATTCTGACAAAAGCAGAAATGCTCAAAATCAGCAATTTCTTCGTTTGCCTCAGTAGTTTGACCGATTAGCGCATTTAACCCTTACAACCATAAAGACGCTCTGACGCCTCTGCAGCAGACTGCTTTTTTCAAAACATTACGACAAAAGATTGATTGATTGGGGTTTAACGCCGTTTTTAACAATTTCTCAGTTATATCACGGCGGCCAGTTCACCTACTCATGCATTTCCTGGTTTTCTCACACCAGTACTCCACACAACAATATTGTTGCGAAAAAAGAAGAAATTGCTCAAAGCAAGCAAATTCTCCTTTTGTCACCATGTTTTCAACTCTAGTAAATTATTGTACTTTCATTTAAAGGGAGTTTCTTAAGTTTTTCAGGTATGGTTTCAAAATCGTCTGCTGAAGATTAGTTGATAAAACAAAGGTGATTAGTGTTGACTTCTCCAAATTGATATTCAAAGAACCTTTGTAAACAAATCAGTCTAAATGTTATTGATACAATATGCGTATGTTTTGCTATACATATATAAGAGTGCGATCAAGGGAATTAACTCAATTATGAGTATCTCATATATTCACTCAGAGTAGTGTATCGTGTTCTATATTTATCATTTCTGGAATCCCATCTTTCGATTTTGAAATTACCCATAGGAAACTTAATATATGGTGAAATAAAACATGGTAATATTTCTTCTTCATATTTTAATGCTATGTTTTATGATACACACGTTTTACAACTGTAACGGTCTTATTCATTATTATAACATATCTGTTAACATTTTACATGTTTATATATTTCACCTGACTTTCATTTTAGGGGGGCTCTGAATATGCTGCCTGTTAGCATAGAAATAATTGAAAACGAAAGTAAAAAGATATTAAGATATCATATAAATGAACCTGAGAATAAACACACCTTGTACTATTCATCAACAAAAATTGTATCATTTGACAATGAATCATAATCCATTGATCAATCTGTCTCACTCACTGTCCATCCATTCATCTGTCTCACTCACTGTTGGTCCACATTATTTAGACTTTCGGTTTCTCGTTTTATCATCTGTCATTATTTGTCGCGTATGCAGGATAATAACAACATGAAAAAAGAGCATACGCGATGTCTTTATTTGAAGGACTAACTCACTGTCTGTCCACCCATTCATCTGTATCACTTTATGTCTGTCCATCCATTTATCTCTCTCACTCACTGTCTGTCCATCTATTTATCTGTCTCACTCACTGTCTGTCCATCCATTTATCTGTCTCACTCACTGTCTGTCCATCCATTTATCTGTCTCACTCACTGTCTATCCATCCATGCATCTGTCTCACTCAATGTATATACATCCATTCATATGTTTTACTCACTGTCTGTCAATCCATTCATCTATATCGCTCAATGTTTATATCCATCCATTCAGGTGTATCACTCACTGTATGTCCATCCATTAATCTCTCTCACTCTATGTTTATCGAGCCATATATCTTTTTTCACTCACTTTCTGTCCATCAATGCATCTGTCACACTCACTGTCTGTCCATCCGTTTATTTGCCCCACTGAACGTATATCCATCCATTTATCTGTCTCACTAAATGTCTGTCCATCAAGCCTTCTTAAACGGTAGGCAACACATGCGCTTATTTGACGTTCTTGTTATACTTCAGGATTCCAATGTAGACGTAGACGTTTTAAAAGAGGTCCAGACTACAAATCGATTCATCTTGAAACGTTTAAATGAGGTTGCTATTAAAGACATGACTTGCCCATGGTAAGCTCCCCTATTTTAAATTTTTACATACAACATAACCATTAAAGCAACATAATTTGATTAAGTGGGAAAAGCTGAAATGGATTAGAATGATCAATTTCTCATGTTTCCACATCGTTTTCAAACGTCAGATTCGTCGAAATATGTCTGCATATAGAATGTTTGTCTATATCTCTTTGGCATAAGATACAATTAAACAAAATCTCAGTTATTTAAACCGTTTAAAGTCTGCAAGAATGATCATTCCTTTGGCCAACGCAGATATTCTAAAGTTTCCAATGACACAGATGTATTTTGATGACTTCGTAGAAGATGTTTTGTTTCTTATCAATTGCTCAAATATGATGCATCTACGTATATGTTAACATGTTGTAAACGGCGATCAATACAGTTCATTGTACTGTGCTGTATTGTACATTGTTTTTCACTCAACGCATTAGAAATCAATTGAAAAACACTGTCATATTTGTTTCACATTGTCTTTCCTTTTAATAATTCAACTTGGAAACATATAATGTACATTTTTAGTCGATCATTTGACTGTTTTCAACAGGGTCATTTTGTCTCATCTACAACAAACAACATTTGAAAATACTTTGGCAAAAGGAAAAATGTCTGAAGTTGCCACAATTTTAACTCTTATCAATAAGTAAGCCTCCTCCGAAGAAGAGGTATATTACTGTGCAAATGTTTGTAGGTCGGTCAATTCATTTGTCAGTCGGTCTCTTGGTAGATCAAAGCTTGCGCCTACAGAGCACAAACTTTGCAGAGAGGTTGGGCATGCCCAGTAGATGACCCCTATTTATTTTGACTTCATCCGTTTAAATGGCAAGGTCACAAGGACATTGAACAGGTTTAATAATGTTTGACAAACATCTCTAGTAACACATTCGTTAATAGAGATTTTCCATAATCTTGCCGAGATGTTTCCTAAAGTGTATGCAGCAGATCTGATGTACGTTTGGGAAAGTTTTAAGACCTTTTATGTCATATACGCAGTAAACAATCCATTTGTTATTTGTTTACATTGCCAACTAACATCACACTTTTCTTTAAATCTAGTTTCACTTCCATAATGATATTTGTATTGTTATATAGAAGTGATGTTTTAATGTTTATTTTAGTTTAATAGTCCCCTGCTTTGAAACCATCTTAGAAAAAAGATAGTTTAATGAATACATCCAATGCAGAGTTAAGAAAGGGGATCCTTTTTAGTTATGACCCCTGTTCTACAATGTTTGCGAAAGTACAAAACAACATATGATTTAAAAGTCGTCTTTATTCTTTCCCGCATGTAGACACCTTTGCAGCAGATGCCTTTTGAAAAAAAAATCTCTTTTTGCCACAATATTTTCAATTTAATAATTTATAGAGATTTTCCATGTTTTTGCGGAGATGTTTCAAAGTCGTCCACTACAGATTTGTTATATGTGGGAAACGGATCATAAGACTCTCCATGAATGTTTTCAATAATTATATTTTCTTGGAAAATTGTAATCGATGGTCACTGGTTAAAACATCATGAAGTACATGTACAGGCTAACGTGACCAAGTTATGCCTTGATTTAGGTCATACTTATTGAACGCTATAATAATTAACATACACAATTATGACATGCAAAGACCTTAAAGACCTTTCTGACGGGAAGATGAAAGTATTATGAGAAAAGAAGAAAAGTTCATTTTGAACTATTTATTATTTTCTCAAAATATTTTAAAACAAGTTAAACTAGGCTACACAAATGTTTTTCGTTTATCAGGGAACTAGGCTTATACTTTCTTTATTCATTTCAGTCCCTGTCACATCAACAATCCAGAGAAAGGTATGGTTAAATTTTGACTATTGAAATATTTTTTCAAGATTAAAATATCTTTCAAAATGGGAGGTGAAGGTTGATTTGTAAGGAAATTCTAAAGTTAAAACACTTTAAAGCATTAAGATTTCATTTATATGGAATTGTATTTCTTGCTATTGGTAACAAAGTGTATATTCATAGTGGGAGTTTTGACATTTGAATAGAATACATTTTGGTTATGAAAATTTGAGATTTGTAATTTGTTATGAGAATACACCTTGAGATTTTAATTAGATTCAGAAATAATCGTAAACATTTGGAGACTCTTTCTTTAACCTGTCCGCCATGCAGATACATTATGATAAAAGGGCGAAATGTCCACATTGAACAATTTCTACTTTTGCAACAATTTTACCAGAAAAATTCATAAATTATGCTTTAATTTATACAGAATTTCCATATTTTTGCCACAATTTTCGAAATCATATTGATATTGATATGTCAAGGTATTCTATCTTTAACATTCAAAATGAAATGAATATAATATGCAATTTTCATTGTTTTATATAAAAGTTTATTTAATATATAACATTGTATTGGTGGTTATAGTTTAAGATAACTGTTCTTACATAGGTATTATACTTGTACTGTTTCGTGTACTTTAGAATTAGAACTGGAGCATCTCAAGCAAAGCCTTAAGTTACTGGAAGACAGAGGACATGAGAAAGATGAAGAACTGGAAGTTCTCAAAAGTCGGTTAAACACATTTAAAGAAACGCTCGACACTATACTGAGATCTAGAATAGCTCAGCAGTCTAATGCTGGGGGAGATATCTTGCCATCGAATACAGAAGTTGTGTATCTGGGCCAACAACCTCCAGTTTTATATGCATATCATGCAAGTATTGAACACGATAATAGTGAAACTAGTGTCAAAGACTTTCCAACTGAAAAAAATGATAAAAGAGTTGGTGCTAGGGTATTGGATGACTCAGAATTTGAAGTGGCAGCTTCTGTAAAAACTGCATTGACTGGTAGAGGTAATACAGCTGTTGAACTGAATAAACCTGAAACAAAAGTCCGAGATTCGACTCCCGAAGAGAATGATAAGTCAAAATACGGTGCATGGTTGTCTAATGACAGTCCTAGTTCATCTAAAGTTGAAAACACAATAAAAGAATTTCCTGTACTGGACACAAAAGGCTCTGTTTTAACAAGGACCGGTGCCGAAGACCACACACGAGAAGCTAGTTCAAACATAAGAAGCAAAACTGAATATTTCGATGCCAAACCAGGCAGAACAGTATTCAGTAAACCAAGTCATAACCACAATTTTAGTTCAGAGCGAGAGGTCCGGGAAATCACATCCAACAAAAGTATGATAGAAAGATTACAAAATGTTTCTAAAGATGGAGAACAACACAAACATATTTCATCTATTGAAATGAATCCAGATACAGCACAGGCAGAAGAGTATTTTGAAGGATGTAGTGAGTCAGATTTAGATGGAATAGAGTCGGGTAACAAGAACCAAGCCGATGCAAACTCTACTGGTGATAATAAAGCAGTATTAGGTACAGCGACAAGGATTACAGATGTTAAACAAGAAGACAAGACTCTTACCTCAGTTAACATTACAAAAGGCAAGAGCAAGTCAGATGCTGTTACACACAGGTAAGTCATAAAATTATTGATTCAAATTTTTTTCATTATTTGTATCAACTTAGTCTGATTATAACCGTCTTCATAAAATTGTCGCATTATGATTCATGCTTATATGTTACTCCTTACTTCCCACATGTAGATACGATTTGACGTATACAGAGGACTGCTGTCTATGAGTAATTTCTCATTTTGCCAAAATGCACACATATTTTCACAATTGTCTGCTGCAGATGTATTGTATGTGGGAAAGGATTAAGAATAATAAGAGAGGTAATGAGAATATCTTCAGACTTCATCTTCATGATCTCTGTAATCATACCTGAGCCATAGCGTGGGAAATAATACAATTTAGGAATTCTCATCAGCCTGTACTTTTATTCTGCTTTGTCAGAATTTACATTATTTGACATAAGCTTCTAACAAGCTTATGTAAGCTATATGTGCACTTCGTATATCTTGATCTGATCTAGCAGATCTACACTGTTCGCAAATGCCAACTTGTACATTTAACAATGGTAGGTTTCGTCCATTATTCTTTCCAGTAAACCAATACCTAAAGCGAACTTCCATAAGAAGTCCTTGTCGGAGAATTTAGGAGGTAAGTTCTTATTTTACATCTCCTCATAGAAATGCTTGATTATACATTTCTCAATCATAAACATTATTTTAAACGTTCTGTAGAATTGAAATGGTCAAATTCTCCATTAAAAACGCTGGTCCTTGTGTAATAATATTGATTGAAGATTTGAGCCGTTCCGCGAGAAAACCAACTTTATGGACTCTTCGTAAAGTATCGATCCGGACCAGCCTCGGCTTGCCGCGCAGGCTTCCCGGACAGACACTGTTCGCCTCCTTAGGATTTTTTTCAGGAATCATTACTTTATACCTCTATTTGCGCAGGCTGATCTGGGACGACATATTACGCAGATACCATAATGGTTTTTCTCGTGGGACGGCTAATTTATCATTGCGGTCACTGTCCCTAACCCGAGCATCGGTAGCTCAGTCGTAAGCGACGCGGGCTATCATTCCAAAACTTGTGAGTTTGAATCCCAGCTCTACCAACAAGCGTCATTCGTATTCCACCAAAGGGCAAACAGTCTATGTGGAAAAGCAGCCAGTTGTTTCGGAAGTTTGTTGTGTGGATTACTGGTCTGGGGAAGCCAGGAAACACATGAGTAGGTGAACTGGCCGCCGTGGTATGACTTAAAGATGGTTGAAACGGCGTTAAACACCAATCAATCAATCAATCAATCCCCTTAAAATATGTGTTTCAATATCCTGGCTTTCTCACAGCTGCATTACGTTCAGTCATTTACAGTTTGTAACGGGAATAACCAGAGGAGGAAACACTAGTATTTGAATTTCACTTGTTATTGAATCGTCCATTATATGATGATATAAGAAATATTCTTTCCCCTCAAGACTGATAAAAGAAACCACCAACACTTCACCTGTTTAATACAATCATGAAATGTCAACACTAAGCTTCAATTGTTATATTGGCCAGATTCTTAACAATCTCAATCAATAAAAGAAATACTTACTTAGAAAACATCTTAAGAAACAGACTGAAGAAATTTAAAGAAGTCAATACTTTGTTAAATCACATAACAATGAATACAATTATTTATTATGCCTGCCTTTATAATTAGGTGTTCATAGATCATATTTACTGGACGTTACTCAGATCAAATAATTGTTAGATGTTATATGTAGTGTGGGCCGGTGGCCTTATATTACGAATACAGATATTGTTTTGTATTGTGTTGTTTTGATTGACGAATCGGCTACTGTTTGCTAGTGTAACACTTGATTGAATGCTGAGCCTAAAGGTTTCTTCTCGATTGTCCCACCTTAAACTCGATGTGGGACTATTAGGAAAAACTAAAGATAAGTTGTTGGCTAACCCATGTCCGGAGCGAAGATATCACTACAGTTTGGTTCATATTCATGTACAAGTCAACTATCCATGCATGTTACTATTTTATGAAACAGTTTGTAACGAATTCTCTCTACTTTTTGTGGTTTCTTTGGGGGGATTGATCTCTTCTATAATGTATGATTTAAAAAATAGAAATAATATATGCATTCAAACTATTCTTATGTGTGTTATAAAAGTTAATTCAGTTATTTAGGCCTCTGGATATTTATACAAATCTACATATACATGATAAGTTCATATGAGTGACATCAATATGAAGAGGTTCAAATGTGGAAAAGGCTCGGTATGCGATTATTTAAGCAACACACATATTTAAAAACAGCATGAAACAAGAGGAAACTGTTCAGTATGTTCATCTCTCCTTTCGAAATATAAGCTTTTCCAATAACTATACGTTCAGTAATATGTACGGTTATACGTGGGGCTCTTCAGAAAATCCATTGTTTATGTTATGATTTTTGTTTCTTTAACTTGCTATAAAACTTGTAGTTTGTATGCAATAAGATATAATGTATTGTAATAAAATGATAATTGAACGTCTATGTTTGTTTGGAGCAAATGTGTTCAAAGTGGTTTGTTACGCATGTGTTGCATATATAAGAGGGTTAGTAGTATGCTTTAGCTATAAGTAAATAGAAACCCAACAGTTAAATAATGTCATCTAGGATTCTGGCCAAATGTGCACAATTAATTTACAATGTATTTGAGACTGTCCGCATACTTAATAATTGAAAGTTCTAAGCGGTACGCGAGAATAGCGAAGAACGTTTGTCTTAGCATTTAAAAATACACACATCGGAAATGTGTGCACGTGATCGCCGTGCTATGGCTGTGTATATAAGAGTGGTTTGACGGGTTTTGGTCAGTCCTACGCAAGAATTTGAACAGTTAACTTCTCACTATCCGAATTTAGTATCAATCAGGATATTTATGTATTTCACTTGTGTTATCCACATGAAGGGTAAATAGCATAACTAAATTTCTACTTTTCATCACATACTATTTTGACTATTGGTAGGATGACGCTATTTAGTATTTACTTTTGCCAATCATCGGAAAGAGTAAATGGTGAAGCTGATGTTTGGTCATACGAGCCATTGGTCGAGATCTCTCCGACTTAGCTATGGCGGCTTGACTTTTAAATCTTACAAGCATATGTTAGTATTTAACCCCTTTACACATGCAACAAATCTGCAGCAGTTGACCTTGAAACATCTGGGCAAAACTGGTTAAAAGTTGACTGTTTCCTTAATCGTATGTCTTTTGATACCTTTGCAGTGAATAACTTGTGAAAATATATTGTAAAAAGGAAACAATATACAAAAACAATTCATTTCTCTGTTTCTCATACAGAATAGCAAATCTGTATCACAAGTACATGTATCAATCAACAACTGAACAATTAATTCGCATCACACATATATAAATGATCAAGTTAGATAACTCTATCCTGCATTTTATGCAAGTTATGGCCCTTTGTTTTACTTTAAAGTTTTGCGTGCAACTTAATTAAGAGTCCCTTTCTCAGTAGTTACTTGATGCATTCCATTGAAACCTTCTACAACGGTCAACCCTACCCAACTATCACACATATGTAGATTATCAAGTTAGATAACTGAACCTGTATTTTATGCAAGTTATGGCCATTTCTTTACATAGAAATTCTGGTTAAAGTTTTGCGTGCAACTAAATTAAGAGTCCATATCTCAGTATTTACTTGATGCATTACATTAAAACTTTCTAGAATGCTTCCCAACTATCACACCTATAGAAATAATACCCAACATTCACACATATGTAGATTATCAAGTTAGATAACTCTATCCTGTATTTTATGCAAGTTATGGCCATTTCTTTACATAGAAATTCTGGTTAAAGTTTTGCGTGCAACTAAATTAAGAGTCCATATCTCACTATTAACTTAATGCATTGCATTGAAACTTTATAAAACCGTTCCCAACTAACACACCTATGGAGATTATCAAGTTAGATAACTCTATCCTGCATTTTATGCAGGTAATGGTCCTTTTTTGACTTAAGAGATTATGGTTAAAGTTTTCCGTGCAACTAAATTAAGAGTCCATATCTTAGTATTTACTTGATGCATTGCATTGAAACTTTAAACAGCCCTACCCAACTATCACAATTATGTATATCATCAAGTTAGATAACTCTATCCTGAATTTTATGCAAGTTATGGCCACTTTTCTACTTAGATATTTTGGTTAAAGTTTTGCGTGCAACTACATTAAAATACCATATCTTAGTAACTACTTGATGTATTGCATTGAAACTTCATACCACTCTTCTCAATTATCGCACATATGTAAAAAAATCAAGTATGATAACTCTATCCAGTATATTTTGCAAATTATGGCCTTTTTTTACCTAGATATTTGGATAAAGGTTTGCATCCAACTACATTAACAGTCTGTATCCTAGTATTTACCTGACGCATTGCTTTGAAACTTAAAACAACCCTTCCCAACTATCTCAACTATGTTGATTTCAAGTTAAAAAATTATGCCCTTCATTTTTATGCAAGTTATGGCCCTTTTCGGACTTATAAATTCTGGTTAAAGTTTTACATGCAACTGATTTAAGAGACCCTATCTTAGTAACTACATGATGCATTCCATTGAAACTTCATACGGCCCTTTCCATCCATCACACCTATGTAAAATATTAAGTACGATAACTCTATCAAGCATTTTATGCAAGTTATGTCCCTTTTCGGACTTAGAAATTCTGGTTTAAGTTTTGCGTGCAACAATTTTTAAGGTCCATGTCTCAGTAACTACTCGAAGCATTGTATTGCAACTTTATACAACCCTTCCTAATTTCACAACTATATACACAACCAATTAATTTATTCTGCATATGATAAAAATGGTTGCCCTTTTTTACTTAGAAATTATGATTAAAGGTTTGCGTGCAACTATATTAAGTCATCCATATCTTAGTAACTACTAGATGCATTCCATTGAAACGTTATACAACCCTTCCCAACCATCACAATTATGATTTTTTTTTAAGTTTCTAACCTTTTTTCAGACAAATTTCTTGTGCATCATGTAAAAAGAAGGCAGTATGTGCATCATGATTCATTATCATATTGTTTTATGTTTCAGTAAAAGTTGTGGAACAGACAGAAAAGCGTAAAATCAACTTTATGGAATGGCACATGGCTGCAAGCATGGAAAAAACGCAAGGTTGACGCATTAACCCTTTAAATTGATACAGATGTATCGTTATGCTTCTGCAATAGATCATTCTTGAAAACATTACAGGCAAAGCGGAAATTGATAATGATATGCACTTTTCTGCGATCCGAATAGTTTTCTAATATTTCTCAAAATCTCTCTAAAAAAACTATTTATTTCCAAAAATGTATCATTTTGGGAAAAAGATGTGTTTTGATAAAATGTTGAAAATATTGTTGAAAAAAGAGAAAATAATTATTTTTGAAAATTTATGCATTTATCACAATGTTTTCAAAACTTGTTTGATTCAAAGGCACCAAATATAAACTGCACCAGAGAAAGGGTTAAATGGTAAACAAGTAGATAATTCACGTGCTTTAAAAAATCCGTCAAGTTTGCTCTCTTGTATGGCTTGTTAATCCATATTTGACTGTTCGATATATAGCGAAAATCATGTTGCCGCAGCGATACTAACATTGTATTGTAATACGAGGAGCTTAGAAATATTGCTATCTCCGGATACTGTAAGTCGAGAGAGAGATGTCAAATTTACCACGCTCCGAGTAGACAATACAAAGCCAAATATCACTACTGCAACAACATGTTCCTTTTAGTATATACATATACATGTACCTAGTATAACAATTAAGACAAACATGTTTAATGACGTGTGAATCACGCCCCACTACTGCATATCACATTGAATAACATGCAATCATATTTCAATGACGTCACCGTTTATACACGTGTACAATACGGAATTTTAATCTGTCGTGTCTGAAATGCGCATGACAATCTGCATGTATTTGCGCCGGAAAATGTACAGGTTTATAATAAAATAGAATATTACATAATATAAAATATAACCGCCATTTTCGTTTGTATCATTTGCAGGGCACATGGGTGGACTAGCAAAACTAGAAGGCATATTTACGATAGTTTGTGTGGATATTTCATGCAGTATGACACAGGGAAACGCCTGGGAACAGGCCAAAACATTCTTTAAGGATTTTATTGAAAGTAAGAAAACGTTTAATTACTGGCAAAGTTTTAAATGATGTTGATATCACTCTTTCGCCTGTTGACGCATCTACAGAAGATAACTTGAAAACAATTTGGCTAAAATAGAAATTACTGATGCTGATCAATTTCCCCATTTGCCATAATGTTTACAACTCTTTTTAATAATCTTTTCACGATTTGTCACAAATCGTCTGCTTGCAAAAGCACCCAAAATGCATCGATACGTGCATCGATACGTGGAAAAGAAATAGCCTAACATATCTTCCATTAATATTCGCAGCAAACAACTGCAAGAGTAAATGACCCTTTTCTGTTTTATAATTTGGACAAATCCCTGATTGATGAAGGGGAAGTTTGTTTGAATCGAGTTTAATGCGGCTTTCAAACAGCATTTCAGTTATATTACCGGTATTATCAAGTTATTCTGAACCCAACGCTCAACCCACCGCAGGATTACCTTTACTACCATTTAAAGTCATTGGTATGACCCGACAATGGGTCGAACCCTGGTCACGGTAACAGGAGGGTGCAAAGTTAGTTTTTGGGCGTCCCGGTGTCAAACATTCTTTTCATTAGCCTAGATAAAAGAGAAGGTTGAGATAGGTATTTGGGCCAAATTTGACCAAGATCATAAATCATCAATCTAACTGTTTTCAAAATAGATCACCCATTTTAAGGTCTTTGTTGAAAACCTGTTGTCATGGATATGTCACATTCTGTCGTTTGATGATGGTAGAGCTTTCCAGATATCAAACAACTAAAAATAAAAAACAATTCAGTACATGAACAGATGAATGAATATTATATTACTAGGTTGTGAATATTGTTAGAAATCTATGAATATATTGAGCTACAAGGAGATCAGTGTTATCACACTTCTAGCGCGCTATCTGATATGTCATTGATGTGGTCTTCTATGCAGATAACATATGTGGGAAGAAACTTAAGAAAGGTTATAAGTATAAAAAGAATATTTGAGACACAGTTGAAAATAATACTTCCAAAAGCGCGATATACATGGATTCATCAGGATCTATACGGCTTTGTTATAGCTAAGCTCTCTATGTGGGTGTTACCTTACCTCATACAAACTACTTATGATACCAAGTGCAACATACACCTTCTTAAAAATGATTCTGGAAACAGGACACTAACTCAAAATGAGAAAATTGTACCTTTCCCACAACGTGTTTATTTCTGTACCAAAAGTAAAGCTCATCGCTGTCTTTAAAAATATGAGCTTAAAATGACCATATTACTTAATGTTTATATCATATTCATGACAGTGTTATACATATTTCAGGTCTCCGCCAGTCGATGAACCAGTTCAATATAAATGAGGAGAGTGTTGCTCTGGTAACATTCGGTCATAAAACAGAGGTTTTAAGGAGACTGACCAATGATTTCTCCTCACTGCAGATGTCATTTGGTATTGATTTCTTTCATCTAGTATTCCCATGAGTTGTGGTTTAAACATTATTTTCGTTTTTAAGATTAATAATTTACCTGTTGGATAATGGGTCACCAGACATTTATTTCGTGTAGATAAGTATCACTCCCCAAGTCTGATCAGTACTTCACCTCACTACTTGGCTTAGTTTCTTTGTGTTTTGGTTTTACGCTACTTTCAAGTTCATCTTGACACCAGCGATTCAGTTATAATGCTTATCTTACAATCCTGAAAGCCATTACTTGCATTCTTAAAGTATTATGTATGACCCGGCCAACGATCGAACCAAAGGCCGAAGTAAAGGCCTCACACACCGAAAGCGGACCCTCTACCAGTTATGTACCCTGTGTATGAACATATATTGATAAACCTATATAGTATTACTTCAATGAAAGGTTACTGCAATAATGGATTTCTAGCCCGTGTATATACTTATGTATATCGATTCTCACATTCTACATAGATGCAGCAGAGAACTGAGAAAAGATTTTGGGTTATAAAGCATTTCTTATTTTGCTGCAACGTATTCAAAGGTTCAGCACAACGACATAAACCAGCGGGGGTAACAATGTGCGTTTTTCATTAGAAATTATACAGAAACCTAGATTCGCATGTACTACAAGTCCCAAATATGACTGACGCGACTTGTATATTACTAGCGCGCGTCCACATGTTGTGTATTATTGTTTTTAATGATATCAAAGCTGCGTTTGAACATATATTGATATATCTTTGAGTATTTACTTAACCCTATATAGTATTACTTCATTGAAAGGTAACAGCAATAATGGAATTCTAGCCTCTGCATATCTATTCCCATATTCTACATAGATGCGGCAGAAAACTGTGAACATTTTTGCAAATTGTTGGTTATGAAGCATTTCTCATTTGTGTTGCAACGTATTCAAAAGTGTCTGCTGCAGGGGGGTCAACATGTTGGAAAGAGACGTTGTAATACAGAGTTAATGTTGTAGTATTTGGGTTATGTGGGTTGATTGCCATAATGTCAAATAACTGGTCTATCTATTCTGTATTGTAATATATATATGTATATATATATATAGACTTCCCTCTGAAGTTGTATAGGACAAAACTATTAAAATAACATTAAAATAATTTGCAAACAAATCGGAGAATCTGGATGCTACATACATGTGTACATGATCATAATGACCCTTTACTCTACAAATAATTAAAATCGACATAATTTTACAATACAACGATACAATACAGCGACGTAAACTCAACATTGCATAACATTATTATTATAAAACAATATGTATATATAACCCTTACCAGTTTGTGGAATTAAGGGATTCCTATATAATATTAAGGGGGAATCGTATGCCGGAATAGAGATAAAGTTGATGGAGATGTGAATTCCGAATTTCATGAAAGTTCGATTGTTTTTCTGACTTAAAACATTTTTTAAGCTTTATGTATCATTTATAGACCACATGAAACCCAAATGGTCTTCAAAAATGGAATAAGAAGAGAAATGTATGCCCTTTTGTCACCTTAATCACAGCCTTTTTGTTGGGTGTGCAAAGTTCCTTTAGTCCCACTGTTGTCTGTATTTACTGCCACACTCAGACTTTGTTTAATAAGGTTACGAATGTCTTATCAATGAAATAAAAGCAACACATTTCAAAATCACCATTTTCCAATTGAATATTGAAAAGGTAAAATTTGACATCCATGTGTGTTTACAAACCTCACAAAGTAGTTCCAAAATGCACAGTTTAATGCAGGACATAATGCTATTAATTTATCTCCATTAAAAATTAATGGCATTTTGTGAGATTAAGGGAGATAATTTAATACTTCTATCTCAAAACAATTTCACAAGAAAGTTCCTTATTTAAAGGTGGCTTTAAATCTTTGCCCTGTAGGTGCACATGGCCTTTTGTTCCCGCTGTGTTCTACCATTGTTTCCTCGAAAGTGGAACCAATCTTCATAGAAGTGAAACCTGCGTTTGGTTAATACTATTATAACAGGTTATTTGGACTTCATACGACTGAGTGGCCCGGTGATCTAGTTGCTAACACGTTGGACTGTCAATCCAGAGGTCTTGGGTTCAAATCTCGACCCGGGTTCTGGATTTGTATGAGGTGCTTTAAGTGGCTATCACTCAACTAGAGGTCAAGTGCTGGTCCTTTGCAGGAAAAAGTTAATCACCTTAACCAAGGGGTCTTTTCTGAAAGAGGTAGGGTCTCGCACCCGGACTCCTTTGTATCTAACTCTTGTCTCTTGAACTTATCTGCACCTGTCAGATGCTTGTACATGCATTAGTGTTCACTATCAAAGTGGCCTATATAAGCTAAAACGCTTATGCTCATTCAGAGCAATTGGTCTCTATAATTACTTTACGTCACAAAACTGATACTGAAATAGACACAATGTGGTCTCTATAATTACTTTACATCACAAAACTGATACTGAAATAGACACAATGTAGTGTATCCTCAGACCAGATCAAACTGATATATATGTAGAAATACCAAAACCACATTATGAATCTAACTATAAACTAATCAGAATGGTGGTCGACATTTCTATGTTAAAGAATTATTACCATGATAATTATTAATTGAATTTCAGTGCTTATCATGAGCTAAATCTATGCTCTTTTGATTAGTTAGAACACAGTGTTCATTTCATTTTACAGATGGAATTTCCCTTGGAGGACCATCACCAATGTATGGAGGACTTCTAATGTGTGCAGCTGCAGTACAGTCAACTGCGTGTAAGTTTTATCTCAGGCTTATTTCTTTATTGTTTAATTCAGTTTTATATAGCCTGTTTTACAGGGTGATATTTGGAGATAACATCTCTTCTTTTTGACTGTCCGTCAGACTTCAGTACTGAATATCCGTTATTGACAAGCGACTCATAGGTTCCTTTGAACACTAACAAAAAGAGGACCCTGTTTCTTCAAAGACTGTCGAATAGTATGAACAACTGAAGATGATACCATATTCGTAATTATTTCACAAGTCCTCTGTGTCAAGCTTCGACTATTAATTTTAGAAATGTGGTAGTGGAATTGTTTTTATTCCAATTATTTGTTGGTGGAATTGTTTTTATTCCAATCATTTGGTAACATTTAAGTCTTATAATGTCAATTGAGATTGACAGTGAAGTATTTAGTTCTTCTCTATTTGTTAAAACCAAATATCGATGGTACTAATCAGAATCGTAATTGTTGTGAACATTCTAAACTTTACCAACAGTATTTGGTTAAGTAAAAGACATACATTGTATTACAGGTGCAGGAGGAGTGAATGTAAATGGTATACCAGTAGTAACGAAGATTGTAATAATTACGGATGGAAACCCTACAGACACTAATCTAGTCGCCGGACCTGATGAACTTACACCTACAGAACAAGAAGATGTGATACTTTTTATTGTTGAAATATAACTGAATAGGGCTTAAGAACATACATATCATCCGTTCCACGAGATAAACCAACAATATGGACTCTGCGTAATGTATCGACCCAGATCAACCTGCGCAGTCCGCGCAGGCTTATCCCGGCCGATACATTCCGGCTCAGGTGGTTAGAGGTATAGGGTATTGATTCCTGTAACAGAAAATCAACAGGAGGCGAACAATGTCTGTCCGGGTTAATCTGCGCGGCATGCTTTAGCTGATCGTGGTCGATATTTTACGCGGAGTCCACAATGTTGATTTTCTCGAGGAACGGCTCATATACTGTAACATTCCATGCATAAGTGTATGCCAAAATATTTGTTCACACGTCATGAGATCATATGCCTTCTTAGAGTTGTAGAGGTGTTTGTTACACCTGCCTGTTAGACAGACAGACACTTCAGGAACGAATTATAGGCCATCGTTTCATCTGTCTGTCACCTGTCTGTCCATCACACACTAATTGACAATTACTTGGTTTCTGTTCGAGGTATACCTTTTGTTAGTTTAACAACACAATTTAACCCTTTTCCAAATATAGACACAGTTTGACACTTCTGTAGCAGATTTCGTTTGAAAAAAACTGTGGCAAAAGGAGAAATTACTTATTTATAGATAGTTTCCATGTCTTGCTGGGATGTTTTCAAAGTCGCCTGCTGCAGAATTATTGTACATGGGAAAGGTGGTTAAATTACATACTACAAGTATATATTGTCCTGACTTCTTGCTGACCGTATCAGGTCTTTGTCCCTATATCGTATATTTGGCTATAGTCAGTCCCTAGCGAATGGCAAAATAATACTCCTGAGAAAATGTTATACATGTCATATTCAGTTTTGTCTTCTTTTCAATTATCCAGACAAACTCTAAGATTTTAGAAATGATGCAAAAAATGGAAGGTGATTTTGATGTGTTCTGCGTTCCTGTAGGAAATGCCAACATGGTAAGAATAATTGCATTATATTTTCTTTAAGCCATGACATACCAGGAATAAGGCCTAATACACGCACTGTGATGTGTCACATTATCATTATCGCTTCTTAGCTAATGTCACATATTAATCCAGATGTTGGTCAGTGGTTATAAAGCAAATCTTGGATGAAGTGCACATTGGCATATTTTCTAGTTGATGTTGGTTTGTTACTGAGGGATCATTGATAAGTGAACTGTTGCTGTGGTATAATTGAAAACTGTTTAAAATGGCGTAACATTTGAGTAGATTAAAGCAATTAAAGGAGATCATATACATATATGGCAATATTAATTTTGGCAGCTAATTTATGTCGAAGCTGCTTTATGAAATCAATCTAAATGCATGCAATTACTTTATAAGAATAACAAGTGACGTTTTAATGCAAGAATAAATACTGATGAAAACAAACAAAGAATTTAATGGCTGACCGGATATGAATGGCAATTAGTAAATTGGGGAATGAAATAATGTACCAGACTTGGAATTTGTTTGCGCTTATTATTCACAGTGTACCATCCTATGCCGTTAACAAGCCTCGGTTAGTAAAAATACCGCGAAATTATTTAAAAGAATGTTGGCTCTGTTCGTTTAATTGGCAAATCAATCTTACAGTTATTAATTCGGTAAACTCGACGTGTTGTGTTTTGTGAATTGCTATCTAATTAGAGCGTTGTGGTTAAGCGCACAGTGAACGTGTTCATTTTAGTAGCCTATCCTCAGCCTGAACGCAGATACTGGCACTCCACTGAGTTATAAATATTGAATGTCGGAGCTGTTGAGCTATCTGTGTTAAATTGCCATAGGCTGAATGGTATGTTTTGTAGGCATGTATAGCAATGGGAATATGTATGGGATCTTTATTTAAGATAATCTTGGACTGTTTTTCAGTGAAGTTTATTCATCGTAATTCCAGTTGTTTAGCCAATCATTTTGTGATCAAATCTTTATGTCAGGTAGTCCCAACGTTAAATTCAGAACATTGTTTAAATGTTTTAATGCCCATCGGCCCATAAACATTACAGTAAGAATAATTTGTATCTGATATGATATTTCTCGTTTTCTTGTTTGAAAATATTGAAGATTAAAAAGCGATATTTGGAAAATGCAATACACTGTATAAGTGTCAATACTGGTCTGGCAGTATTAGATAGAAATTTAACGCTTTCCAACATAAACAAGTCTTCAGGTGGCGACATTGAACCCATCTTGTTTAATTTGTTAAATGTGTCTCTGAATGAAAACGTTATTATCTAGTGGAGTTGAAAACATTGTGGTAAATTGAGAAAATGTATATAATGACCACTTTTTCCTCGTGTCACAACTTTTCCAACAAGAGGGATCTTGCTGAGGCGTTAGAAGGCATTTGTATGTCGGAAAGGGTTAGTTTTTCACAATTGACATGTTATGCATATTTTCTAATCTTAATCAATTTATTATGTCAGGAATTCGTTCAGTTAATGACGTCAGTTTCCGATGGTAAATTAATAACACACAAAGATGGAAAAAAGATTGGATCTAGACTAAGAAATACGGTAGGTACCAGTAAAGTGCTAGTGTACTTCCAGATATTTACATTTGGAAACCAGGGCTCGTTCAATATCAGGTAGCGTCATAGCAAATACGTTAGAATTGTAAGTTATATGTATGTGATCTTCTTCCAATCAGTATTGTTGAGATAGTTATACGGCTGACATTCCGTGTCATGATGGATCTACTGGTGTTATAATGTAACCAGAACGAATGCCGCTGTCTAACTGAAATAGTATAAAGGATGCATTTAACAGAACTCAAACAATTTAGAAAACAATATCACATTGTTAAGACCAAATAGTTACTTTATGAAAATTCCAATGCTTACCGCCTCGGTGGTGTAGTGGTAAATCGTTTACCTCGGGTGTGGGATGTCACAGGGGTGACCCCGATCGGGTCATACCAAATACTTTAGAAATTGTAGTAACGGCTGTCCTCCTTGGCACTCAGGGTTGCGGGAAAGCATAACGACTGCCTGGCTGGGGTCATACTATATGAACCAGTAGTACTGGTACATTCCCAGGAAACGCAATGATATGACTGGAAAAAAATGAAAGCGGCGTATAACACCAATCAACAAATTTATACAATACCTCTTTTACCCGATGAAGTGTTAAGGGGAAGCTAAATAGAATATAATGAATGCCTTATTAATGTCCCACATTCAATTGGTAATTTCAGCTGATTGCTGGAGGTATGCCATTTAGATCCAACGAAAATGGAAATGATGCTGTGAGTATAATAACGATAAAGTAAATTGTTGGTATTTTTAATTTGTCATTCTATGGATTAACAACAGTACTTTTATTTGCAAAATAAGATATGAATATATTGGAGGGAAACCTTGATTGTACTGTTTTCATGCAATCAGCAGATTATCGGAGGGATAAAGATTGCATGATATATATGAAATGTTATCGGTCCGATATTTTTGTATAAATCACGTGATACTAGGACTATTTTAGACTCGTATACATACGCAACTTAATCCAACGTGGGAACCTCCTTATGAAAAGACTTTTCTTAAATACAAAGACATGATTACAAATATATTATTCATGCAGAGAAAAGACATAAGATCATGACTAGACAATATTTTCTAGTTGAATACACACAAAACAAGGTTTCCACATAGCATGGTTCAACACTCAGTTATATACATTGTCTTGAATGTAGTCAACTGTATTTAAACATTGAAAAACCTTAGGACGTCCCCAACTTACGGAATTCTCTTTCCGCCATCGACTTGTCGAATTTAAGCAACGCGACAATTTAACATTAGGTCTCTAATTGCGCTTTGTCGCGCTAAATTCATCTCCACAAGATAAAGTTCGACGTTTTCGGGTCGATGTTATGTCGCTCACTAACCTCGTCAAATAAAAATGATATCGAAAATCAAGACCGTAATATTCTATTAACTTACATGTACTAAGGATGATTTGAACTCTCTCAACGTGATATGTATCATCTACAGGAAGAAATAGAAGAAATTTTAGAAGCAGCTGAAAGGAGATCAAGTCACAGAAAATCGTCACGTTACGAGGAGATAAAGACCGACAAGCTACCAGAGATTGGTTCCCGAGTAAGACGAGGACCAGATTGGCACTGGGACGACCAGGATAGAAACGGACCGGGTACCGTTATTGGACATGCTAGTAATGGTAATTGTAATCATATAACTAATATATCTATAGGTGCTACCTATTTACGAAAAAACGCAAGATAATTATAAACAAAAATTAAAGAGCATACTTTGGCCATAAAAAAGGATTTATAAGTAATTGACTAGACAATAATAATGTTATTGTCATGTTTTGTGCATTATCAAAAAATATTTGGAATTCGTATTGCTGTCGTCTATTATTACGAACAGAAAATAATAAAGTAAAGACTTTCAGAAAATCAAGGAATACATTTATAATGAACTTAAAACATGATGGCCAAGATGATCCTTAATCGATCACCTGCAATATGGTAAAGAAGCAAAAAGATCAGCTCTTTGCTGATGCCACCTGGCAACTGCCTTTTTCAACCAGTCAATATGACTGGAACAAATGATGTAAGGGGTCACATTTCTGCTAAACCCTTTCCCTATTAGAGACGGTTTCTGAGGCCTTTGCAACAGACGATTTAGGGAAAGATTGTCGCTAAAAGAACAATTGCTCCTTATGAGAAAGTTATCCTTTTGCCACAATGTTTGATAAATAGCTCATGTATAGGAATTTGGGGTATTTCATGTTGATACCACTTTTTTGCGGGAAACGACGTCGCTCCATTGACGTTACGCCAAGATGAAGTGTTACGGAAATGACGTCACGTCCTTCTTTGGATACGATACAGTCAACATTTAGGTTCAGGGGTAGAAGTCTAATGCTGTCGTTTTTTTGACGAACGGGAAAACATATTTCTTACAGAGTTCCATTTATTTTTAATGTTAATTCCCCCAAAACACAGCACTTTAATAAATATCGATTTAAAAAAAAAAAATATTAAAAAGACGACAATAATTTAAAAAATCCGTGTTTTTTCGTGTCTTTTCATACATACCCAAATTATCGATTTAAAAAAAAATATTAAAAAGACGACAATAATTTTTTTTCAATCCGTGTTTCTCGGCTCATTTTACACATACCCAAAATGGCGGCCCCCATGGAGTTGGCCAGTTTCATTTCAGAAAGCTTCATGGGTTATTGAAAAAAAAAAAAAAAAAAAAAAAAAAATCTCACACCTGTTAACTATAAGCGAAAAAACCCATTCATGGGGTTTTTTCGTATTATTTCCAAAGATTGACTAACATCATTGTAATTAATGCTATTCCTCTTCATGAAAGGAGTGGAAAGACAACATGAGATAGATAGATGCATACCAAGGCAAATGTCTTCTCAAGCGATTAATCAATGAAGCAAAAGATATACAGAATGGTGTGGTATCACTCAAATACTGTTACAGAGATCAATACCGATCGATCAACACAGACTGTGTTAGATATCGAAATGTATGTCAACATATTATGTTGTGTGCACGTCCACTTTTCTCTATCCATCAGTTGTTCTAGAAAGTGAAGCGATCATACTAAATGTGAATTTCCTGTGGCGGATATGATGTGTACCGATCTGGTTCTCTGTCATCATACCTATTCTCCCGTTTCTGATGGCTTGGAAAATTGCACGAAAATCTCAAACAATGCTCTTTCACAAATACTAACATTTAACATATGCATTCAGTTTGCATATTAGTAAAACTCTTAAAAGCGAATGCTAGAAAAATGCATTGCTTTTATGGCGTTGGAGACGGTGGCGGTGACAAACATTTGCATTTAACTAAATCTTAATGTTTCAAGTGTTTACGGCTTTCTTTGTCATTTGCATTGATAATACAGATAGGAAAGGGCGATATTCTGGTTAAGGGTAGGTATTAATTAAAGAAAAAATATATATTTCTGTTTCAGATCAACAAATATGGGTAGAATGGGACAAAACCAACCTTCCGAATATATACAGATATCATGCAAGTGACGGTTATGATGTGTTAATAACTGATGAACCACGGTTACCTGAATTTAATGGACGTCTTGCTGTAGGATGCACGGTGAAGCCAGGTAATGTTTGTCATGTAAATCGGAACAGTGACTCAACAGTCTTCCTTAAGTCCAAGTCTCACCAAATATACCAACAATAATGACCCTCACCGAATCAGAGTGTTTCAGCCTACAACAACATGGAAATGATAAGCAGAAAAAAGTTATTTCTTTTACTGTTGGATATGAATACTGATTTGTTATCCTAGCAATAACACCCTAACATGTTTTGGGTGAAATGGCAATCTGATCAACTTGTAAGTGTAACCACAGCTTTTAAGTAAGACGCTCCAAACTGCTGTATGAATCTTTTAATGTTATATTTTATTTGGTATGGATATTTGACATAAACATTAACTAATCTCCAATATGCGCATCTACCCTCCTTTATCTCTCTTTTTCTTTCTTTATATATCTCTCTTTCTCCCTCTTTCCCACTTGTTTTCCCTCTTTCCACTCGCTATTATGTATATTGTTTTCTTGTATGATGAATTGCAAAGCTAAAGTAAGCTAATATTTTCTGAACATGTTAAATATTCACCGTGCTTCCTGTAAATCAATCTTTATTGGAGAGGACCTAAACTAAGCAATGAGCTTTCAGTCCAATCCACTTCTCCATTGTTTATTTCTTGATGTTTTCTACTATGTAACATATATGAGAATTAATCATGTTTAAACTAAACTGCTGGTTCTTATTTGCATAATTGATAACCTAACACAAAGGCTAACAGATTGTATAGAAATGTGTTCGACCTACATGTATCACTCACTTCACTTTAGTCATATGATATATATTGAATCATAGTGATACTGTACAATTGTTTTATCGACCACTTTACAACATGCTGTTTTGGAGGACATTGACAAAGCAGTTCAGAAACGAAATGCTCGAAACTACAGGCTTTCCTACTTTCTTCAACATATTGTATGACCAATTTCGAAGAACCAGGGTTTGAACATTCCTACTGTATTAAAATAGTAGGAACACTGAATTACTTGAATAAATGAATTCTGTAAAAAGTTGGTTGCTTTTTAATTAAGAAATATTTTCAGGCAAAGATTGGCAGCAGACAACAAGAAATGTCAAGGTAACAGACAGGGGTGTTGTGATAAAGACGTTGAGTGAAGGTCACGTTCAGGTAAAATTGTATTGTATATCAGCTGTCTGCAAGTCATGTATTAGATAATAAATATCCCAATACCAATAGGTTTGAATCGGCAGGGTCTTAGTGTGGTATATTTGAGACAGTAGATTCTTAAATCAGGGTCATCATGGAGTGTACTTTTCCTAGCCTGTCACTGGTTATTCATACAAGTGATGTGAATAAGTGTTATTGTGCTGTTGTAAAATTGAAAAACGGCGTAAATTATATTACCAATATTTAACGAAGATTGTATCAACTATTAACACTAATGAAGTAAGCAGTTTCACATGTTTTATCTTTGTGTTTGCGAGTGAAGGTAATAATTACTTGATTTTTTCTTCCACGGACTATGCTTTTAATATTACCTGTTATTTTTGACAGAAAATGAGTTCCTTTGTTATAATGAAATAAGATGTTCTCGCCGGTGCCGACTCGTTTGCTTGATTTGACAGATAAATTGTTTGTGTTTTATTTTAAGTTTGGACTTATCTCTCAGAATGTCTGCAGATGTCTTACTGAATTTAGTTCAAACTGTCTCGACCATGACCAGTTTCGAAGTTTCCAACATGGCGCCACACCAGGATTCATATATTTCGATTGAATTGTCTTGTAAAATTACATCTTTTCATTTATATTAATCACTCTGGGTGTTTAGATGTTGGAGTCCTATCATTGCATGATCTGACACGTGGGGAAAGGTTGACTTGGCCCATTACTAAATTCAACGTCGAATCTTTTCTATTAGGAGGTCGGCAGTCTACCTCTAATCCGCTGTCGGCAATATAGTGAATTGGAGAAGGGGATTTTATTTTAATTTTGATACTGGTATCTATCACCAGTTAAAATTGTACCAACTGTTTCAATGGAATGTAACAATGTTCTCTGTTTTCTTCAAGGTACGATGGTCAAACAAAGAAAGGGGTGATTACTCTTATGGATTGAATGGAAAGATTGAAGTTGAATTTAGGTAAATCTATTACACATGCTAAACTTACTCAATTCTTAATACTTGAAACAAATGGAGAAACTTCTCAAAATATGCAATTTCTTCATTTTCTACAATGTTTTCGTTCTGTATTAACTACTATCCATATTTTTAGATATGATATTTCTTCTTCGGAGAGATTTAAACCAAACATATAATTTCAAGTAACGGTTTATACAACGCACATGTGACTACAACACATAAGAATGTGCAATTATAAGTGAACGAACGCAACGTGCGATATGCATAGCATACTCATAAATACAAATGAGACAAAAATACGTGTGTTTTAACTCTTTCAGCGCCAAAGCAATATTGAGGTTTATGCAAACAATACAGATTCAGGTGAGTCAGCTCGTGTCGAGCTGGCTCACCTGAAATCAGCATTGATTGCCTTTAAGTTATACAAATATACCAAATCTACTATTACGAGTGAAATAGAGAAACCCGATTTTGAACATAGAAGAGTGAACTTTAAACAATTCGGCGCAGAAAGAGTTAAGCGTGTTTGATTAACAGCAATCTGTGTATACTACTGTATACAGAGTGTCTTAAAACAAATTTTCTTCATAAAACATTCATTATCAGAAGACCGTGTTAGGCGATGAATCAACAAATGACTTTTGAAAAAAAAAAATAACAGGCTGATTCTAATATTTACACGTATGGGGATGATTTTTCTACCAAGATACCCATATATCTACTTATATGGTTAAGGATATTAAGTGGCTTATTTCACTAGGTGTTAATGGCTCAAATTGAAATACTTATTTATTTCGGGTTTTTATGCCCCCGGAATCACCGATTCGGTTGGCATCTAGTTTTTGGCCTGTCTGTCTGCACGTCTGTCTGCACGTCTGTCTGCACGTCTGTCTGTCTGTCTGCACGTCTTCGAAAAAAACTTTAACCTTGACCACTACTTTTGAACCATAACATACCATATTTCACATGTGTATTCCTTTTGAAATGACCTTTCTGTCAGTACCAACATATTTGACCTTGCGACCTTGACCTTTGACCTAGATGTTGCCATTCTCGAAAAAAACTTTAACCTTGACCACTACTTTTGAACCATAACAGGTACGGCTACCATATCTCACATGTGTTTTCCTTGTGACATGACCTTTCGGTCAGTACCAACATTTTTGACCTTGCGACCTTGAACTTTGACCTAGATGTTGCCATTTTCGAAAAAAACTTTAACCTTGACCACTTCTTTTGAACCATAACAGGTAAGGCTACCATATTTCACATGTGTATACCTTGTGACATGACTTTTCTGTCAGTACCAACATTTTTGACCTTGCGACCTTGACCTTTGACCTAGATGTTGCCATTCGGGGGCATCAGTGTTTCACAAACACATCTTGTTTATGTATATTTCAGCCCACCAGAGGGACCATGTCCAACAGAAACCCATAATTATGTATCAATGTCACATGGGGCCCAGGGATATGTCCCACGTTTACAAGAGGCAGCAGTGTCACAATCACAGGCTTATCGGCGAAACAAAAATAAGAAGTTTGTGAATAAAAACAAAAATGCAAATAAATGATAATATGACTCAGGATGATTTATTGACTAAGTTTTGCTGCAAGAAGATATGTGACATGTTGTTTAATCTACAATGAGGAAGTTTTAAAATCTCTTTAATTCGTTTATTTATTTATAACAATTTTTGAAAGATTTGAAATCATTGCAATTCGGTTACGAAAAAAAGGTGGTATATGCTATCAAAAACATAGCCAGGGCTTAAACTACAAATCCTCAATAGTAGAGCCGGTCGCCACGCGATTTAAACCAGGAGGGCCGTTTAAAAAGTCGAACATATCGTTTAATTCGACCATTTCCTTGAACGGATCTGTCTTTTTTGTAGACGCAATCAGAACTGCAGTTGTGCTGTTTTCCAGATAGGATTTGATCGCTGGTTTGCTTTTCATAATGATTATTTTAAACTATTACGAATTACAAAGCTGGCAATACATAAATGAGTCTTCCATCAATTTAAATAACCAATAACTAATCGGCAAAGCATCGAAGGCGCAGCACGTACTCCTTAACAATGTGATTAACTACGAAGTAAACTCCGCAATGGCTTTACAACTATTTGGTACTTTTGTGACTCCAATCCTTAGCTATAGTAGCCCCATTTGGGGATTTATCAAATCTAAGGATTTGCAGAGATTGAATTTAAAGTGTTGCAAGAGTAGTTTTGGTGTAAAGACCATTACATGCAATGCCGCCATTTACGGTGATTTGGATAGACTACCTCTTTATATCCATCGATATGCATCTATTAATAAATATTGGTTAAAACTTATATCTACATACAATATCATGTTAAAAACCTATTCATCAAACGTTAAAACCTTATTGTCGGAACACGGATTTTCCGATATATGGGAAAATCAAGGTATTCATAATCATAAAATGTTTATAGGCATATTTAAGCAAAGGGTTATTGATAAATTTATACAAAAGTGGTACAGTGATTTAGAAAACAGTAACGTTTTGTCACTTTTGTACACATTTATTAAAACAGATTTCTGCTTGAGCGAATATCTAGAAAAAGTCATACTAAAAAATATAAGAGTAAACTTGACTAGACTTCGTTTTTCCTCGCATAACCTTAAAAAAGAAACTGGTAGATATGGAAGTAAGAGAGTACCTAGATCAGAAAGAAAATGTCTGTGTTGCAGCTCTGAATATGAATTTCATTTTGTTATACAATGTGCAGCTTACAAAGAAATTAGAAACAGTTATATAAAAGCTTATTTGTATCAAAGACCAAGCGTGTATATGTTTGTTGAACTATTAATTTGCAATAAGAGATCAGCTATTTTATCACAAAAGCCTTAATATTACGAAATGAGTATGTATTAAATGTTTTAAGATGTATGTAAAATTTGCGACAAAGTAGTTCGAAAAATACAGGTATACATACATACTTCCTTCTAATACTGGTTGCCTACTGCATACCCAGCAGTATTATATATTCCTTAATACCCATTACTCACATACTATATAATTCTAATCATCTAAATAGGTTTTGAGGTAATATATGTAGGTGATTGACAGTAACAATTTGGAATAAAATATATCTATCAACAATTGATAAATTCACACTCTCCTCAACTGCTTTAATTTAAAGGTTAAATTTTCTTTATTTGGTATGAGTTATTCTTTAGCTCTACCAAAATCAGGAAACTTCAAAGTTATTTCAGATTAGTCTTTGTCGTTCACATATAAACTGTGTTTATGTAAATGTATGTAAATGATGAGATACATGTATTTGTATAAGTCAATTAAAATATATATATCTATCATCAATCCATCGATCATTCGGATACCTCGATAACTCGAAGGGATTTTTGTGTTCCTTTTGGCTTTGACGTCTTGTCACAATCTACTCATGTTGTGATATAATCAATCTCTACTTGATTTATTGACGCCACGTGGAAACTTTTTCTCAACTTCCTAGACTACGGTTTGTAGCTCACCTGAACACTTCGTGCCCAAGGTGAGTTATTGTGATGGCCTTTTGTCCGTCGTCCTTCGTGCGTCGTCCGTCTTCTCCTCAGTAACCAGTGGGTCAATTGGGATGAAACTTTACAGAATTACCTCACCAGAATCCCTTCAAATTGTCTGAATCCATGCAGAATTCTGGTTTCCATTACAATGAAACGAAAACAACTTTAACATTCTTCTTTTCTCCAACTGGGTAGCCGATTTTCAAATAATTTTGTAAAGATGTTCCTTAAGTGACCCACTATCAGATTCCTTCAAGCCATGTTGATTGGTTGAAAAGCATGGCTGCCAGGGGGCGGGCTATTTTGCTTTATAGGCTATAGTGAAAACTTAAAAAATCTTCTCCTCCAAACGTATCTGGCCATTTTACAAACATTTTGTAGAAATGTTCCTTAAGTGACCCACTATCAGATTTCTTCAAGCCATGTTGATTGGTTGAAAAACATAGCCGGCACAGGACAGGGCTCTTTTGTCGTATATGGCTAAAGTTAAACTTTAAACAATCTTCTCCTCCGAAAGTGTCAGGCTAATTTTCAAATAATTTTGTTAAAATATTCCTAAGGTGACCCTCCATCAGATTCCTTCAACCCATGTTGACTGGCCGAAATACATGACCGCCAGGGGGCGGGGCTTATATGGCTAAAGTGAAAAGAAATATAGTGAGCCATCCAGGGCCATCATGGCCCTCTTGTTTAATAATATGGTTTACGGCCCTGACGGCACGATTCATCAAAGCTCAGAAAAAGTTTACTTTTCCAAAACTTTCTAGGCTACATCTTTTTAATTGTTTGGTTGACGACCCTATTCTTCAAAGTTCAAAAAACTGTTTCTGAGGATGTTTTTGCTTATTTGTAAAAATTATTTCTAAAATTAATACGTTCCTCCCCATACAGTTCTTTCATTCAGACCAATGCTTTCTTGCTATATGTTGACTATACATGTGAACTTTTAATTTCATAAATGCTCAATTTTGATCATAAATATCTTTAAACTTGTTAAAATTACTTTGTATTTTTGTTTTATATACTACCGTGTTTTAGCTCCACTGGCTGAAAGCTGTCATGGCGAATTGTCCGTCGTGTTTGCGTGCGTGCGTGCGTCCGTTAACTTTTTGCTTCAAACGACTTCTCCTCCCTAACCACTTCATAGAAAGCATCCTCTCAATGTCCTCTCCTAAATTCCTTCAAAACTTTTATCGATGAAAAATTCTGGTTACCATGGCAACCGAAAGAGAAAATAGTGTTAACTAAAAAAATCTTCTCCTCCAAAAGTGTCAGGCCGATTTTTAAATAATTTTGTAGAAATGTTCCTTGGGTGACCCTCTGTCGGATTCCTTCAAGCCATGTTGATTGGTCGAAAATCATGTCCGACAGAGGGCGGGGCTATTTACCTTATATGGCTATAGCGAACATTTAAAAAATCTTCTGCTCCGAAAGTGTCAGGCCGATTTTCAAATAATTTTGTTGAAATGTTTCTTTGGTATATTTGTTCAACCCAAGTTGATTGGTCGGATAACATGACCGCCAGGGGTCGGGGCTATTTTGCATTATATGGCTATATTAAAAGTTTAAAACAAAATCTTCTCCGAAAGCGTCAGGCCGATTCTCAAATAATTTTGTAGAAATGTTCATGGGTGACCCTCTATCAGATTCCTTCAAGCCAAGTTGATTGGTCAAAAACATGACCGCCAGGGGACGGGGCTATTTTGCCTTATATGGCTATAGTGAAAACTTAAAAAATCTTCTCCTCCGAAAGTGTTTGACCAATTTTCAAATAATTTTATAGAAATGTTCCTTTGGAGACCCTCTATCAGATTCCTTCAAGCCATGTTGATTGGTCGAAAAACATGACCGCCAGAGGGCGGGGCTATTTTGCCTTATATGGCTGTTTGGAGATTTATTGTTTGCCTAATGGCCGTGGAGCAATACAGGCCCTCTTGGGCCTCTTGTATTATCATACTGGAAGGAGAATAGACGCCCCGCTCTCCTTCCAAAGCTTGTGTGATACCAAACTTATAACTAGAAGCATTAAACCTAAAGTTAATATCTGTTAATATTTCAGCACCTATGTTCTTTTTTTTATCTTATTGCTCTAGTTTTCAGGACTAAACTTTACATGCTGAATATCGCAAAGATCGTAGCATATCAAACGTCTTATCCCTACGTCAAAATTGACACTTTCTGCTATTGATAACCTTTTAGTATAGACTATGGTAGCCTGGAGAGCAATACAGGAGAGTCTTGGCCTTCTTGTTTAAAATAAAGGGACATTTGGCTTTTCTGTTCAAAATATTTACCTCTGTCTGTTTGCACAGGTTATTTAAATGTACTGAACTGCATCTGCTTCCTTTAAGTCATGCTTCAAACTCATGTGCGGCGTCTTTGATGCTCAGCATCAAAATTCGTTGTGTAACCTTTAGTGTTATAGTGTATCACAACAAAACATGACAACTAAATAACTCAGAAGCAGTTTATTGTGTTCAATAGTATACTGCCATATTCATGTAGCTGACCATAAACAAATAGTATACTTTTTTTATATTGTCATAGTGAATTACAGCTTCTTTTTGCAAGCGATTGTAACCTGGGGTTTAACCTATTGCATTTATGTAGCTCTGCTTCAACTGCCTGTAAAGGAACAAAAAGAAACAATGAATATTCTTAGGAATGTGTGACCGTTAAACCTTTCCCACATTCACCAAAACTGCAGGAGACGATTTTGAAAACATATAGGCACAAATGTGGAAGATCTTTTAAAATCACAGTAAAATCATTGAAATGTGGCATGAGAATACACCTCTCATCCTTTTGTCACACATAGCATCACCACACTGTCTTCAACTATGTAACATTTTACATTTTTTACAAATCAGACTAGACTAAAATATATGAGCTCATTTATACGACAAGGAACAGTTCTTTTTTGTGAACAGTGTAGAACCACACATCAGCATGTTCATTCACACAGACGTATAAAGCTATACACTGGTCAAATATTATTTACATAAGATAATAAGAAAGTTATGTCAGTCGTATAAATTGCTAAGACTGAGCAGATGGACAGAGTGTTTTGAACTGTACAAAAAAGCCATCGTGTACCGTATTCAATTGACAGGTTCATGTCATTTTGTAGTTTTTTTAGGTCAGTTTATATTGCTTTAGAATGTATTAGACCTGGATGAACCTTTTCCAATTTGCTCTCGCAGTTTGACGCACTTGCAACATATGTCTTTTGAAAACATTGTGACTAAATCAGCAATTTCTTCGTTTGCCTAAGTAGTTTGACCCAATTGCACATTTAACCCTTTCCCTCATATATATGCTTTCTGACGCCTCTGCAGCAGACGGCATTTTCAAAACATGGCGACAAAAGAAGAAATTGCTCAAAACAAGCAATTTCTCCTTCTTTCACCATGTTTTCAACTCTAGTCAATTATTGTACTTTCATTTAAAGGGAGTTTCCGAAGTTTTTCGGGTATGTTTTCAAAGTCGTCTAATGAAGATTAGTTGTATGTGGGCAAGGGTTCAAATAAACAGTGGAAGAATGGTTAAAACAAAGGTGATTAGTGTTGACTTCTCCAAATTGATTTACATGTACGTATCTTCAAAGAACCTTAGTAAACAAGTCAGTCTCAATGTTATTGATAACAATAGGGATGCAATATTGCTATACATGTAGTTGGTGGAAAGACTGATCAAGGGAATTAACTCAATTATGAGCATCTCATACTTACACTGAGAGTAGTGTATCGTGTTCTATATTTATCATTTCTGGAATCCCAACTTTCGTTTTTGAAATTACACATAGGAAGCTTATTATGGTGAAATAAAACATGGTAATATTTCTTCTTCATATTCTTATGCTATGTGTTATGATAACAGTTTTTCAATTTTAACGTTCTTGTTTCATTCTTATAACATTTTGTAAACATTTTACATGTTTAAATATTACAATTGACTTTCATGTTAGGGGGAGGGGGCTCTAAATATTGTGAATATTCTTGGAATAGAAATAATTGAAAACGAAAGTAAAAAGATATTTAGATATCATCTAAATAAACCTGAGAATTAACAAATATAATGTTTACTAATAGTTATACACACCTTGTATGATTCATCAACAAATATTGTATCATTTGACAATGACTCATAATTTGAATATAATTTTTTGATAAGTTTCAAGGTGACCGATTGTTTGGATTGGCAGTTACTAATATCCCTCTATTCATATAAAATTGTTGGAAGAGGTGAAATTGCTTAAATTTACCCTCTTAGTACAAATAATTTAGACGTTCGCTTGCTAGTTTTATCATGAATATATAGACAAAGTATATGTCTACATCTACATTATTTTTTGTAGAAGTATTATATTCAGTTCTGACATACGTTTTTATAGACGACAGGGGCTACAGATAACTTTGTCAGTGAATTGGGTATTTACTGCATTGTTTTTCGGAGAATTGCTTTTTCTTTCAAATTTAAGTAACAGGGATAATTTTACCCCATCACTTTTTTGAAATTGCTTTTTGTACGACTTGAAATCATCGTGGCAAGGGGAGACATAATGAGCAAATTATAATTTGCTCACAATATTTCAATGTTGTTTAACTAATGCTTCTAATTGTTGGCAAATCTATATATTTGGGGATCCCCCATTCATCCAGACACTTTTTAAGATTAGTTTTGCTATAATCTGTATGCACAGTGTACATCTAAGCTTAATATTTGTCTCCTTTACATCAAGCCATAAATACTGTTTATTGCTTTCCGATTTTTTATTTATTTAATGTAAACAATTTAAGCAACACAAATGTAAACAATTACCTTATTTACAATCTATTTTCTTTTACGAACTCATCATTTAAAAAAGAAATTTCTTTTTTTGACAATTCTTTTGCTTTTTTTAAGCAGAAAAGCTACTTATCTGTAGCCCTGGACTAAATTGTATTCAGATTTAAATCAAAGAATCATTGAAATCATGAATTTGGGGGAATGTTAGTGCAATCATGATACATAGAAAAGTGATAACAATTTAGATTTAGTAGATGACTTAATTTTGAGAAATAAAAGATAAATTTCTCCAACAATGTTTTCAAAAGTATATGTTTTAGATTTATAAACAGCCTGCCGTTTTGTGCCGACTGCTTTAGCAGGGGGAGACATATGGAACACTTCTCTTTTGTCTATCCATCCATTCATCTGTTCCACTCTGTCTGTTCATGCATTAATCCATCTCGCACACTGTTAGTCCGTCAATTCATCTATTTCACTCAATGTATGTCCATCCATTCATCTGTTTCACTCACTTTCTGTCTATCCGTTCATTTGTTTCACGCACTGCCTATCCATCCATTCATCTGTCTTACTCACTGTCTATCCATCCATTCATCTGTCTCACTCACTGTCTGTCTGTCTATCCATTCATCTGTTTCACGCACTGTCTATCCATCCATTCATCTGTCTCACTCAATGTATATCCATCCATTCATCTGTTTTACTCAATGTATATCCATCAATTCATCTGTCTCACTCAATATCTGTACATACATTTATCTGTCTCACTCATTGTCTATCCATCAATTCATCTGTCTCAATCAATATATGTCCATCCATGTATCTGTTTCACTCACTGTCTATCCGTCCATTCATCTGTTTCACTCACTGTCTGTCCATGCACTAATCTATCTCACACACTGTCAGTCTATCAATTTATCTGTTTCACTCAATGTATGTCCATCAATTCATCTGTTTCACTCACTTTCTGTCTATCCGTTCATCTGTTTCACTCACTGTCTATCCATCCATTCATCTGTCTCACTCACAGTCGGTCCATCCATTATCTGTCTCACTCAATGTATATCCATCCATTTATCTGTTTCACTCAATGTATATCCATCCATTCATTTGTCTCATTCACTGTCCATCCATCCATTCATCTGTCTCACTCAATATATACATGTATATATATCCATTTAACTGTTTCACTCAGTGTCTATTCATCAAACTTCTGTTTCACTCAATATATATCCATCCATTCATCTGTTTCAATGAATGTCTGTCCAACAAGCCTTCTCTAATGGTAGGCAACACATGAGCTTATTTGAACGTTCTTGTTATGATTCAGGATTCCAATGTAGACTCAGACGTTTTAAAAGAGGTCCAGACTACAAGTCGATTTATCTTGAAACGTTTAAAGGATGTTGCTATTAAAGACAGGTCTTGCACATGGTAAGCTCCCCCTTTTTTAAAATTGACCTTCATACAACATATCTGCATCCAGGCGAAAACTACTACGTAGACTTATAAGAACAAATATAGAATATCTCTAACAAGTGTTAGTCACTATTTAATTGAGTTGAATTAAAAATAGGTTCGTCGAAATGTGGCTGCATGCAGAAAAGGGTTTATTTGATGTTGTTTGTGTCTCTTTTGCATAGGTAACAATTGAAAAAAAAACATTCTCAATTATTTAAACTGTTTAAAGCCAACAAGAGTTATAATTTAACTGCTCACAGTATTAACGTATATGTTAATATAGTGTAAACGGTGATCAATACAGTTCATTTTATAAGACATGTACATTTTAAATGGATCATTTGACTCTTTAAAACAGGGTCAATTTGACTGATCTGCAACAAACAAAATTTGAACATATTGTGGCAAAAGAAAAAATGTCTACAATTGCTACACTCATTTTAACTCTTTTCAATAAGTATGCCCCCTTCGAAGAAGAGGTATATTGATTTGCACGTGTTGGTAAGTCGGTCCATCTGGCAGTGGGTGTCTCGGTAGATCAAAGCTTGTCCGATTGTAGCTGGATTAAGTTTGCGCCTACAGAGCACAAAGCACAAACTTTGCAGGGCGGTTAGGCATGACCAGTAGATGACCTTCGTTGAATTTGACAACATCCGTTTGAATGGCAAGGTCACAGTAATCAATCCGTTTGTTATTTGTTTACATTGCCAACTAACGTCACACTTTTCTTTAAATCTAGTTTCACTTCCATACTGTTATTTGGACTGTTATATAGTAGTGATGATTTACTGTATATTTTAGTTTCACTTCCATACTGTTATTTGTATTGTTATATGTAGTTGTGATGATTTACTGTATATTTTAGTTTAACAGTCCCCTGCTTTGAAACTATCTTAGAAAAAAAAATATACTTTTATGAATAAATATTATGCAGAGTTAAGAAAGGGGACCCTTTTAAGTTATCTTCCCTTTTCTACATTGTTTGCAAGGGAGAGATTTAAAATATGTTGTAGCTTTCTTTTCAATCCTTGAAAATTTGATTATGTATTGAATTGTATATTGAAAACTACTAAATAAAATATTGTTTAAACTACATTGTTTGCAAAAGTACACAACAACATATGATTTAAAAGTTGTCTTTATTCTTTCCCTCATGTAGACATATTTTGACGCATTTGCAGCGGATGACTTTTAAAAACATTTTTTAACTTTTGCCACAATATTTTCAATTTAAATAATTTATAGAGATTTTCCATGTTTTTCCGGTGATGTTTCAAAGTCGTCCACTACAGATTTGTTATATGTGGGAAACAGATAATAAGACTCTCCATGAATTTTCCATAATTGTATTTTCTTTGAAAATTGTGATCCATGGTCACTGGTTAAAACGTCATGAAGTACATGTATAGGCTAACGGGACCAAGTTATACATTATTTGAGGCTATAATTAGTGAACAATTAATGATTAACATACACAATTATGACATGTAAAGAACTTTCTGATGAGAAGATGAAAATATTACGAGAAAGAAGAAAAGTTCACTTTGAACAATTTCTTATTTTCTCAAAATATTTTCAAAACAAATCAAACTAAGCTACACATGCAACATATGTATTTTGATTATCAGGAAAAAGGCTTATACTTTCTTTACTCATTTCAGTCACACCAACAATCCAGGGAGAGGTATGATTAAAGTGTGACTATTGAAATATTTCAAGATTTTAATATCTTTTAAAATGTAAGGTGTATGTTGTTTTGTAAGGAAAGTTTTTTCAAGTTAAAACACTTCAAAGCATTAAGAGACATTTGAGGGGAATACATTTTGATTGTGATAATCTTAGATTTGTAATTTGTTATAAAAATTTGCTTGGAAAGTATGTTTTGTGGTGTACTGGGGTGGGAAAACCAGGAAACGCATAAGTAGGTGAACTGGTCGCCGTTATATGACAGGAAATTGTTGAAAACTGCGTTAAACCCTAATCAATCAATCAATCACTTGGTATGCAAATACACTTTGAAATTGGAATTATATTCAGAAATATGTGTAAACTTTTGGAGACTCTTGCTTAATCCTGTCCCCCATGCAGATACATGTTTAATATTTGCAGCCAGCAGACAGCTATGATAAAAGGGGGGAAATGTCACATTGAACCATTTTCTGCTTTTGCAACAATTTTTCCAGATAAATTTATAAATTATGCTATCATTTATACAGAACTTACATATTTTTGCAACAAGTTTCGAAATCGTATGCTGCTGATTCATATTGATATTTCAAGGTATTCTATCTTTAACATTCAAAATGAAATGAATATAATATGAAATGTGCTTGTTTGATATAAAAGTTTAATTAATAAATAAAATGATATTGGTGGTTATAGTTTAAGATCACTGTTGTTACATAGGTATTATACGTGTACTGTTTCGTGTACTTTAGAATTGGAACTGGAGAATCTCAAGCAAAGCCTTAAGTTACTGGAAGACAGAGGTCATAAGAAAGATGAAGAACTGGAAGTTCTAAAAAGTCAGTTGAGTTCATTAAAAGAATCACTGGACTTGTTGCTGCGATCTAGAATAGCTCAGCAGTCTAATGTTGGGGGAGATATATTGCCATTGAGTACAGAAGTCGTGTATAAGGGCCAACAACCACAACCAGTGTTATATGCATACCATGCAAGTATTGAACACGATAATAGTGAAACTAGTGTCAAAGACTGTCCAACCGAGAAGAATGATAAAATACTTGGTGTTGGGGTATTGGATGACTCAGAATTTGAAGTGGCAGCTTCTGTAAAACCTGCACTTATTGGTAGAGGTAATAGAGCCGTTGAACTGAATAAACCTGAAACAAAAGTCCGAGATTCAACTCTCGATGAAAACGATAAATCAAGAATCGGTGCATGGCTGTCTAATGAAAGTCCTAGTCCATCTAAAGTTGAAAACACAATAAAGGAATTACCTGTCCTGGACACAAAAGGCTCTGTTTTAACAAGGAATGGTGCCGAAGACCACACACGAGAAGCTAGTTCAAACATAAAAAGCAAAACTGAATATTTCGATGCCAAACCAGGCAGAACAATATTCAGTAAACCAAGTCATAACCACAAATTTAGTTCAGAGGGAGAGGTACTGGAAATCACATCCAACAAAAGCATGATAGAAAGGTTACAAAATGTTTCTAAAGATGGAGAACAACACAAACATATTTCATCTATTGAAATGAATCCAGATACAGCACAGGCAGAAGAATATTTTGAAGGAAGTAGTGAGTCAGATTTAGATGGTAAAGAGTCTGGTAACAAGAACCAAGCCGATGTAAACTCTACTGGTGATAATAAAGCAGTATTAGGAACAGAGAAGAGGCTTGAAGATGTTAAACAAGAAGACAATTCTGATACCTCAGTTAGCATTACAAAGGGCAAGAGCAAGTCAGATGCTGTTACTCACCGGTAAGTTAGTAAATATTGATCCAAACCTTTCATTATTTGTATCAACTTAATCTGATTATAATATTCTCTTTAAGAATGTCGCATTATGATTCATGCTTATATATTACCCCTTCCCACCCGAAGATACAATTTGTCGTATATGCGACCGAGGACTTGTTAATGAGTTATTTCTCATTTTGCTAAAATGAATACATATTTTCACAATTGTCTGCTGCAGATTAATTGTATGGTGGAAAGGATTAAGAATAATACTAGAAGTAAGTACCTGTATACTTCCCCTGATAAAGATCTCCTGCAATCATACCTGAGTCATATCGTGGGAAAAAGTACAATGTTGGATTCTAATCAGCAGAGGTTGAGATCAGCCTGTAATTATATTCTGCTTTGTTAGAATTTACATTAGTTGACAGAAGCTTCTAACAAGCTTGTTTGATCTATATGTTTACATTGTAGATCTTGATCAGGCTGTGCATATCTACACTATTCACACAAGTCAACTTGCACATTTACACATGGTCGGGTTCATTTATCCTTCTTTCAGAAAACCAATAGCTACAGCGAACCTCAATAAGAAGTCATTGTCGGAGAGTTTGGGAGGTAAGTTCTTAGTTCACATCCCATCATAGGAATGCTTGATTATACCTTTCTCCATCTGAAACATAATTTTAAACGTTCCTTAGTATTGAAATTATGGTCAATTTCTCCCTTAACTACACTGTGTCTTGTGTAATGTTATTGATTGAAGATTTGTCACTGCGGTCCCCTGAGACTGTGTTTCGATTTAATGGATTTCTCACATCAGCATTACGTTCAGTGTAACAGTTTTGTAGTTTACGGTTCGGTTCGTACCAGAGGTGGAAACACTATAATTTTATTGACAAATGCTAGTGTAACACTTGATTGAATGCTTGGCCATAAGGTTTCTTCTCGATTGTCCCTTACTTTGATTTTTGGCATTAACCTTGATATGGGACTATCGGGTAAAAATAAATGTAAGGTGTCGGCTAATTTGAACGCACAGGTTTCCGGAGTCTTTTTATAAAATGTTTTATTCTCTGGTTTTACCCCTGGGTCAGTGATATCGTAGTCATACTGTTTAATGTTCTGATCAGACAACAATACACTTGGATATTTTCTACTGTGGATAAATTGCAGTCCTTCCCATGCAATGGGCGTTTGTTTGTGTTTAGTAGGGTTAAGACCATTAATGGACCCCTTACAAAGGCGTTCCTTCAGGGTTACCAGACGTTCATCGATGTCGCTTTATATTCTTCTCTAGTCTGGCATTGTACCACCTGTGGAATCTGACACTATCTTATTATCTTTTTAAATTTCATTACTATTTATAAGCAATTGATTCATCAGAAAATCACACTAGAAAATAAAATGTTTTAATGATTATGATCGCATATTTGGGTAAACAAATGAATGAAAGATGTGGCAAAAAACAGCAGTCAAATAAGATAATTTCTTTAAGACCTCTAAATATAATCGAATCTCCGTGCAGATAAATTAATGAAAACAGTAAAGAATACATATACAATTTAGTTGAACAAAGAATGAATAACGGGATAGGTAAATAATGTAAACTTGGAATAGGCAAATGACCTAAAGTTACGTTTCTACCCCTTCTTTAGCCCATTGCTTATGAATCATGTAGAAAGAAGGCAGTATGTGCATCATCATTTGTTTTTTCCTATTTTTTATGTTTCAGTAAAAGTTGTGGAACAGACAGAAAAGCGTAAAATCAACTTTATGGAATGGCACATGGCTGCAAGTATGGAAGAAATGCAAGGTTAATACCTTAAGTCTTTAATTGATACAGATGTCTAATAATACTTCTGCAGCAGATGAGTCTTGAAAACACTACTGTCAAAGGGGAAATCGCTTATGATATGCAATTGTTTTCGTTCCTTATAGTTTTCTAATATTTCTCAAGATCTCTCTGCCACTTAGTCTAAAATCTGACTATAAAGACATACATACAGGGTTGCAGACAAAGTGCACATTTCAAGTTCTAAAATCCTTGTTTTAACTTCAAACCTTATTTTGTGGGTACCCAAAATATTTGTCTAACATATAGCTTCGTTTGGTAATGTCAATGATGCTGTGTTGACTTCTGATTTTGAATTCCCGTTATTTAGGCTTTTGCACATAATTTCGTTCATGATGTATATTTATGTTTTAAAGATGTCGTAGCATTTCAAATTGAAATATTTTTATTTATATTGTCACATATCTTAAAATATTCTATAAATCTTTCCAAAGTACAAGAAATGTTCAGCAGACGATTTTCAAATTGAAATATTTTTACTTGTATGGTCACACATCTTAAAATATTCTATGACCCTTTCAAAAGTACAAGAAATTTTCAGCAGACGACTTTGAAAATGTCTACAAAAAAAGAAAAGATGTTAACATTGTGGCAGATGATGGAATTGCTAACTATGAGCAATTTCTACATTTGCCACTTGTGGAAAACATTGTGGCAAAAGGAGAAATTGCACGTTTTGTGCAATTTCTTCTTTTGTCACTATGTTTTCAAAAACCATCTACTGCAGGTGCATCAACATGCGTCTGTAATTGAAAGACCTTTAGATACATTTATATAACGCATTGTTTATTTGCTTCGGCAATCACAGACACAGAAGTAGTGTTTGTAAAATGTGTTTCAAAAATGAGCTTTAATGCTGACTGCTGTGAAAACATTTGTTTCCAAAAATGTAACATCTTTGAAAATGGATGTATTTTGATAAAATGTTGAACTAATTGTTGGAAAAGGAGAAAATGATCGTTGTTTGAAAGTTATGCAATTACCACAATGTTTTCAAAACTGCACCAGAGAAAGGGTTAAATGGGAAAGAACATTTTCAAACATGTAGACTAGTCATGTGCTTTAAAAGATCCGTCAAGTTTACTCTATTGTATAGCATTTTCATACATATTTTACTGTTCAATATAAAGGGAATATTGTGTTACAGTAGCGATACTGGCATTGTATTGTAGTACGAGGTGCTTAGAAAAAGTGTTATTCCGGGATACCAAAGGTCGAGAGAGGTGTCAATTGCTCCACGCTCCGAGTAGACAATACAAAGCCAAAAATCGCTACTGCAACAAAATATTTCTTATAGTATACACATATAACTAGTTTAACATTTAAGACATAATACAGACAAAATATACGAATTGTTATATTTTCAATAACGAAATATCACGATTTACACAACAATTTTTTTTTTTTGAAACGCACCACTACTACATTTTACATGACATGCACTCATATTTCAATGACGTTACGTCATTTGTCAGTGACGCACCATTACCATAATAGTATACTATTAGGTACCGTATTTGACCAAAACGGAATTTTAATCCGTCGTGTTGTGTTAACACGTCATAACGCGTGAAACTCCGATTGGACTTGCGCCGGAAAATGTGTAGGTATATAAAAGAATAAAACATAATATAACATTAACCGCCCATTTCGTTTGTATCATTTTCAGGTCGCATGAGTGGACTAGCTACACTAAAAGGCATATTGACGTTAGTCTGTGTGGATATTTCATACAGTATGACACAGGGAAACGCCTGGGAACAGGCCAAAACGTTCTTTAAGGATTTTATTGAAAGTAAGAAAGCGTAGTATAACACTTTCCCATGTGTAGATGCATTTTTAGGCATTTGCGACAGACAACTGTTGATAACAACGGGGATAAAAGAGAAATTGCTGCTGGTGAGCAATTAACCGATATGCTACAATGCTTCCAACTCTTTTCAATACTCTTTTCTCGATTTGTCACAAATCGTCTGCTGCTAAAGCGTCAAAATGCATCTACATGTGTTGAAAAAATAGCCTAACACATCTTCAATTAATTTACGCATTAAACAACTGCAGGAGTAAATAACCATTTTCTATGTTTTGTAATGTTGACTATATCGAGGGCTTGGCGTGAAACGGTTGTAACTAAAATTTGTATTTTTTTACCGATGTTAATCACTTTGCCATAAAGTCTTTATAAGCGTTAAATAATTGTTCTTGGTAAACAATGGAAATTTAGGTGCCATTGCTCGTTCTGAGCAATGGCACCTAAATTTGTATTGTTTACAAAGTGGTCAAAATTGCCCGGAAACCAGGGTTTTCAAAATAGGTTTCTAGTTACAACCGTTTCACGCCAAGCCCTCGACACCACTGGTTTATGTGAGGGAAAAGTGTTTAATGCCGCTTGCAAACAGTATTTCAGTTATATTACCGGTTTTATTTATTATAAACCCAACGCTTGCTCAACCAGCCTGACTGCCTAGGACGAATACCCTTATTACCCTTTAAAGTCATTGATATGACCCGACAATGGGTCGAACCGTTGTCATGGAGACAGGAGGGCGTTTAAAACTTTCTTTTCCGCTCGATAAGATTGCTTAGACTTGACTTATTCCAATAAAATGTAGGACGGTAGCCCAGATAAAAGAGAAGTATGTGTCGCATTCATTTGTTTGATGATGTAAGACCTTTCAAAATATCAAACAACAACAAAAAAAAAAACAATTCAGTACATGAACAGATGAATTAATTATTATATTACTAGATTTTGAATATTTTTAGAAATCTATGAATATATACAGCTCCAATTCGATCAGTTTTATCACACTTTCAGCACACTACCTGATATGTCATGTATGTATTTGAGACAAAGTTAAAAATAATACTTCCAAAAGCGCGATATACATGGGTTCATCAGGAGATATAGGCATTGCTATAGCTAAGCTATCTATGGAGTGTTTTCTTACCTCATACAAACTACGTCTGATACCAAGCGCAACATACACTTTTTTAAAATCATTCTGGAAAAAGAACTCTTACTCAAAATGAGAAAATTATACCTTTCCCACAACGTGTTTATTTCTGTACCAAAGTTATAGCTCCTGGCTGTCTTTAAAAATATACGGTTTAAAATGACCATATCACTGAATGGTTATATCATATTCATGACAGTGTTATACATATTTCAGGTCTCCGACAGTCGATGAACCAGTTCAATATAAATGAGGAGAGTGTTGCCCTGGTAACCTTCGGTCATAAAACAGAGGTTTTAAGGAGACTGACCAATGATTTCTCCTCACTACAGATGTCATTTGGTATTGATTTCCTTCATCTAGTATTCCCATGAGTTGTTGTTTATATATATTTTTTTTGTTTTTAAGATTAATTTTCCCCTGATGGATAATGTGTCCCCAGATATTTATTTCATTTACATAATTATCAGTCCCCCAAGTTTGATCAGTACTTAACCTCACTACTAGGCTTAGTTTCTTTGTGTTTTGGTTTTACGCCGCTTTCAACATTTGTTCAGTTATTTCATTTTTAGCTCACCTGAGCTTTGCTCAAGGTGAATTATTGTGATCGCCTTTTGTCCGGCTTCCGTCTAGCGTCGTGCGTCGTGCTTCAACATCTTTTTCTCAGTAACCCGTGGGTCAATTGAGATGAAACTTCACAGAAATCATCCTCTTAATGACCTTTTTTGGGATCTATGCAGAATGCTCCTTGGATGACCCTCTATCAGATTTCTTCAAGCCATGGTGAGTGGTCGAAAAATATGGCCGCTAGGGGTCGGGGATATTTTGCCTTATATGGCTATAGTGAAAACTTAAAAAATATTCTCCTCCGAAAGTGTCAGACCGATTTTCAAATAATTGTGTAGAAATGTTCCTTGGGTTCTATCAGATTCCTTCGAGCAATGATGATTGGTCGAAACACATGGCCGCCAGGGGACTGGCTATTTTGCCTTATATGGCTATAGCGAAAACTTAAAAAAACTTCACCTCTGAAAGTGTCTTTCCGATTTTCAAATAATGTTGTAGAAATGTTCCTCAGGTGATTACTATCAAATTCCTTAAAGCCATGTTCATTGGTCGAAAAACATGGCTGCCACAGAGCGGGGCTATTTTGCCTGATATGGCTTTAGTAAAAACTTAAAAAATCTTCTACTCTGATAATGTTTGGCCGATTTTCAAATAATTTTGTAGAAGTATTCCTAGGATGACCCTCTATCAGATTCCTTGAAGCCATGTTGATTGGTCGAAATATATGGCCAACAGGGGGCGGGGCTTATATGGCTAAAGTAAAAAAAAAAAAATCAGTTGAGCGATCCAGGGCCATCATGGCCCTCTTGTTTAATTTACCAGTACTACTGGTCCATTCATCCTGAGACCACCGATTCAGATATAATGCTTACCCTACAATCCTGATCGCCAAGGAAGGAAAGCCATTACCTGCAGTCTTAAAGTAGTATGTATGACCCGGCCAACGGTCGAACCAAAGGCCGAAGCTAGGGGGCGGGGCTATTTTGCATTATATGGCTATAGTGGAAACTTAAAAAATATTCTCCTCCGTAAGTGTCAGACCGATTTTCAAATAAATGTGTAGAAATGTTCCTTCGGTGTCCCTTCAGATTCTTTCAAGCCATGTTGGTTGGTCGAAAACCATGGCCGCCAGGGGACTGGCTATTTTGCCTTATATGGCTATAGCGAAAACTTAAAAAAAACTTCACCTCTGAAAGTGTCTTTCCGATTTCCAAATAATTTTGTAGAAATGTTCCTAAGGTGATTACTATCAGATTCCTTAAAGCCATGTTCATTGGTCGAAAAACATGGCTGCCACAGAGCGGGGCTATTTTGCCTGATATGGCTTTAGTAAAATCTTCTACTCTGATAGTGTTTGGCCGATTTTCAAATAATTTTGTAGAAATATTCCTAGGGTGACCCTCTATCAGATTCCTTGAAGCCATGTTGATTGGTCGAAATATATGGCCAACAGGGGACGGGGCTTATATGGCTAAAGTGTAAAAAAAATCAGTTGAGCGATCCAGGGCCATCATGGCCCTATTGTTTAATTTACCAGTACTACTGGTCCATTCATCCTGACACCACCGATTCAGATATAATGCTTACCCTACAATCCTGATCGCCAAGGAAGGAAAGCCATTACTTGCAGTCTTAAAGTATTATGTATGACCCGGCCAACGATCGAACCAAAGGCCGAAGCAAAGGCCTCACGCACCCAAAGCGGACTCTCTACCAGTACTGTACCCTGCGTTTGAACATATATTGATATATCTTTGATTATGTACTTAACCCTATATGAGATTACTTTAATGAAAGCAATCAGCAATAATGGAATTCTTGCCCCTGTATATACTTATGCATATCGATTCCCACATTCTACATAGATGCAGCAGAAAACTGAGAATATTTTTGCAAATTGTTCGTTATAAAGCATTTCTCACTTTGCTGCAACGTATTCAAAAGTTCAGCACAATGTAAAAGGTATGAGAGTTTAACCAGCGGGGGTAAAAAATTTGCGCTTTTCATTAGAAATTATACAGAAACCTAGATTCGCACGTACTACAAGTCCCAAATATCCATGTGTGATTACACAATTCATAACGTAGTTCCAAAATGCACAGTTTGGTGTATAAAGCAGGACATAATGATATTAATTTATCTCCATTAAACATGAATAGCATTTTGAGAGATTAAGGGAGATGATGTTAAACTTATATTTCAAAACAATATCACAAGAAGGTTCCTTATTTAGAGGTGGTTTTATATCTTTACCATGAAGGGGCACATGACCTTTTGTTCCCGCTGTGTTCTACCAGTGTTTCCTCGGAAGTGGAACCAATCTTCATGGAAGTGAAACCAGTGTTTGGTTAATAACATTATAAAAGGTTATTTGGACTTCTTACAACTAGGAGGCCCGGTGATCTAGTTGCTAACACGCTGCACTGTCAATCCAGAGGTCTTGGGTTAAAATCTAGACCAGGGTTCTGGATTTGTATGAGGTGCTTTAAGTGTGTCACACTCAACTAGAGGTCAAGTGCTGGTCCTATGCAGGAAAATGTGCCTCACGTGAACCAAGGGGTCTTTTCTGAAAGAGGTAGGGTCTCGCACCCGTACTCCTTTGTATCTAACTATTGTCTCTTGAACTTATCTGCACCTGTCATATCATTGTACATGATATAGTGTTCAATATCAAAGTGGCCTATATAAGCTAAAAAGCTTATGCTCAATCAGAACAATTGATCTGTATACTTACTTTGCATTACAAAACTGATACTGAAATAGACACAATGTAGTGCATCCCCGGACCAGATCAAACCGATATACATGTAAGAATACCAAAACACACATTGAATCTATCTATTAAATAATTAGAATGGTGGTCGATATTTCTATGTTAAAGAATTATTACCATGAGTATTAAGAATTGAATTTAAGTCCTTATCATGAGCTAAATATATGCTGCTGAAGTTTTTTGATAAAATAGTGTCATTTTACAGATGGAATTTCCCTTGGAGGACCATCACCAATGTATGGAGGACTTCTAATGTGTGCAGCTGCAGTACAGTCAACTTTATGTAGGTTTTATGCCTGGCTAAATATTTCGTTATCGTTTAATTCAGTTTTGTACAACCTGTTCTTACAGGGTGATAATTGGAGATATCTCTTCTTTTTGTCTGTCCGTCAGACTTCATTTCTGATTATCCGTTATTGACAGGCGACACATGGGTTGCTTTGAACACTAACAAAAAGAGGTCCCTGTGTCTTCAAAAACTGTCGATTGTATGAACAGCTGTACATGATACCTTATTCGAAATTATTTCACCAGTACTCTGTGTCAAGCTTCGACTCTTAATTCTAGAAAGGTTGAGGTAGAATGGTTTTTATTCCAATAATTTGATAACATTTAAATCTTATAATGTCAATTGAGGTAGACAGTAAAGTATTAAATCCTTCTCTATTTGTTAAAACCAAATATCGATGGTATTAATCAGAATCGTAATTGTTGTGAAATTTCTAAATTTTACCAACAGCAAGTGGTTAAGTAAAATACACTCATTGTATTACAGGTGCAGGAGGAGCGAGTGTAAATGGTATACCAGTAGTAACGAAGATTGTAATAATTACGGATGGAAACCCTACAGACACTAATCTAGTTGCCGGACCTGATGAACTTACGCCTACAGAACAAGAAGATGTGAGACTTTTTATTGTTGAAATATAACTTAATAGGACTTAAGAACATACGTATCATCCGCTCCACGGGAAAACCAACAATATGGACTCTGCGTAATGTATCGATCAAGATCAGCCTGAGCAGGCTAATCCGGGCCGACACATTCCGGATCAGGCGATAGAGGTATAGATTAATGAGTTATGTAACAGAAAATCCACAGGAGGTGTAGAGTATCTGTCCGGGTTAGCATGCGCGGCATGCTTAAGCTGATCCGGGTCGATATTTTACGCAGATTCCACAATGTAGATTTTTCCGTGGAACGGCTCATATACTGTAACATTCTATGCATAATTGTATGCCAAAATATCTTTTCCGATAGCATGAGATCATATGCCTTATTATATCTGTGGAGGTTTTTGTGTCACTGCCTCTCAGACAGACAGACACTTCAGGGACCATTTCTAGGCCATCGTTTCATCTGTCTGTCACCTGCCTGTCCGTCACACTTTAATTGTTCATAACTTGGTTTCTGATTTAGGTAAACATTTTGTTAATTTAACAACACAATTTAACCCTTTTCATAATGTAGACACATTTTGACTCTTCTGTAGCAGACTTCGTCTGAAAAAACCTTCGGCAAAAGGAGAAATTACTTATTTATAGATAGTTTCCATGTCTTGCTGGGAGGTTTTCAAAGTCATCTGCTGCAGAATTATTGTACATGGGAAAGGTGGTTAAATTACATACTACAAGTATCTATTGTCCTGACTTTGTGCTGACCTTATCAGGTGTTTGTCCCTATACCGTATATTCAGCTATAATCTGTCCCTAGCAAATGTCAAAATAATACTCCTGAGAAAATGTTATACATGTATGTCATATTTAATTTTTTTTTCTTTTGAATAATCCAGACAAACTCTAAGATTTTAGAAGTGATGCAAAAAATGGAAAGTGTTTTTGATGTATTCTGTGTTCCTGTAGGAAATGCCAACATGGTGAGAATAATTGCTTTATATTTTCTTTAAACCATGAAATACCAGAAATAAGGCCCAATAACACGCACTGTGATGTTTCACATTATTGGCCGTCCCGCCAGAAAACAAACATTGTGGACTCTGCGTAAAGTAACGACCCGGATCAGCCTAAGCATGCCGCGCAGGCTAACCCGGACAGACTCTTTTCGCCTCTTGTGGATTTCTGTTTCGGGAATCATTACTCTATACCTCTAGCTCCCTGAGACGGAGTGTGTCGTCCGGGATTAGCCTGCGCGGACTGCGTCGGCTGATCCGGGTCGATACATTACGCAGAGTCCGTCATGTTTGTTTTCTCGCGGGACGGCTCATATCATTATCGCGTAGATAATGTCACATATTAATCAGGTGTTGGTCAGTGGTTACAAAGCAAATCTTCGATAAAGTGAACACTGGCTTATTTCCTAGTTGATGCCGGTTTGGGATCATTGATAAGTGACGTTTGCTGTGGTATAATTGAAAACTGTTTAGAATGGCGTAAAATTCGAGTAGATTAAAGCAATTAAGGGAGATCACATACATATATGGCGACATTAATTTTGGCAGCTAGTTTATGTCGACGCTGCTTTATGAAATCCATCTAAACGCATGCAATTACTTTATAAGAATAACAAGTGACGTTTCAATGCAAGAATAAATACCGAAGAACACAAATAAAGAATTTAATGGCTGACCGGATATGAATGACCGTTATTAATATGGGGAATGTACGAATGTACGAGTTTTGGAATTTGTTTGCGCTTATTACTCACACGGTACCATCCTATGCCGTAAACAAGCCTCGGTTAGTATAAATACCGCGAATTCATATGAAAGAGTGTGTTTGCTCTGTTTGTTTAAGAGGCAAATCAATCTAACAGTTATTAAATCGACGTAGCCTATCCTCGACCTGAAAGCAGATACTGACACTCCACTGAGTTACAATAATTCAATGCCGGGGCTGTTGCGCTATCTATGTTAAATTGCCATAGATAGGGCTGAGCGGTATGTTTTGTAGGCTTGTATAGCATTGGGACATTTATATCTTGAACATGGTTTCAGTGAAGATTATTCATCGTAATTCCAGTTGTTTAGCCAATCATGTTGTGATCAAATCTTTAAGCAAGGTATTCCCAACGTTAATTTCAGATCATTGTTTAAATGCCCATCGACCCATACACATTACAGTAAGAATAATTTGTATTTGATATGATATTTCTCATTTTCTTGTTTGTAAATATTTAAGAATAATTAAGCGATATTTGGAAAAAGGAATACACTGTACACGTGTCAATTCTGGTCTGGCAGTATCAGATACAAATTTAACGCTTTCCAACATACAACAAATCTTCAGCAGGCGACATTGAAAACATCTTGTTTAATTTGTTAAAAGGGTCTCTGAATAAAATTTTGATTATTTAGTGGAGTTGAAAACATTGTGGTAAATTTAGAAAATGTTCATTATGACCACTGTTTCCTCTTATCACAACTTTTCCAACAAGAGGTATGTTGCTGAGGTGCTAGAAGTCATTTTTATGTCGGAAAGGGTTAGTTTTTCACAATTGACATGTTATGCATATTTTCTAATCTTAATCAACTTATTATGTCAGGAATTCGTCCAGTTAATGGTGTCAGTTTCCGATGGTAAATTAATAACATACAAAGATGGAAAAAAGATTGGATCTAGACTAAGAAAAACGGTAGGTACAAGTAAAGTGCTAGTGTACTTTCAGATATGTACATTTTGAAACTAGTGCTCGTTCGAAATCAGATAGGGTCATACCAAATAATTTATAATTGTAAGTACATGTATGTGTTCATTTTCTTGAAAGCAGTATTGTTGAGATAGTTATACGGCTGACATGCCGTGTTAGGATGGATCTACTGGTATTATAATGTAACCAGAACAAATACCGTTGTCTTTCTGAAATAGTATAAAGAATGCATTTAACAGAACTCAAACAATTAAAAAATATATATCACATTGTTAGACGAATAGTTATTTTATGAAAATTCTAATTCATACCACTTCGGTGGTGTATTGGTAGATCGTTGACTTCGGGTGTGCGATGTAGCAGGTTCGAACCTCCTTGACACTTAGGGTTGCGGGTTAAGCATAACGACTGCCTGGCTGGGGTCATAATAAATGGACCAGTAGTACTGGTATGATATGAATGAAAAAATGATGAAAGCGGCGTAAAACACCAATCAACCAATTTATACAATACCTCTTTTTTTCCAACTGAAGTGTTAAGGGGAATCTAAATAAAATATAATTAATTTCTTAGTAATATTCCACATTCTGTGGTAATTTCAGCTGATTGCTGGAGGAGGTATGCCATTTAGATCCGATGAAAATGGAAGTGATGATGTGAGTATAATAACGATGAAGTAGATTGTTGGTATTTTTAATTTGTCGTTCTATGTATTAACAACAGTACTTGTATTTGCAAAATAAGATATGAATATATTTGAGTGAAACGTTGATTGCAATGTTATCATGCAATCAGCAGAGTATCGGACGGAAAAAGATTGCATGATAAATACGAAATTGTATTGGTCCGATATGTATAGAATATGGTTATTACTCTGATATATTTATAAATTACGTGATACTGGGACTACTTCAGGCTCATATACATAATAAAGTTAATCCGACGTGTTTTCTAAAATACAAAGATATGATTACACATCTATTATTCATTCAGAGAATAGACATACGATCATGACAAGACACTATTTCCTAGTTGAATACACAAAAAACAAGATTCATCAAATAGCAGGGTTTAACACTCAGTTATGAGCTTGATAAATATATCAAAGGTCAGCAGAAGTTTATATTGCATATCAATATATATGTTGACCTTACCAACACAAGGCAGGCGCGTAAATAGCATACATTTTCTTGAATGTAGTCTACTGTATTTAAACATTGAAAAATCTCAGGAAGTTCCCCACTTACGGAATCCTCTTTCCGTCATCGTCTTGTAGAATTTGAGCAACGCGACAATTTATCATTAGATCTCTAATTGCGCTTTGTCTCGCTAAATATATCATCTCCAAAAGATGAAATTTGACGTTTTCGGGTCGATGTTATATCGCTCACTAACCTCGTCAAATAAGAGTGATATCGAAACGTAATATTATATTAACCTACATGTACTAAGGATGATTTGGACTCTCTCAACGTGATATGTATCATCTACAGGAAGAAATAGAAGACATTTTAGAAACAGCTGAAAGGAGATCAAGTCACAGAAAATCGTCACGTTACGAGGAGATAAAGACCGACAAGCTACCAGAGATTGGTTCCCGAGTTAGACGAGGACCAGATTGGCACTGGGACGACCAGGATAGTAACGGACCGGGTACCGTTATTGGACATGCTAGTAATGGTAATTGTAATTATATAACTATTCTTTCCAAAGATTGACTAACATCATTGTAATTAATGATATTCTTCTTTATGAAAGGAGTGGAAAAACAACATGATGAGATAGATAGATGCACACCAAGGCAAATGCGATTAGCAATTAATCAATGAAGCAAAAGATAAACGGAATGGTGTGGTATTACTCAAATACTGTCAAAGAGATCAATACCGATCTTTCAACACAGACTGTGTGAGATATCGAAATGTATGTCAAAATATTATGTTGTGTGCATGTCCACTTTTCTCTATCCATCAGTTGTTCTAGAAAATGAAGCGATCATACTAAATGTGAATTTCTGGTGGCGAATAAGATTGTGCATCTCTGTCATCATACCTATTCTCCCGTTTCTGATGGCTCGGAAAAAAATTGCACCAAAATCTCAAACAATGCTCTTTCACAAATACTAACATTTAACATATGTATTCAGTTTGCATATTAGTAAAACTCTTTAAAGCAAATGCTAGAAAAGGGCATTGCTTTTATGGCATTTGGGACGGCGGCGGTGACAAACATTTGCATTTAGCTCAATCTTAATGATTCAAGTGTTTACGGCTTTCTTTGTCATTTGCATTGATAATACAGATGGGAAAGGGCGATGCTCTGGTTAAGGGTAGGTATTAATTAAAAATAAATATATATATGTCTGTTTCAGATCAACAAATCTGGATAGAATGGGACAAAACCAACCGTCCGAATATATACAGATATCATGAAAGTGGTGGATATGACGTGTTAATAACTGATGAACCACGGTTACCTGAATCTAATGGACGTCTTGCTGTAGGATGCACGGTGAAGCCAGGTAATGTTTGTCATGTTAAGCGGAACAGTTAATCAACAGTCTTCCTTAAGTCCAAGTCTCACCAAATATACGAACAATAATGAGACTCACCGAACCAGAGTGTTTCAGCCTACAACAACATGGAAATGATAAGTACTACAACTTTTAAAATGTTTTCGCACTAAGACAGAAAATCTCAAAGTTATTCCTTTCACTGTTGGATATGAACACTGATGTGTTATCCTGGCAATAGCACACTAGCATGTTTTGGATGAAATGGAAATCTGATGAACTTGTAAGTGTTATTGTATGATGAATTACAAAGCTAAAGTGAGCTGATATTTTCTGAACATGTTAAATATTCACTGTGCTTCCTGTTAGTCAATCTTTATTTGCTAAACTAAGCAATATGCTTTCAGTCCATTCCACTTCTCCTTTGGATATTTCTTGATGTTTTCTACTATGTAAAATATATGAGAATTAAATATGTTTAATCTAAACTGCTTAGAAACGTGTTAGACCCACATGTATCACTCACTACGCTGTAGTCATATGATATATCTTGAATCATAGTGATACTGCACAATTGTTTTATCGTCCACTTTACAACATGCTATTTAGGAGGACATTTACAAAGAAGTTCAGAAACAAAATGCCCGAAACTACAGGCTTTCCTACATATGTCCAATTTTGAAGAACACCGAATTACTTGAATAAACGAATTCTGTAATTAGTTGGTTGCTTTTTAATTAAGAAATATTTTCAGGCAATGATTGGCAGCAGACAACAAGAAATGTCAAGGTAACAGACAGGGGTGTTGTGATAAAGACGTTGAGTGAAGGGCACGTTCAGGTAAAATAAAAAAATGTATTATATATCCCCTTTCTGCAAGTCATGTATTAGATAATACAAATCCCAATACCAATATTTTTGAATCGGCAGGGTCTGAATGTGGGATATTTGAGGCAGGATGTTCTTAGTAGATTCTCAAATCAGTGTCTTACGGAGTGTACTTTGCCAAGGCATATTTCCTAGCCTGTCACTGGTTATTTATACAAGTAATGTGAATAAGTGCTATTGTGCTGTTGTAAAATTGAAAACCTGTTTTAAAGGGCGTGAAGTATATTATCAATATTTAATGCAGATTGTATCAAATATTAACGCTAATGATGTAAGGAGTTTCACATGTTTTATCTTTGTGTTTGCGAGTGAAGGTATAACTAGATTTTGTCTTCCACGGACTATGCTTTAAATATTACCTGTTACTGTTGACAGAGCATTTTTATGCCCTCGGAATTCGGTGGGCATCTAGTTTTTGGCCTGTCTGTCTGTCTGTCTGTCTCTTTGTCTGTCTGTCGGAAAAAACTTTAACCTTGACCACTACTTTTGAACCATAACAGGTACGGCTACCGTATTTCACATGTGTATTTCTTGTGACATGACCTTTCTGTCAGTAACAACATTTTTGACCTTGCGACCTTGACCTTTGACCTAGATGTTGCCATTCGGGGGCATCAGTGTTTCACAAACACATCTTGTTTCCCTTGTTATAATGAAAGAAGATAGCCGGTGCCTCGTTTGCTTGATTTGACAGATAAATTGTTTGTGTTTTGTTTTACGTTTGAACTGAGTTTCCAACATGACGCCACACCAGGATTCGTGTATTTCGATTGAATCGTCTTGTAAAATGAGATGTTTTAATTTATATTTATCACTCTGGGTGTCTAAATGTTAGAATCCTATCAGTGCATGATCCGACGCGTGGGAAAAACGCTAAAGGTTGACTTGGCCCATTACTAAATCCAAGGTCGAATCTTATTTATTAAGAGGTCGGCAATCTACCTCTAATCCACTGTCCGCAATATAGTGAAGTGGAGAAGAGCATTTTATTTTAATTTTGATACTGATATCTATCATCAGATAAAGTTGTACCAACTTTTTTCAATGTTCTCTGTGTTCTTCAAGGTACGATGGTCAAACAAAGAAAGGGGTGATTACTCTTATGGATTGAAAGGAAAGATTGAAGTTGAATTTAGGTAAATCTATTACACATGCTAAACTTACTCAATTCTTAATACTTGAAACAATGGAGAAACCACTCAATATACGTATTTTCATCATTTTCTACAATGTTTTCCTTTCTGTATTTATAACTATCCATATTTTTTAGATGTGATATTTTTTCTTCGGGGATATTTAAACCAAACATATCATTTCAATTAACGGTTTATAAAACACACATGTGACTACAATATATAAGAATGTGCATTTATAAGTGAATGAGTGCAGCGTGCGATATGCATAACATACTCATAAATACAAATGAGAAAAAACACGCGTGTTTAACTCTTTCAGCGCCAAAGGCAATATTGAGGTTTATGCAAACAAGACAGATTCAGGTGAGTCAGCTCGTGACAAGCTGTCTCACCTGAAATCAGCATTGACTGCCTTTAAGTAATGAAAATATACCATATATCCTATTACGAGTGGAATGGAGAAACCCGAAACATATAGAAAAGTTATCTTTAATCAATTCGGCGCAGAAAGCGTCTTTGGTTAACAGCAACGAGTGTATACAGTACCTCTGTATACAGAGTGTCTTAAAACAAATATTCTTCATTACAAAATTCATTATCAGAAGACCGTGTTAGGTGATGACTCAACAAATGACTTTAGATAAAAAGAGGGAACAGTTACATAAGAATATAACTTGAATGTTTATACCTTAACCGGTATATGTTTAACAGACTGATTCTAATATTTACACGTACGGGAATTATTATTCTACTGATGATAGCCATAGCTCTACGTATAGTTAAGGGTATTAAGTTTTCTTATGGCACTAGGTGTTAATGGTTCAAACTGAAATACTTATTTATTTCGGGTTGTTTATGTATATTTCAGCCCACCAGAGGGACCGTATCGAACAGAAACCCATAATTATGTATCAATGTCACATGGGCCCCAGGGATATGCCCCACGTTTACAAGAAGCAGCAGTGTCTCAATCACAGGCTAATCGGCGAAACAAAAATAAAAATGTTGTGAATAAAAACAAAAATGCAAATAAATGATAATAAGACTCAGGATGATTTATTGGCTAGGGTTTGCTGCAAGAAGATATGTGAAATGTTGTTTAATCTGTAGTATAGTGGTCTGTCCCATAGATAGACAATAATTCTGTAGCTATGTGTTTGTATAAGGGGATACTTATACTGCCTTGCTATTAGCTTTTATAGCGACACGGTAGAGTGTTCGCCTACGGGACAAGAGGTCCCGAGTTCGAGCCCTGTTTGGGTCGGACTCTTTCAGCCGGGTTACATTGGCGCCCAATAAGGTATATGGTCTTATAAAATGTAAACCATTACAACAAATAAATGCAAATAAACTGTAACCACAAGACAAAAACCAATATTGAAGACGCAGACAAGTCTATGTCGCTGCATTCTAATCAAGGTCTTCCTGATTGTTTAAAGCATCTGTTAAGGTTAAAATCACAAGACAAACATGTCACATGATTTGTATGGTTGCTGGTATTTCTACTGACTAACGGTGCTCTGATATCTGATCCACACTTTCGTCTCATACATCTATTACATCTTTCAGTCCAGTTTTCTGCATCCCTTGTCATACCGGGCCAGAAAAATCTTTCCCTTAAAAGCCTTATTGTTCTGTCTCTACCGGGATGTCCTACATCATCATGGAGTCCTTTCAAGACATCCTCTCTATAGCACTCTGGTAACACAAGTTGTTCTATAGTTTCTTCTTCTTCCTGAATCTTTCTGAAAAGTACTCCTCTTTTCGAAATCAGGTGTTTGAATTGCTTCCTCGTAATGAAGTCTTCTTTGGTCAAGTTGTTGGTTGGCACATGTTTGTCCATTACAGCTATTCTCCATCTGTCAATAACTTTATCTTGTCTCTGCTTACTTCTTAATTCTCTGAATTCTACTTGTGCCATTGGATATCCTTGGTCTTCTGTTGCCTCTGTAATGTTGATATTGGTACGGATTGTCTCAATAAGTGGTTCTGTATCGGTATTACTGCAGATGGCTTTGACTACCTCGTTCTTTATTCTAGCACTTTCTTGCTGTTCTTCTTTTCTTCTTTCATGTGGGTATCTTGACAATGCATCTGCATCTCCATTGTTAGGTCCAGATCGGTAATGTATGTCGAAATTGTACTCTCCTAATGCTGATGCCCATCTTTGTCCTGTCGCATCTAGTTTAGCACTGGTCAATACATATGTTAGTGGATTATTGTCGGTAAGTACTGAGAAATGGTTGATAGCGAGATAATCTGAAAACTTTTCTGTCACAGCCCATTTCAGAGCGAGAAATTCCAACTTGTACGCACTGTAATTCTTCTCTGACTTTGTTAATGCTCTACTTGCATAGGCAATAACTCTTTTCAATTTTCCATCAGATTGGTTAAGTACAGCTCCTAATACTGTTCCAGATGCGTCAGTGTGAAGCTCAAATGGTTTTGAAAAATCTGGATATGCTGGAATTGGTGGTCTGGTTGGAATTTCCTTTAGGTTTTCAAATATTGTCTGTTGATTTTCTGTCCATATCCACTGTTTTATTGGTGTTTTCTTCATCTTCTTTGAGCAGGTTGGTGGTAGGAGATCAGCTAAGGGTCTTGTTATCTTACTGAAATCTTTAATAAAACGCCGATAGTATCCACAAAATGCCAAAAAGGATCTCAATTCGTCGGATTTTGATGGAGTTGGCCAATTTTTAATCTTTTCTATCTTAGCTGGATCTGTCTCTACTCCATTTTCACTTACAATGTGTCCAAGAAAATGCACTTTTTCTTGAATGAAAACACATTTTTCTGGTGACAACTTTAAATTGCAATCTTTGAGTCTGGTCAAAACTAGATCAAGTCTGTGGAGATGTTCTTCACAACTGTCGGCGAATACTATCAAGTCATCTAGGTATATAACGCATATTGACATGTTGTAGTCGTCAAGGCATTCCTCCATTAGTCTTTGGTAGGTTGCAGGTGCGTTACTTAATCCAAAAGGCATTTTGACATATTCATAGAAACCTAAATTCGATACACTGAAGGCTGTTCTCTCTTTGTGACATTCTTCAACTTCAACTTGATGATAGCCTGATTTCATATCGATGGTTGAGAAAACTTTGCTGCCTTGCAACACATCAAATATCTCCTCTATTTTGGGTAACGCATACGCATCTTTGACACTTCTTTTGTTGAGCATTCAATAATCCAAACACATACGGAGCTTTCCGTTTTTCTTTCTAACAAGAACAACATTAGATGACCAGGGCGACTTTGATTTTCTTTTAATTCCTGTTGTTAATAAGTTTTCCAGATGTGCCCTTACTTCAGAAATCATGGCAGGGGGGATTCGTCTGGTTGACTGCTTAAATGGTGTTTCATCTAATAGGTCAATTCTATGTTTAATTTTGTCACAAAATCCAATATCCTCTTCTCCTTTTGTGTCATGTGACCAAAATTGGCGGGAGCAATGCAATAAGCATGAATTCAGACAGGTGAACTCAACTCAACAAGTTATATAAACTTGACATGTCACATCAAAAGTGACCCTATTACAAATCTACAATGAGAATGTTAATTACTTTAATTCGTTTATTTGTTTATAACAATTTTTGAAAGATTTGAAATCATTGCAATTCGGTTTACATCGGTTACGAAAAAAACCAAATTCAATATATGCTACCAAAAACATGACAAGGGCTCGCGCTTAAACTACAAATCCTCAAAGGTCGAGCCGGTCGCCATGCGATTTAAATTAGGAGGGCATTTCTTAATCCGAAGCCTTAACAATACTAATGTCTATATCTTCCTACAGTGGACTCGCGATAACTCGAACGTTTAAAAAGTCGAACATATCGTTTAACTCGAACCATTTCCTGGAACGGATCTGTCTTTTTAAGACGCAATCAGAACTGCTGTTGTGCTGTTTTTCAGAAAGGATTTGATCACTGGTTTGCTTTTCATAATGATTATTTAAAACTATTAACCGAATTACAAAGCTGACAATACATAAATGAGTCTTCTATCAATTTAAATAACCAATAACTAATCGGCTAAGCATACAGACACTATTATGTTAAAAACTTATTCATCAAACGTTAAAACCTTATTGTCGGAACACGGATGGGAACATCAAGGTATTCATAATCATAACATGTTTCTAGGCATATTTAAGCAAAGGGTTATTGAAAATGTTATACAAAAGTGGTACAGTGATTTAGAAAATAATAACGTTTTGTCACTTTTGTACACATTTTTTACACATTTTTTACAAATTTGTTAAACCAGATTTCTGCCTGAGCGAATATCTAGAAAAAGTCATACCAAGAAATATAAGAGTAAACTTGACTAGACTTCGTTTTTCCTCGCATAACCTTAAAAAAGAAACTGTTAGATATGGAAGTAATAGAGTACCTAGATCAGAAAGAAAATGTCTGTGTTGCAGCTCTGAAGATGAATTTCATTTTGTTATACAATGTGCAGCTTATAAAGAAATTAGAAAAAGTTATATAAAACCTTATTTTCATCAAAGGACGGGCGTGAATAAGTTTGTTGAACTATTAACTTGCAATAAGAGATCAACTATTGTAAAAGTATGCAATTTTATCACAAAAGCCTTAATATTACGAAATGAGTATGTATTAAATATTTTATGGTATATGTAAAATTTGCGACAAAATAGTTCGAAAAATACAGGTATACATACATGTACATACTTCCTTCTAATACAGGTTGCATACTGCATACCCAACATTATTATATATTCCTTAATACTCATTACTCACATAATATAGGAATCAGATCATCTAAATAAGATGATTTTTGAGGTAATATAAATATTCCTTTCAATAATTGTTAAATTCACACTCTCCTAAACTGCTTTAAGTTAAAGGTTATTTTTTAGCTCTACCAAAATCAGGAAACTTCAAAGTTCTTTCGGATTAGTATTTGTTGTTCACGTATACATTTTGTTTAAGTAAATGTATGACAATTATGAGATACATGTATTTGTATAAGTCAATAAAAATCTATCTATCTATCATCAATCCATCGATCATTCGGACATCTCGACAACTCGAAGGGATTTTTGTGTTCCTTTTGGCTTTGACTTCTTGTAACAATCTACTCATGTTGTGACATAATCAATCTCTACTTGATTTATTGACGACGCGTGGAAACAATGATGTACCATGGGGTGACGTAACCGAATACGGAGTAACCAACATTATTATTGTAAAGAAAAACTATGTAAAATGTTTGAAAAAAAACAACCTTTATGAATCCATAAATTGTATTAACTTATTTAGGAAACAACAAGATACAAAATACGTATGTATTCTACCGTTATTACAAAACTTTAGACACATTTAATTTGTATTTAATAACTTTTCTCAAACTTCCTAGACTACGCTTTTTAGCTCAACTGAGTACTTCCTGCTCAAGGTAAGTTATTGTGAACGCCTTTTTTCCGTCGTCCGTCGTGCGTCGTCCTTCCTGCGTCGTCCGGCGTGCGTCGTCCGTCAACATCTTCTCCTCAGTAACCAGTGGGTCAATTGGGATGAAAGCATCCTCTCAATCACCTCAACAGAATCCCTTCAAATCTTTGAGATCCGTGCAGAATTCTGGTTTCCATGGCAACGAAACGAAAACAACTTTAACATTCTTCTTCTCCCAAACTTGGTAGCCAATTTTCTTGGATGACCCTCTATCAGATTCTTTCAAGCCATGTTGACGGGCTATTTTTCCTCACAGACTAGGAAAATGTTCTCCTCCAAAAGTATCGGGCCGATTTTCAAATAAATTTGTAGAAATGTTCCTTCAGTGATCCACTATCAGATTCCTTATAGCCATGTTGATTAGTTGAACAACGTAGCCGCCACAGAACAGGGCTCTTTTGCCTTATAAGGCTTAAGTTAAATCTAAAAATATTCTCCTCTGAAAGTGTCCGATTACTTCAAGCCATGTTGATTGGCAGAAAAACATGACCGCCAGGGGGCGGAGCTTATATGGCTAAAGTGAAAAAATAATAAAATCAGGTGAGAGATCCAGGCCCATCATGGCCCTCTTGTTTAATAGTTTGGTTTACGGCCTCGACGACCCGATTCATCAATGCTCAGAACAAAGTTCACTCCTCCCAAACAATCTAGGCTACATTTTTGTAATTGTTTGGTTGACTGCCATAACGACCCGATTCTTCAAAGGTCAGAACAAAATGTTTGGGGCGATGTTTTCGCCTATTTGTAAAATTATGTTGTATTTCTAAAATACAAACGTTCCTCACCATCCAGTTCTTTCATTCAGACCAATGCTTTCATGCTATATGTTGACTATACATGTGAACGTTTTCTTTTAATTTCAGAAATGCTCAATTTTGATAATAAACATCTTTAAACTTGTTAAAATTACTTTGTATTTTTGTTTTATATGCTCCCGTTTTTCAGCCCCTCTGGCTGAAAGCCAGACGAGCTTATGTCATGGCGAATTGTCCTGCGTGCGTGCGTCCGTCCGTTAACTTTTTACTTCAAACGACTTTTCCTCCCTAACTTCATACGAAGCATCCTCTCTATGTCCTTTCCTAAATTCCTTCAAATGTTTTAGATCCATGCAACATTCTGGTTACCATGGCAACAGAAAGAAAACAATAGTGTAAACTCAAAAAATCTTCGCCTCTAAAAGTGTAAGGCCGATTTTTAAATAATTCTGTAGAAATGTTCCTTGGGTGACCCTCTATCAGATTCTTTCAAGCCATGTTGATTGGTCGAAAAACATGGCCGCCAGAGGGCGGGGCTATTTGCCTTATATGGCTATAGTGAAAACTTAAAAAATCTTCTCTTCCTACAGTGTCAGGCCGATTTTCAACTAATTTTGTAGAAATGTTACTTGGGTGACCCTCTATCAGACTCCTTGAAGCGAAGTATATTGGTAGAATAACAGTGAAATTGCTCGCATTTACCCTATCTGTATTCTTTGTCCCACAATGATAAAGATGCCATCTACTGTCAAATCACTAAATGTCACTTGTATCATTGGAAATTAGACCATGGAATATGTAGACAAAGTATATGTCTACATCTACTTTGGTATTTGTATGCTTATCTTTTCCCACATACATCGATCCTGTAGCAGAGGACTATGACAACATTTAGTCAAGGCGATGTAAATGATAGAACATTTATTGAATACAAATGAAAGCATTGTGGCAAAGAGGGAAATTTCCTAATGTTTTCAAAAGTCGTCTGCTGCAGAAGTGTCAGTAAGCGTCTGTATCTGTTAGAACTTTCATTGTGTCATTATTCAGTTCTGACATTTTTTATAAACTACATTGTATTCAGATATCAATCAATGAATCTCCAACACTATCTGTCCATCCATTCATCTGACTCACGCACTATCTGTTCATCCATGCATCTGTCTCACTCACTATCTGTTGATCTATTCATTTGTTTCACTCACTTTCTGTCCGTCCATTCATCTGTTTCACTCAATGTATATCATCAATCCAATCTGTTTCACTCAATGTCTATCAATCTATTCATCTGTTTCACTCACTGTCTGTCCATCTATGTATCTGTTTCACTCAATGTATATCCATTTATTCATCTGTTTCACTCAATGTACATGTATGTCCATCCATGTATCTATTTCACTCAATGTCTATCTATTCATTCATCTGTTTCACTCACTGACTATGCATACATTCATCTGTTTCACTCACTATATGTCCATCCATTCATCTGCCTCACTCACTATATGTCCATCCATGCATCTGTTTCACTCACAATCTGTTCATCCATTCATCTGTTTTACTCACTATCTGTCCGCCCATTTATCTGTTTCACTCAATGTTTATCCATCCAGTCATCTGTTTCAATCAATGTATATCAATTCATTCATCTGTTGCACTCAATGTCTATCCATCCATTCATCTGTTTCACTGACTGTGTATCCATCCATTCATCTGTTTCACTCAATGATTATCCATCCATTCATCTGTTTCACGCAATGTCTGTCCAACAAGTCTTCTCTTACGATAGGCAATTCATGCTCGTATTTGAAGGTTCTTGTTACAATTCAGGATTCTAATGTAGACGCAGACATTTTAAAAGAGGTCCAGACTACAAATCGATTTATCTTGAAACTTTTAAATGAGGTTGCTATTAACGAAAGGAGCTCCACTTTTTATATAATTTAGTACACAAATTGTCCTACATACAACATATCTGCATCCAGGCGACAACTAAGCAGACTTATAAGAAACAATATAGACTATCTCTTACAAGTGTTGAGCATCATTATTCAATTGAGTGGCAGATGCAGAAATTGGTAAGAACGTTTTCAAAGGTCAGATTCGTAGAAATAAATGTGATTGCATGGCTTTATTTGATGTTGTTTGTGTCATTTTCCAAAGGCAACAATTGAGAAAAAAAAAAGAATTCTCAATTATTTAAACTGTTTAAAGCCATCAAGAGTTATAATTTAACAGCTCACAGGTATTTACGTATATGTTAACAAATTGTAAACGGTGATCAATACAGTTAATTGTATTGTATTGTATTGTATTGTACATTGATTTTCACTCAACATATTATATTTCTTTTGAAAAACACTGTCATATTTGTTTCAAATTGCCTTTCCTTCTAATGCTTTCAACTTGGACGACTCTCAAATGACATGTACATTTTAAGTGGATCATTTGACTGTTTCCAACATGGCCAATTTGACTCATCTGCAGCAAACAAGATTTGAACATTATGTGGCAAAAGGAAAAATGTCTCCAGTTACAACAATATGTTAAACTCTTTTCAATAAGTATGTCCCTTTCGGAGAAGAGGTTTATTGATTTGCACGTGTTGGTAGGTCGGTCCTTCCATCTGGCAATCGGTCTCTCGGTAGATCAAAGCTTGTCCGAATGTAGCTGGATAAAGCTTGCGCCTACAGAGCACAAAGTTCGGCATGACCAGTAGATGACCCCTATTGATTTTGACGTCATCCGTTTGAATGGCAAGGTCACAAGGACATTGAACAGGTTCAATAATGTTTGACAAACATCTCTAGTAACACATTCATTAATAGAGATTTTCCATAATTTTGCCGAGATGTTTCCTAAAGAGTATGCAGCAGATTTGTTGTACGTTTGGAAAGGTTTTAAGACCTTTTATGTCATTTACACAGTAAACAATCTATTTGTTATTTGTTTACATTGCCAACTGACGTCACACTTTTCATTAAATCTAGTTTCACTTCCATACTGTTATTTGGATTATATATAGTAGTGATGTTTTAATGTATATTTTAGTTTAACAGTCCCCTGCTATGAAACCATCTTAGAAAAAAATACTTTAATGAATAAATCTAATGCAGAGTTAAAAAAGGAGACCCTTTTTAGTTATCATCCCTTTTCTACATTGTTTGCAAAAGTACACAACAACATATGATTTAAAAATTGTCTTTATTCTTTCCCTCATGAAGACACCCTTTGACGCGTTGCAGCGGGTGACTTTTGAAAACATTTTCTCCTTTTGCCACAATATTTTCAATTCAATGAAATACTTTAATTTATAGAGATGTTCCATGTTTTTGCGGAGATGTTTCAAAGTCGTCCACTACAGATGTGTTATATGTAGGAAACAGAAAATAAGACTTTCCATGAATTTTCAATAATTGTATTTTCTTTAAAAATTGTGATCGATGGTCACTTGTTAAAACGTCATGAAATACATGTATAGGCTGACTTGATCAAGGTCTTCATGATGTGAGGTCATAATTTGTGAACACTATACTAATGAACATACACAATTATGACATGTAAAGAACCTTCTGATGGGAAGATTTACAAATTATGAGAAAAGAAAGACATTTCGTTTTCAACAATTTATTATTTTCTCAAAATATTTTCAAAACAAATTAAACTAGGCTACACATGCAACATATGTATTTTGTTTATCAGGGAAAACATAATTTCTTTACACTTTTCAGCCCTTGTCATATCAACACTCCAGAGAGAGGTGTGGTTAAATTGTGACTATTAAAATATTTCAAGATTTAAATATCTTTTAAAATGGGAGGTGTAGGTTGTTTTGTATAGGCATTTTCAAGAGAATACATTTTGGTTATGAAAATTTGACATTTGTAATATGTTATGAAAATTGACTTGGAAAGTATGTTATGTGGTGTACGCCGTGATATGACTGAAAATTGTTAAAAACGGCGTTAAACCCTAATCAATCAATCAATCAATTGGACTGTTTTTTAATGAGTTATTTCTTGTTTTGCTAAAATGCATACATTTTTTCACAATTGTCTGCTGCAGATTAATTGTATGTTGGAAAGGATTAAGAATAATACTAAAGGTAAGTACCTGTAGACTTCTCCTGATAAAGATCTCTGTAATCATACCGGAGTCATATCGTGGGAAATAGTACAATGTGGGATTTCTAATCAAAGTAGGTTGAGATCAGCTTGTACTTGTATTCTGTTTTGTCAGAATTTACATTAGTTGACAGAAGCTTCTAACAAACTTGTTTGAGCTATCTGTGAATATTGTAAATCTTGATCAGGCTGTGCAGATCTACACTATTCACACAAACCAAATTTCACATTTACCCATGATCGGGTTCATGTATCCTTCTTTCCAGAAAACCAATAGCTAAAGCAAACTTCCATAAGAAGTCCTTGCCGGAGAGTTTGGTAGGTAAGTTCTTATTTCACATCCCATCATAGGAATGTATGATTATACCTTTCTCCATCTGAAACATAATATTGATATATCGTGTACAATACTTGCATGGTATGCATATAACACTGGTTGTGGTTGTTGGTCCTTATACACGACTTCTGTACTGGATGGCAATATACCCCCCCCCCCCCCCCGCCCCCAACACACACACACATTAGACTGCTGATTATTATTGACTGACTCTATTATAGAGTTCAACAAAGTGTCCAGTGTTTCTTTTTCAACCGACTTTTCAGAACTTCCAATTCGTCATCTTTCTCTATTTCTCTGTCTTCCAGTGACTTAGTTCCAGTCCTAAAGTACGCGTATAATACCTATGTAAGAACAGTTATCTTAAACTATAACCACCAATATCATTTTATATATTAATTAAACTTTTATATCAAACAAGCACATTTCATATTATATTCATTTCATTTTGAATGTTAAAGATGGAATACCAATATCAATATGAATCAGCATACGATTTCGAATACTGTGGCAAATATATGGAAATTCTGTATAAATGAAAGCATAATTTATAAATTTATCTGCAGTTTTTTTTATAAAAGTAGAAATTGTTCAATGTGAACATTTCCCCCTTTTATCATAATATTTTAAAAGCTGTCTGCTGCAAATATTGAACATGTTTCTGCATGGGGGGGACAGGATAAAGCAAGAGTCTCCCAAATGTTTGCGCTTATTTCTGAATCTAATTATAATCTCAAAGTGTATTTGCATAACAATTGATTGATTGATTGATTAGGGTTTAACGCCGATTTTAACAATTTTAAGTCATGTCACGGCGACCAGTTCACCTACTCATGCGTTTTCTGGTTTTCCACACAAGTACACCACACAACATACTTTCCAATACAATTTTCATAACAAATTACAAATCTTAAATTTTCATAAACAAAATGTATTCTCTTGAAAATGCGCATACAAAACAACCGACACCTCCCCTTTTAAAAGATATCTAAATCTTGAAATATTTTAATAGTCACAATTTAACCATACCTCTCTCTCTGGAGTGTTGATGTGAAAGGGGCTGAAATGGGTAAAGAAATTATAAGCCTTTTCCCAGATAAACAAAATACATATGTTGCATGTGTGGCCTAGTTTAAATAATAAATTGTGTATGTTCATTAGTATAGTGTTCACTAATTATGACCTCACATCATGAAGACCTTGATCAAGTTAGCCTATACATGTATTTCATGACGTTTTTCTGTTTCAAATAATAACAAATTAATACATATAACAAATCTGTAGTGGACGACTTTGAAACATCTCCGCAAAAAACATGGAAAATCTCTATAAATTTCGTTAAATTGAAAATATTGTGGCAAAAGGAAAAAGATGTTTTCAAAAGTCATCCGCTGCAAATGCGTCAAAAGGTGTCTTCATGATGGAAAGAATAAAGACAACTTTTAACAGCATTTAATAAACAGGCAAAAGTATCCCCAAACCAAACAATTAGAAAATGGTAGCCTAGGAAGTTTGAGAAAAATTTAATTTGTTTTCAGAGCTTTGATGAATCGTGTCGTCAGGGCCGTAAACCAATCTATTAAAAAACGCGTAGCCTAGGAAGTTGGGGAAAAGTTATTAAACACAAATTAAATGTGTCTAAAGATTTGTAAAACGGTAGAAGACATACGTATTTTGCATCTTGTTGTTTCTTAAATCAGTAAATACAATTTATTAATTCATAAAGGTTGTTATTTTCGAACATATTATAGAGTTTTTCTTTACAATGATAATGTTGGTTGCTCACGTTTCGATTACGTAACCTCATGGTACAAAATTAAAACCTATTCAATACTGACAAAGCGCTTTCGCGCCGCGTCAATAACTTTCGATAACATGGAATAGATTGTATGTGGGAAATTACGGTTGACAACTAGACGCCGGAGTAATAATACGAATCAACCCTCTCCCACATACATCAAATCTGCAGAAGGCGAATTAGGAATTGTCTAGGTTAATAGGTTAAAATATGTTAAATCAATCTATAATATTGAAAGCATACTTAGAAAGAATCATTGTGACAAGTGGGGAAATTCCTCATTATGAATAATTTATCATTTTGCCACAATTAATTCCAAAGACGCCTGCCTCGGATGTGTCGGATTGCGTCTACAAGCGGGAAATGGTTAACAAATATATTTTTGGGAGAATCCGGATGAAACATCTTATAAACAATTTAGTGTCCTACATTAAGGCGAACATCCGTGCTAAAAAAACATACATTATGGCGAAAGTATCTTAAGGCGACCGTATTCAGTTCGCCTTAATGTTTGAGATGTCACAGAAGTCATTTCAGTTGTTAAAACAATATTTAAATATACGGAATCAAAGAACATACAATATACCTTAAGAAAACATGACTTTGATCGTTCTTGCTATATTAGTATAAGATATACGGGTCATTGAAAAAAGGGGGCCTATATCTCGATGCAAAAAAAAAACATCACTTAAGTGCAATTCTTTTTTAGTCTTTAATTTCTCAAAAATATGTCGATAGTTTCCTCTTATGAACAGCAACATGACGGAATACACCTATAGCAACCTATATTTTTTTCTTGGTAAGACTTTATATTTACTTTAGCCCGAATTAATGATTAAAATTCTTTGAAACCTAATATGTTTTTAGAGATATACGCAGATTGATTTACAACATGTAGCAGCGGTTATTTCGAATCAAATTGTTAACTGGAATCACAGTTTTTCATATATATAAAACGAAGCCAGAACGACTTGTGCAAATCCATGCATTGAGGTTTCAATTGTCCATGGCTGGTCCTATTCAACAGGAGTACAAGTAATGCAAACATTTTACTATATACACAAATGTTTTGAAGAAGTGTTACACTCCATTACTCGATGCAAACGACATTTAAACGCCTTTTGAGCAGATGACTTTTGAAAATATTGCGACAAAATGGGATATTACAAATAATGATAATAGTTTAAACATTACATGAATAAAACAATACTTGAATCGGTATTATTACAATTGTTTGAGAATATGTAATAGGAGCAAACGACATATCAATTTTATCTGAGGGAAGCGGTAAAACACAGTTGTCGCTCAACCAGCAAGGCACTATCCGTGATGCACTAAAATAGCCTGCCTAAATGTGTATTTAGATCTTTACCTTCTCCCAATTAACTTTAACAATTAGATATACTCAACCGCAGACCACCGAGCAGAGACCTATATAACATAACCAAGGACACCTTGTCCGGGAGTGATTTCAATATCACCTCATATTCCACACCCGCCACAAAATGAAGCGTGCACCACGTTCACTGTCATCTTTCTAGGCACTAACATCAATGCAAGTTGCTTAGCCTTACTACATTTCAAACTGCTAAGCCAAGAGGGCTTTCACATCATGGTGAAAAATGAAAAATGGCATTTTAGTCCTAACCCCTGAACGTTATATTATAAATGTGTTTGTAAACGAAAGATTTTTATTAGTATAACACTTAAGAATATATCTGCTTTGCACTAACTGCATTTGGACGGGAATATAGAATATCCTGCTTGTATAGAATTTCTGCTTACATTTTTGAGTAGAATTATACAAATTTTAGCATGACTACACCCAAGTAATATATTCATTTAAATAAATGTTAAACGTATTACGTTGAAGTTATACATCAACTATATCTATATAGAAGACAAAACACTTGTAAACACATTTTTTTTAGCATAGCCTAAGCACTCTCTCTCTCCCTCTCTCTCTCTCTCTCTGTCTCGCTCTGTCTCTCTCTCTCTCTCTCTCTCTCCCCCTCCCTCCCCTCACTCTCTCCCCTCACTCTCTCCCCCTCTCTCTTTCTTTCCCTCACTATGTTTCTCTCCCACTCACTCTTTCTCTCTCTCTATCTCTCTCCCTTTCTCTCTCCACATATTCCCGCTCCTTCACACACACACACACACACACACACACACACACACACACACACACACACACACACACCCACACACACACCAACCCACACTCTCTCTTTTTCTGTCTGTATGTCTGTCTGTCTGTCTGTCTGTCTGTCTGTCTGTCTCTCTCTCTCTCTCTCTCTCTCTCTCTCTCTCTCTCTCTCTCTCTCTCTCTCTCTCTCTCTTCCCCCTCTCATTCTCCCCCCCCCTCAATCTCTCCACCTCACTCTTTCTCTCTCTCTAACTCTGTATCTCTCCCCTCACTCTTTCTCTCTCTCACTATGTCTCTCTTCCCTCACTCTTTCTCTCTCTCTCTCAAACTCTTTGTATGTGTCCGTCCGTCCGGACGTCCGTCTCTCTATCTATTTTTCTCTTTCAATATTTCTCCTTTTTCTCTCTTTCTGTCGGTCTCTCTGTCTCTGTCTCTCTCTTTCTCACCAACATATCGCCACCAATGATTTGTCTCTTAAATCCGATAAAAACTGGTACGCAAAGTATTAGCTTTGACAAGAGCATCATTCTCACATTTCAGTTTTATTAATCTGTCAGAAATTAACGCTTGTGGTAGTTAAATGCATCTATTTTATTTAACTTTCGCTTCTCACGCTGATCGAAACAGTACTGTAATTATTCTACATTTTACCTCCATACATTCGATGCATTATTTTCATGTTAAGAGTTTTTGGATTATATATCCTTTTATAACATAATTAACATGTGGATTACTTATATGGCAAAAGGTATGGGTGAAATTTGACGAATTAGAGTTAATCATTTTTGCAAGATAAAGCCATTTATTAAATTGCATCCATTTATTACAATTGTTCAGTTATATCTTAAACGTTCTTAATGTCATAGAGGACCATTTGTTTTGTTTCAAAGATACACTATTTCTATTTGATAGAAAGGAGAATTACGGGAAAAGAGGTTGGAAAATGCCATATTTGCAAGGGATTTGAAAAATTCAGCAAAGGCCTTAACTGATTGGAACAGTTGATGTTGTTTGTATTGATTTACACAGACTGATTTGGGCCTATAAGTGGGAAACTTGTGTTTCTGAATAAACAGTTAATATGATAACTGGTTGTTATTACCAATGGTTGTTATCAATAAATGATAATAATCACAGTTCCTCATTCAAATACAGATAACTCGTTGTGGAGTACACGGCAAAGTTTTCAGATTCAAAATATATACACAACACATAATATTTTCCAGGTTTAGATGCATCTCTGAAATGGAATCGATTGTTCATATATTCCTTTATTTCATTTATGTTCTCAGTTACCAAAGGAGTAACTATGCTTTATGGTTTGGGTTTGAACAACTGAATAGTGGACAGTACTGTTTAAATATAGACAATTTTGACTAAGTATGATAATTAAATTACATACTAGGCGTGTTCGGAAATGATTTAGACAATATAAGAAGAAAACAAATAGAAATATTATTTTTCGTTTTCCATCTTATAATTTAACTTAACATTGATCAGTGTGGTTTTCGTACTGTGTACTTTATAAGCCACTTTGTCAGACACGGTACACAATGATGTTGCTAATGCGACGTCACATAGACGTTAAGAAGGTTACAATACATCAAAAAAAAATCCTTCTTTGTTTCCATGTAAATCGACCAGTTTCAGTCCTCAATTGTCACACTTTCTAACCGTTTCTCATGTAGACCACCATATATCATTGAAAAGAGTTACCTCCTAGCTTTAAAACAATCCAAAGAAAATGTGGGGTCATGCATTATGCAAGAAAGAACTCACCAGGCAAAAATGGTAACCGTCATTTTAGACCAAATCGGGCACGGACAAAACCGGTGTTTAGCATTCTTTATTTTCACTTTCAAACAAGGTCAAAATACTAAAAGTGAACAAATCAATCATTTCCAGTGCATCCTATACACATTCACAATGCATTTAAACTCAATGTCATATATTCAATACATTCTGGTGATGGTATACACTCATTTCTACGCAAACAAATGTTTTTTTAGGGACTATAGTACTGTAAATCAGCAAGTCAGCGGATGTATTTAGCGTAATTTGACCAGAATGCAAGTTTTCTCGGCGTGATCATGTTTTAGTTTTAGTGACCGGAAGTTTATTTTTGGAGATATTCTGAAATTTTGGTTCTGCTATGTCTTTTAATCGGTTTGATGTAAAGGTGTTTTATATACATGTATATGTAATTATCAAGCTCAATGTTGGTCATGCCGCGTTCCTAATTAAAAAAGTTTATCGTCAAAACAACCCATTGTTAACAGATAAACCTTGTTTCAATGCAATGTGCGTTCTTTTATAGTTTTGTTAAATGTTGCACTTTATCTGTACACATTTTGAACTTTATCAGTAAATATGAACATGAACAATAGGAAGTGTATCAACCGTTTCCGAACAAATCTGAAACAATCGATTCAATGCTTTATAAGAATAAACATATTTGCATCAAAGTGTCCCAAAACTGCCCACGCATGGATTACAAGTTACATGTAGCATACTTGTTTATACGCATGCCTCTTTCTTGCAGATTTAATGTTACTGTTATACTCGTGATGCTTACACGGTATTATATTAAATGTATCCTAACTGCTGCAGACTTCTTCTGTTATATCTAGTTTCAGTATATTACAATTATGCATAGTCTCTTCATGGTTGAAGCCAGTCCAGCTTATGTCAAGGCGAATTGTATGTCGTGCTTCCGTGTGTATTTGCATTCGTTCGTGTATGCCTCTTCACTCACTATATATATATATATATATATATATCTGTCTGTCTGTCTCTCTTTTTTCTTTCAAATCAAAGTATATGAAAACATTACGTAATTCATTCAAATCGAAATTGTTTTCCTCAAGTGCAAGAGCCTGCCGCTTCTCTTCTGCAAGTATGGAAACTTAATTTCAATTCCGTTCAAATCGGTATGAAATACAGACATTTAGAGAAAACTCGGAGAAAATGAAAATAATTCGGTTATGACACCAAAATAATGAGAGGAGAATAACAACTTGCTGGATGTGATTACAGAAGTTTGGATTAAAGTTTAAAAATCTTACTGACATTCGTCTATATATACAATACAATACAATACAATATATGTTATTTCGTAAAACTACAATGTTTATAGCAACAATTAAACAAGCACAAGCATAACAAAAGAAGGTTGATTTACGCAAACACAACAAATAATCGCAAACCATAGGAATTGTTCCAATTTTAAAAGGTGTGGTTTCCTGAAGCGCGAATTATTTCATGCACGCAAGTTTACTGTATTTCCGTTCCCTTAACAAATGCTTGAAAAAAGACATTCAGAGGAAAATCTATGAAAAAAAAAAAAAATACTTTGATGAAATTAAAATTAACTAATGTTAAACTACATTTAATTTTAGCTGTTATCTATCAAACTTTCGACCTAAGTATGGATTTGTCCTGAATTGTAGGAGAAAGTATGTCCTCACTTTCTCTGTCTCTGTCTCTGTCTCTCTGTCACTCTGTCTCTCTGTCTTTCTCTCTCTCTCTCTCTCTCTCTCTCTCTCTCTCTCTCTATCTCTCTATGTGTCTCTCTGTCTCTCTGTCTCTCTGTCTCTGGTCTGTTCTCTCTCTGTCTGTCTGTATCTCTCTCTCTCTCTCTCTCTCTCTCTCACTCTCTCTCTCTCTCTCTCTCTCTCTCTCTCGCTTTATCTCTCTGTCTGTCTGTCTGTCTCTGTCTGTCTCTGTCTTCTGTCCTCTATGTCTGTCTCCCCTCTCTCTGTCTGTCTCCCTTCTCTCTCTCTCTCTCTCTCTCTCTCTCTCTCTCTCTCTCTCTCCTGCCCTCTCCTCCTCTCTCTCTCTCCTCTCTCTCTCTCTCCTGTCTCTCTCTCTCTATGTGTGTCTCTCTCTGTCTGTCTGTATCTCCCTCCTCTCTCGTTCTCTCTCTCTCTCTCTCTCTCTCATCTCTCTCTCTCTTCTCTCTCTCTCTCTCTCTCCTCCCATGAACTGCAGATGTCTTCACTCTTTCTGAAACGAACAAAATCTCTCTCTTTCTCTCTTTCTCTTTCTGTCGCTCTCTCTCTCTCTCTGTCTCTCTCTCTGTCTTTCTCTCACTCTCTCTCTCTCGTCTCTCTTCTCTCTCTCTCTCTCTCTCTCTCTCTCCCTCTCTCTCTCCCTCTATCTCTCTCTCTTTTTCCTCTATATATCTCTCTCTCTATATATATATATCTGTATATATATATATATCTGTATCTCTCTCTGTATCTCCCTCTCTCTATCGTTCTGTCTCTCTCTAGGCTCTATGTCTTCTCTCTGTATGTTTGTCTGTGTGTCTGTATGTTGTCTGTGTATGTATGTCTGTCTGTATGTGTGTCTCTCTGTATGTCTGTATGTATGTCTGTCTGTCTGTCTCTCTCTTTCTCTCTCTCTCTCTCTCTGTCTCTCTCTGTCTCTCTCCTAGCTCTGTGTCTTTCTCTGTAAGTCTGTCTGTGTCTGTATGTCTGTATGTCTGTATGTCTCTATGTCTGTCTGTATGTCTGTCTCTCTGTGTATCTCTCTCGCACTCTCTCTATCTCTCTCTGTCTGTATCTCTGTCTCTGTATGTATATCTCTGTCTCTCTATGTCTTTCTATGTCTAAGTATATGTCTCTCTCTGTCTCTCTCTCTCTCTCTTCTCTCTCTCTCTCTCTTCTATCTATGTCCATGTAGCTGTCTGTTAGTTTTGAAACCACATTCCATTTTAATTAATCTGTCAGCAGTAACGCATAAGGTAGTTCAATGTATATTTCGCTTCTCACGCTGATCGAGATGCTATTGTACTAATTCATTATACCTCCACCCTGTCCACATTTACTGACGATAATTCGTTGCATGTTTTTTGTTTAGAATTAAATCTCTGGAAAAGGGTCAATTTGGAGGGGTTTTCCTTATATATAATAGCTAAATTAACATTTCTTATTTGTCGAGATTTGATCAATGAATTTTTATTGCACTATTGGTGATCATTTGTATAGAGTACAGTTATTTCTTTATATTGTTAGTAATGGTCAAACAGGACCAATTGTATTATTTCATAGAGACTCCATTTTTATTTTATAAATAGATACTTTCGGAAAAAAGATGTAAACATGGCAACGGATTTGAAACATTCGGAAAAGGTCGAAACTGGTTGGAACAGTTGTTGTTGGTATTGACTTACACAGACTGTTTTGGGCCTATAAGTGGGACAATTATCTTTCCCATATGAATCAAACAGTTTAATGTGAGAACTTGTTGTTATTACCAAGGCTGTTATCAACAGTCAAAAGTTGCTGAGAAATATATGTAGCCCCAACAACAACGGTACGAACGAACGGACGGACATAGCGGCAACTTATATACTCGGGGAGCATACGAACCTGATAATAATAACAGTTCCTCATACAAATACAGATAATTCATGGCGGAGTCAACACGAAAATAGATTTGCATAAAAACCTTATTTTACTGCTATGATGGTGAGTGGCAAAGTCGCGTTTCTAAATTCCATGTGCATTGTCGATTACTTGAATTCTTCGGATTGAAACTAGCTTTCAAATATCTATGATCTACAACGCATGCGTTTTTAAAGACATATACACAACAAATACTATTTCCTTGGGCATAAACAGCTAAAAAGTGAACACTGTTCAAATGTAAATTTGACTAAGTGAGAATAAAAGTACATACGAGGTTTGTTCTTCTCAAATTTGTATGAAGCATCTTCTCAATGTCCTCTCCTAAATTCATTCTATATTTGGGGATCCATGCTAAATTCTTGTTGCCATGGCAATCAAAATAAATGTTTTATTGGTGACGCCCTTCTCCTCCGGAAGTATGAAGCTAATTTTCAAACGATCAAATGTTCCGTAGGTGACCATCTATCGATTCATTCAAGCCACGTTGATTGGTAAAGAAACTTGCCGTTAGGAGGCGGCGTGTTTTGTTGTGTATTTCAAAGTGAATTAACGTTTCCTAATTATAATGGATACATACTGACCCTTTTGATTGATGACACCTGGATAATATGTTTCAAATTGTATGATGCAGGTTTTGGCTGATAGCAGATTTGGTTGGCTGGTATTTATTCAAGATTCGTTAGATCAAAACAAGGAGGTCATTACTTTTCTTAAAATCTTCCACAAATATGAATAACATCATAATACCCGTTTATATGTACAGAAACAAGTCCACGTATCTCTCCTGTAAGTGAATACAATTTGAAGACAATTCCAATACACAGTTCTCTTGTTACATAGCGATTGAAAACTTTTAAGGACATTTCATTGCAAAATTATAACTGTGTAAAATATTGTATACACATATAATGCAAAGCTTTCCTTGCAATTTGGAGTCTTAATTATTAAAAACATGATAATTATATGTCAAATGATTCAGAATTCATGATGTCACATCTTTTTTTTGTCATTGAAAAACAAATACATGTAGGTTAAAACTCAAGTTCACATGATAACACGTACAGTTTGATACTGACACAAAGGTCTGGTACAAGTAATACAAAGGTCAACCATGAAAGCCCAATGCAAGGGTTTCATGTTAAAGATGTTATCAAGACAGAAAGTATACCAAAGGTCAAGGTCACATGCGCAGCAACTGTGTTACATACAGAAGGTCTTTGCAACAAGCAGTAAACTCACCAAACATGAAAGGCCTATGTCAAATGATTGACAAGTTATGTCAAACTCTTTTGTCAAAGACAAACAGACCAAAACTATATTTGACATCAGAATCTACTGAGGGCATAACAGAAAACGATATAACATATTTACCTACAATATTGATTCCACTGAGTAGTGGATGTTCACCAGTAACACATTACAGCTGGTATTTCATAGCTGTAGCTCAAGGCGGAGTGGATACAACCCCCGACTCTAAGTTATCAATGGTTATAAGCTTATAACTGTTTTATTGTGAAAAAGAACGTAATTACGTTCTTTTTCAGTGGAATCAATATAGTTTATGATCAATAAGTCTGTTGAGAGTACGATAGTAAATGAGAAATTAAATGGGGTTTTATTTGTGGTATCAAAATGTTACGAGGAAAGAGATTCGTTATGAGGTTAACGATTATGACGTAACATTTTGCTACCACAAATAAAACCCCATTAATTTCTCATTTACTTATCGTAATCTCAACAGACTTATTGATCATAAAACTATATTTCGGTTTAAACATGGTGATACAAGTTAAAACTTATGATAACGTATCCTGGATACAAGTATGAGCTTATAATTTCATGATTTGTTGGACAAATAAGAAGTTGCACTATCAATTTATGTGATATTGACCTTTAATATAGGAATTGAAACAAGGTCATGCATGGACAACCATGAGGTAATAAACAAATGTGTGTCAAGTATATTTGTCACAAGATCAACGATTTCAGGCTTAGGTTTATGAAACTTTGCGAAAAAACTCTCTTTATATGTGGAAATCATGAGTTAACCAACACTAAAAAATGAGGTTGGACATCTCAGATTTTAAAGATTTCCTGGGAACTAGTCAATTGGAACCAGTCAAATGGCCACCATTTCCCGCCGGGATTAATGGATCTTACACACCACACCCCACTCCTCTAATTGTAATCTACCTACATACTAAGTTTTAGGTCAATGACAGTAATACAGACAGCATAATTTAAGGCATTTTACTTATACCAAACTCACAATGTATAGACTGAAGGCATGATGCCTTGCAATTGGCATTGTTCCTGATAAGCTTCGCTCATAAATCTTAAAACTGATATCAAGATCATGGTGCGGAGCAGTGTGAGGATCAAATGGTTACTTCGCATTATTGTGGAGAAAAACATCTGAACAGTGCAGACACGTTGCATTAGAATTAAGCCTTTCGACGAGGTACTCTCTATAAATTGTACACGAGACATCCGCATTGGCAAAAAGAAATGTACACGATCGACAAACGAGTCGCTAGCATAGTCGCAGCACTTTTTTTTTTCGATTAACCGTCGATATCCCTCAATGAATTTTGTTGGAAAGCCAGAGAACGTCAAACGTTAACGTCATGGGATCACCCAATGCTTATTTTCTCGAAAAGAGATGGCGAATACGTGGATCAGGGGATGGATGCTTCGCAGGGCAGAAGCATGAAGGACACACGCGCGTCTCCACGCACACACTTTTTAATGATAGCACGATTATTCAATAGAATATGTCTCGTATACGTGCGTAGCCGTATATCTGAGGACTTTGACAGAGTACTGCACTTAGAGGACTAACAAGAGGAACGAATTAGGTCTTTCAGAAATTCCCAGATTGCTCCTCTGTAGGCCTTATTATGAGCTTCACAGAGAACTGCAGGCAGGCGAAATAAGGTATTTTTAAATCTACGATTGTGAAATCCCAGATGAGTCTTGTGTTTTGGTTGGCACTTTCAGTTATAAAATCGATGCACCTTATGGTAAAACTTCAAGCCTTAAAACATAATAATATATTAAAACATTCTAATCAGTAGTAATAAATATATTATAGATCAAAACTCAAAAAAACACTCATGAAAATCGTGCAGAGGGTCAAACAAGAAACGTTTTGTACTCACTTACTCTTGAAAATCTGAAAAGCAGATTCAGTGAAGAAGAATTTAACAAATATTTATTTTGCTCCCTTTCCATCTGCCGCAGCAACAACAGTTGTGTATATAATTTATATCTTTGAACAGATTTGAAAGGTGACCACCAAAGGACTTTCTGTGAAGTTTTGTTGAAATTTCCCAGTGGATCAGGATGACTATATCATTTGAAGCTAAAAGTTCAAATTACCCCATTTTCTGTTGCCGCATGGTAACTATGCTTTCCAACAAGTCGTTTTACTTATGAAGAGTGTCTATGAGGAAACACATAAGACAAGCACCTTCATATGAATAGAGTTTGAAAATGTTGTCATTATGCCTCGTTCCTCTTTTTCACCAACTGATATGGCTTGAACAATTTCGTAGAGAGTCTCTGAGTAACATTTCCTACTAAATAACTGGAATCGGACAAGAACTTTTGATATTGGGCATTTACTCCCTTTCTTAGCTACCCACAAACAGATAGTTCTACACATATCTTTGAACATATTAAGAAAAGAGCCGACAAAAGAATGTTCCTTTATGTTTTTTGTCCAATGGATAAGGATGAGAGGTTAATTGAGATAAACACGTTAAATTTTCCACTTTTTTAGATGCCACCTGGTTTTATACGACTTTCATGAACAGTTCTGCTATATTATCTTGAAATCAGACAAGCACTTTCATAAGAATGTAGTTTTAAAATTGGTGTCATTTTACCCCTTTTCCTATAACGCCTGATTGTCTGTGGTTAACAACCAATCGCTACTTTATACAACATGATATTGGTTCAGACAAGCGGATTCTCGTTAGAATATTTTTAAAAATATGGCAAATTTAATCCTTTCTTATGGCAACGGCAAATCCCTCCGTAGAAGATAAAATATACCGCACAGTTTCTTCATTTGCCATAATATATCCGAATGTCGTCTGCTGCAGAGGCGGGTCACAAAGAGGCTATATGTGGGTAAGGGTTGAATATATCAAGGTAATTTTTCTGAATATTTTCGGATAGCATAGCAAGCATTGTGGCAAAAGGAGATATATCTATATATGGTTCTCCTTTTGCCACCATGCTTTCAAAATCTGTCCTGCAGCAAATGCATCTGCAAGTGGGAAAATGCTATTTGAATATCACAATCAAATCTACTTTTTCAGAAGGATATTACTTTTTCTTTTGCTAAAGAAACAATTTACAGATGGGTACTTTGTTACGTGGTAGTTAACTCTTGGGGTGGGGGCGGAGATATATTATTATCCCTTTAATACACTGAAATATGATATTAACACATTCAGAGACTTGTAATTTTATTTGGTTACCAAGGAATAAGGGGAATTTATTTTACATATTTTTACCTTTATAATGTTTGCAATTCGTAATTTGTCTAGAATATTGCGCACTCTGTCTGTCTGTCTGTCTCTCTGTCTCATCGTTCTCTATCCCTCTTCTCTCTCTCTCTTCTCTCTCTTCTCTCTCTCTTCATCTCGCTCTCTCTATATATATATAGTCTGTATATGTCTGACTGTCTGTCCTGTCTGTCTGTCTGTCTGTTCGCTCTCTCTCTCCTCTCTCTCTCATCTTCCTCCATCTCTCTCATCTCTGTATGTATGTATGTCCTGTCTCTCTCATCTCTGTCGATATTTCTATCTTTCTCGTCTCTCCTCTCTCCCCCTCCTATCTCTCTCTGTATTATCTGTGCTCTCTGTGTCTCTAACTCTGTCTCTGTCTGTCTGTCTGTCTGTCTGTCTGTCTGTCTGTCTGCTCTCTGTCTCTCTATGTCTCTCTCCTTTCCTCTCTGTCTCTGTCTCCCTGTGTCTGTCCTCCTGTGTCTCTGTCTCTCTATGTCTATCTCTGTCCTCTGTGTCTCTGTCTCCTGTGTCTGTCTCGTGTCTCTTGGTTTTCTCGAGGGGACGGCTCAAATATTTTGTTTTTTTTATATACAGGGTGTACTCTAC